>CM060337.1:2298690-2301190 GCA_030674155.1 Stramonita haemastoma
TTATTTTATTTTTCATAAGTAGTTAAAATACGAATACAATAGCAATTATAGATACCGAAGAGTTGGTTTCACACAAGCAAGACAACTGCAATATGGTCATTTTTTAAATACCTTTTAGCTGTTAATATGTCTCACCATTTCCCCACGTCAGTTTGTCCTTCTGTTTCAGTTGGCAGTGGCAGAAATTTCTATGCTGAGCCATCTGAATATGAGAGCCCATGGGCAAACACTATGGCTGAAACTGCTTGCCGAACACTTTTTTGTTTGCAGTGTGTCAAATGTTTTCGCAGCTGTTTAATGAGCAACCCTACAGGCTACCTTTTTAAATTTTTAATCTTTGGGGTTTTTCTTTCTTTTCTTGTTGAGAGTGTCAAGTGTTTTCGCAGCTGTCAAATAAAAAGCTGTTGACTTAACAACAAGAGCAGCAATGACAGAAGAAACTACTTATCCCACAGTTTTTCCAGTCTGTCAAATGATTCCACAGCTGTTTTATCAGCAGCCCTAGCCTGTTTTGTTTTCAAGTAGTCATGGCATTTTTAAAACCATAAAAATAACTGTACCCAAAAACCGACGTGCATGCAAACAGACAGACAGCCAGCCAGACAGACACAGACACACGACACACACAAACAAGCAAGCGTGCGTTCACACACACACACACACACACACACACACACACACACACACACACACACACACACACACACACACACACACACACACACACGTCTAATATCACTTATGTGAATAGACATTAAACTGACCCCCCACACACACACACAAACACACACACACTACAACCACCACCACCACCACTACCACTACTGCCACCACATACTTGTGCGCGCGTGCGCGCACGCACACATAGGTAATCCAATATATGGCACACGTCTACACACACAGGCCTGCTCTGTGGAATGTTTGCTTCCACACAAAAAAGAACAGCGCTCTTAGTTAAAGGCATGTTTACCTCAGGAGACGATTAAACAGATTTAGTGAGGGAGGGGGGGAGAGGGTGTGTGTTAACCCAACGACTTACTGTTCCCAGCAAACGTTATAACTATGTTCCAGTTCACCCGGTGGTCCCCCCCCTCTGTCTGTCTGTCTGTCTGTCTGTCTGTCTGTCTTTGTCTCTGTCTCTCTGTCTCTGTCTCTCTGTCTCTGTCTCTCTCTCTCTTTCTCTCTCTCTCTCTTTCTCTGTGTGTGTGTGTGTGTTTGTGCGTGCGTGCGTGCGTGCATGTGTGTATGTATGTGCGCGCGCATAAGCATGTTTTGTGCACATATAAGTGCACACACACATGCAAACACAAGCATGCTTCTACAATCGATGGAATTCTCTGGGGTTGTATACTTCAAACTTTAAAAGAGAGAAGTGAGAGAAAAACAACAACAATGAATAGACAAGGATTTGGGGTGGATTACTGCAATTATGACCAGATTTTATTCATTCAAATTGGACAATAACTCCACTGTGCATTTTTCTATTATCATTGATCATCAGTGAACTTGCAGTGTTAGTTTTAATCAGAAATGAATGTAACTTGTTTGCAGAATGTTCTGGTTGTAGTCAAAGTGTATGTATGAATATATATATATATATATATATATATAATATATATATATATATATATATATATATATATACATATATATATGTGTGTGAGAGAGAGAGAGAGAGAGAGAGAGAGAGAGAGAGAGAGAGAGAGAGAGAGAGAGAGAGAGAGAGAGAGAGAGAGAGAGAGAGAGAGAGAGAGAGAGAGATGTTTCTAAGTCGGAGCTGTAAACATTCATTGTCTGTACTGTGTTAAAATGTGAAATGGTATATTTCGATCAGAATCATGTATAACACACACACACACACACACACACACACACACACACACACACACACACACACACACACACACACACACACACACACACACACACACAATACATCATAGCATTCCCTAAGTCTTTCTTTCTTTCTCAACATCTTTCTTTCTTTCTCAATCTTTCTTTCTTTCTTACTTTCTTCCGTTCTCTCTTTCTTTCAATCAAAATGCATTTATTAGACAATAAAGCAAAAAACCCGAAGCAACACTTAACATTCAGGGAAGGCAACTAGCTGTCTTTAAGTTTATCCAAACTGCAAAAATGTATTAAAATATATCTAGAGACTACAATTGAGGCAGATGGATCAGATGTACATTGAACTTACCTCAGCCGGTAGAAGAAAATGCTGCTGCTACTATCACCACTGTCCAAATTCCATGAAATTAGGTTTTCCTCCCGTGGGAGGGGGTTGGGGGAGGGGTAGCACTTGGTTTACACAGATTTTTTTTGTTACGGAAGGAAGAGGGCCTCACAAAACACACACATGATCTTCACAGGACAGCAAGAAAGAAACTGATAGGTCTCCTGACATAGTGAACTTAGGCACAGTCACCAAATTCTCACACTTGCTGTGCAGATTATAGTGATATTCTCCTGTCGTCTGCGCCCCCACAGGATTTTTTTC
>CM060337.1:2313690-2315530 GCA_030674155.1 Stramonita haemastoma
AATTGCCCAAACTTGCCTAGAAACGAACAAGGTCTCTGGCTCGTTTTCTCTCCCCCTTCCCCCCCCCCCCCCCCCCCCCTCTTTCTCTCTCTCCCTCTCTCTCTCTCTCTCTCTCTCTCTCTCTCTCTCTCTCTCTCCCCTCTCTCTCTCTCTCTCTCTCTCTCTCCTTATCTCTCTCTCTAACAAGGTAAGTATCACCACCACCATCATATAGCCGCATTGCTTCATGCACAGCAGCTCTTACAGCTGAACGAAATAAGATTTTTTTTGTATCCTACTTATCGGCAATCAACTCTCTCTATCGTCAGTTCATCAAAAACAGCCCCCCCCCCCCCCCCCTTCTTTTCAGTTTCCATTTTCAGTTTTGGGGTATCATCTCCTGAAATAAAAATGAAATCAAAATTCATATGTTGGGTCCTCACCTTGCAGTGCAAATCCGGGTGTTATTTCCAAGGCTATTTGAGACTGCTGCTGCTTCTGCTTCCACGTGCCAGAGAAGTGCCAATGTCCTTCGGATGAGGCTATAAACCGAGGCCCCCTGTGCGAACGCACGCAGAACATCTTGCGCACACGTTAAATCCTGTTCCGCTTTTGGTATGAGAGAGAGAGAGAGAGAGAGAGAGAGAGAGAGAAGAGAGAGAGAGAGAGAGAGAGAGAGAGGAGAGAGAGAGGAGAGAGAGAGAGAGAGAGAGGAGAGAGAGAGAGAGGTTTTCCTTTCATATCAAGCATATTGCTTTTAAACATCCGTTCCCCTTGTGTGTGCAGTTTTGTAAATCTTGTCATCTGTTCCCACCGGCACACGATGGCCTACTCTTACGAAAAGCGGAACAGGATTTAACGTGTGCGCAATATTTTCTGCGTGCGTTCGCACACGGGGCTTCGGTTCATGGTCTCATCCGAAGGACTTTTGGGGAGAGTGGAGTCAGCACTGATGTTAACTCCAGGAGAAAAATGCCCTCTACCGGACTCGAACCCGTTTCGTCAAATTGCGAGACAATGTTCTGACCACTAGGCTATCCGTCCCCCGTCCGAGAGAGAGAGAGAGAGAGAGAGAGAGAGAGAGAGAGAGAGAGAGAGAGAGAGAGAGAGAGAGAGAGAGAGAGAGAGAGAGAGAGAGAAGAAGACAGACAGACAGACAGACAGACAGACAGACAGACAGACAGACAGACAGACAGAAGAAACATACACATAGACCGAGACAGACAGACAATAATATTCTACAGAGGATAATATCACCAATATCTTAAAAAAAAAAAAAAACCCAACAAAAAACAACCATACCCAACAGACAAGTAAAACAGTTTGAGAAAATATCTTTCATGACAACGAAATGAAATGGCCATTTCTTTTAGACTGATCCCATTGTGTTGAAATAATTATGTCCGTTGAAAGAGGCATGCAAATTTCAAACTCATCTGTTGGGGCTTTGCTTCCGGGGTTATTATATTGGGTGTTTTGTTTTGTTCTGTGTTGCTGCTTTTTTTTTTTTAATGATCCTTCGTGTTTCTGAAGAGGTGATAGCAATTAAAGAATTTCAAATTGAAACTGGGATCTGAGAAATAAGTGATTTGGTTGTGTGGTGTGTGTGTGTGTGTGTGTGTGTGTGTGTGTGTGTGTGTGTGTGTGTGTGTGTGTGTGTGTGTGTGTGTGTGTGTGTGTGTGTGTGTGTGTGTGTGTGTGTGTGTGTATGTGTGTGTATGTGTGTGTTGTGTGGTGTGGTGCGTGCGTGCGTGCGTGCGTGCTGTGTGTTGTGTTGTGTTGTGTTGTGTTGTGTGTCTCTGTGTGTCTGTTTTTCTGTCTTTCCGTGTATACCATTAGGAGAGAGAGAGAGAGAGAGAGA
>CM060337.1:2315630-2318130 GCA_030674155.1 Stramonita haemastoma
GGCCTCCACCACGTTCACTGCACAACAACAACAACAACCACATTGATCAATCAGTAACTGAAAAAAAACAGTTCTTAAATAAACAACATCACTATGAGTGAAGAGATGAAAAATTGAAGAAAGAAGAAGAAATAAACAACAACAAAAGAAAAGAAAAAAAGACCATAAAACTTTGAAATCTCTGAAGTAAACAAAGGTTCTTCAAGAACTCAAGAGGTGACCCGTCTCTCAGCATTTCACAAAGCCTCCTGCTCTGTGATAATTTATTTAGTTACAAAGAGTGTATTATATATATATAGCTTGCCATTTCATTTTTTAAAAGAGATACTTACCATGTATCGTATAGTCATCTATCATGTTCCTCTTTTACGGAACACATAGATTTACCTGCGCTTGTGATCTGCTGACCCAGGTTTGAATCCTTTTCAAGAGGCTGATTTACCCTGGAGTTAACATCAGTGCTGTTCTGCTTTTTGGAAAAATAGGCCATTGTGTGCAGGTGAGAACGAATGACAAAACTGCATACACACAGGGACTGGATGTAAAAAAAAAATTAAAAAGCACATGAGTGCTTATTCCACTGTTCTCGAAAGAAAAGAATAAAAATAAAATTAAAAAAAACAACAAAAAACAAATAAGTGCTTATTCCACTGTCCCTGAAATAAAAGAATACAAATTATAAATACCCCCCCTCCCCAAAAAAGATATCTATATCTAAAACGGACCTCTGCCGTGGCCGTGTGTGTGTTTGGCAAAGCTGTTGACCACAGCGTCCACTGCCTCCTTCAGCACGGTCTTGGCCTGCGCTTCGTTCATCTGACCCCCACTGCGGTGAGCATGAGACTGGGCCACACTGGCCGCGGCATCGGCCGCCAAAGTGGCCATACTGCGGCCGCCCAGCTGAGAGTGAGGCCCCAGTTGGGGTTTGGCTCCCACTGGAGGCTTTGTGGTCCTTGGCATGGGAGCGGGTTTGGACGTCAGTCCCCCAGAAGCCATTTTGGGTGACGGGGTTGGTGATGTTGATGCTGACACGTGGCTCACTCTGTCCTGATGCACCCCCACCTTGATGTCAAGGTTGGCGTGTCAGTCAGTGCCCAGTGCTGCAGACACAAGCAGAAAATGACACTGACAGGCATGATAGCAAACTTGATAACAAACTTGGATTTTGTCAATCATCATTTTTTTCGCCTCATATACAGAGCCTTTTTGGCCAGTTTTAAATAAAGAATGAATAAGTCTGCAACTCACTGCAAGTTGTGTTTGTTCCAAGATTACTTTTATTACGAGTCATTTAAATACAAAAATGACCACAGTCAGACACCGAGACTGCACCTCAGCAAAGGAAAACCAAAAGTACTGTTTCACCTTGCAGGCTGGTGAGACTTGCACCTACTGGTTGATGCTGCTTAGTAGTTAGTATGCTCTAGTTCTACACATAATATTAAGAACTGTAGCGTAATAAGCTTTCTTTAGTTTAAAAGTATCCTCTCTTGTGCTAAGAATTTCACACACAAACACATAGTGTCCTGTACAAGTATACTTCAGTACTCATCACAAGCTGCAAAATGAAAAGTAAAAATTTATAACTTTCGAACAATCTGCTGTATTTTGATTAATTTCTAAGCACTTTTTAAGAAATAAATCATAATCACATAAGTAAAAGTAAGTCAGCATTGTTTTGTCATGGACAAAAGTGTGTTTATAATAAGAACCGTATTAATGTATACTATCAGTGCTATCATAGTATCAATCACTATGAGTATGATGCTTGATGATATTAGTTATATTATTATTACAAATACAATACAATAACAGTTATATATGTTTATGTCTAAGAATGTATGAGAGTGTTGGAGTGAGAGTGAATGAGCAAGCAAAAGAATGAGTGAGTGAAAGGATAATGCATGCGTGTGTGTGTGTGTGTGTGTGTGTGTGTGTGTGTGTGGTGTGTGTGTGTGTGTGTGTGTGTGTGTGTGTGTGTGCGCGCGCGCGGGGTGTGTGTGTGTGTGTGTGTGTGTGTGCAAAGGTGTGTATGCATACATGTATACTAATGCATACTATCAGTGTTTAAGTTCATTATGTGTTTATTCTTGTGTAAATTGCACTCTTCTGCCGCTGTAATTACACTGGCATTAGTAATTTTGGGGCTAGCTGTAGCTAATGTTATGCATAATGCAGTATGCTCGCAAGTTTTCTGAATAAATTTCCAACGTTAAGCCTTCTTGGTTACACACAGCTGCAAAATAAATAAGATGGGGAAAGGAATAATTCACAGTTGTTATCACTATCGACGAGTATCGTATAATACAACAATACAAATCTCATCAAAACAAATCAAGCGAAAGAATGAAAATCAAGAAGACTGGTCTGTCTCCAGCCTTTACTACATGTCCGATCACTAATGCAGATACTTCGTGGATCTTTTCAATACACAAAACAAACTAAAATAGTGTAACTTTTCACACCAGAGAATGTTTAGCTAAGATTAATCACTAGACTA
>CM060337.1:2325630-2338130 GCA_030674155.1 Stramonita haemastoma
AGATCCCTTTGTTTCAGTGAAATCAACTTGTGTTTATGGGAAGAAGGAAATCAACTTGTGTTTATGGAGAAGGGAGGCAACTCCTTTCAGGTGGTGGGAATGGTGAAGTGGTCTCTGTCCAAAGCAACATACTTCTTTCATTTGTCGTTTTGGCCTCTCACCCTTTTTTTTTCACATGGAGAACCCAAAACAAAACAAGTACCTTTAGATTTACTACAGCACTTGCTAAAGTTCAGCAATGTTAAAAACAGTATTCATGTCAGCTACAGTGGGTTTTTCCTCTCTCTGTTCCCTCAGTTAAAGCCGGGAAACAAAGACTCATTGCTTTATAACTGAGATTGCTGAAGTTATAATGCCGGCACCTTATTAGTGGGTCAAGAGTTGCATTCACAAAAAAATGTCACTGATGGTGAACCTCATAGCTCTAGCTGAAGAATGGGGGGAGAAAAATTGAAAAAAATGTACAAACTGGGACTCCAAATCATGAAACTAACTTGCTGGATTGCATATGTTTTTTCTGCAAGATACATGGTGTGTACGATTCATTGTTGGTGGCTGTTCTTACAGAAATCATTACAGTTTTTTACACAGCAGTCTGAGGTACTTTGATAAATAGAAAAGTTTGAATGGATAGAACTTGGCTGAAGTGAAGTAATGTGATATGCCAGTATGTTCACATCATGATTTAGCGACATATACATTAAAAAAAAATTTAATGGAGCAATTTTGTTCTTTTAGATCGTGGAAAATAGATCTTAATTAAATATGGGATTTATGAATTCAAATTGTGATAGGTGTCCAGTTATTCATAACATCTTTTCCTTGTGTGTGTGTGTGTGTGTGGGGGGGGGGGGGTACGTGCGTGCATGCATGCGTGCGTGGGTGAGTGCATGCGTACATGTGTGTGTGTGAGTTTTATTTGTATTTATTTCGAGAATAATGGAATAAGCACCTATGTGCTTTTTTTTACATCCAGTCCCTGTATGTACGCAGTTTTGTAAATTTTGACATTTGTTCCCACTGGCACACAATAGCTTACTCTTCCAAAAAGCGGAACAGGTTTTAATGTGTGCGCAAGTTGTTCTCTGTGTGTGTGTGTGTGTGTGTGTGTGTGTGTGTGTGTGTGTGTGTGTGTGTGTGTGTGTATGTGTGCATGCACACTTGCATGCATTTGTGTGTGCATATGCGTGACTGACTGTTTATCCCCCATTTCACCCAGGACTGTGTTTTGATTCTGCATTGTTACAGACCAGCGGAACCAGCGCCTTTGACAAGGTTTTCCAGCAGTGTATGCGCAGTCTGACCGCTTTCCTCAACTCTCCCCATGCTTGATAACGTGGAGCGGTAGATCAGAATGCTGCATAGTGTGTTCTCGTTTGTTTTTCTACCGCTGATTGTCACTGGAGAAAAATGACTGTGATCTCATTGTGTTACAAACAAGTCTTTCAAAGAATCACAAAGGGAGGCAACTTAGATCTATCAGAGGAGGACGAGAGGTGGGGTTGGGTGGGTGGTGGTGGTGGTGGTGGTAGGGGGGGGGGGTATTTGGCATTTGTTATATCATGTGCATTGCGTTCTGTGATGATTTGTAATGTTGATTTGTATTGTGGATTTGTATTGTCGATTTGTATTGTCGATTTGTTTATTATCCCCTTTTTTATACTGGCAATACTTTACTGTATCTTTTTTTCTTTTATTTTAAAGCTTGATCTACTTGCAGCTGTGATCAAAATTTGTGTGCTGAAAAGTGCAGTCAATATGGGTTGGGTTGGTGTGTTTGTTTTAAGGTTTTCTTAATGGAAAAGGTTGTGAATATTATGCAGGTTTTTTTTTCATGAGTTGTGTGTGTGTGTCAAAGTCAAAGTCAAAGTTTTATTTCCAGATGGTACATTGAGTAAGCAGTGCAATTGCTTTTTTTCATCAGAGAAAAATCATATATATATAGGCATATTTGAAAAAGAAAAAAAAAATGTGTGTGTGTGTATACATGTGTACATGTGTGTGTGTGTGTGTGTGTGTGTGTGTGTGTGTGTGTGTGTGTGTGTGTGTGTGTGGTATACATGTGTACATGTGTGTGTGTGTGTGTGTGTGTGTGTGTGTGTGTGTGTGTGTGTGTGTACATGTGTACATGTGTACATGTGTGTGTGTGTGTGTGTGTGTGTGTGTGTGTGTGTGTGTGTGTGTGTGTGTGTGTGTGTGTGTGTGACAAGCAGCCAAGAAAAGCAAGCCATGTGTACATAACATAGCTGATTTATTTAATAAAATGGTCATACTCTTTTTACTGCAGGGATAGGAACCTTGGTGCTTTAAAAACGTAGCAGTCAATGACTGATTTCAATAGCAATGTATGAACGTATATATATTGTTCTCATTAGAAGTGTAAAGTTATATGTGTTTAGTTTCTGGTAAAAGATTTGTGTGTGTGTGTGTGTGTGTGTGTGTGTGTGTGTGTGTGTGTGTGTGTGTGTGTGTGTGTGTGTGTGTGTGTGTGTGAACTTTTCTGTCTTTGTCATGTACAGAAAGTCAAATTACAAAATGGAGTAACTGTTGGGAAGGCCATTTTGTGTAAATATTGATTCTATCTTTTATCTTCTGTGATAAATGGTTTTGTTGAACATTACAAATGGAAAGCTACAGTGAATAAGTGTTGTAAGTGCTTTTGCTACATGAATTTTAAGCTGATCAGGGTGTGCAAAAGTGAACACTTATTGTAGAGACCATTATCATATGAGCTTTTAACTAAGGCAAAAATTTATGATAAATTTGCACCCTTGAGTGTTTTCAAACCTTAGTATAAAAAAAAATTAAATGGCAAGCTGATGAACCATGAATCATAAATAACAATTTGTCTATCATTGTCAAAATGTGTATGATTGTGCAATATTTATTTAAACACATTATTTTTTAAGAAAATAATATATTGGTTTTTAACCTTTTTTTTCATCCAGCACTTCTAATCAATTGAGAATTTTCCCCCTAGAAAAGATGTTTATCCATTGCATTGTTTGAGTGTATGTACACTTTCCTGAGTGATGCTGCTGTTTTGATGCTGAACATTTTTGTTGATGTTGACATATCTTACCTTACCTATATAGATGTCTTTATAGAGAATTTCTTACGGGTGATGTGCTGTTTGCTCTCCAATAAAGTTTGTAAATTATCCAAACCCTACAAAGGCTGAAGAGAACTTATTTTTTGACTCTGTGTGTGTGTGTGTGTGTGTGTGTGTGTGTGTGTGTGTGTGTGTGTGCACGTGTGTGTGTGACTGTGTGTGTGTGTGTGTGTGTGTGTGTGTGTGTGTGTGTGTCTGTGTCTGTGTGTGTGTGTGTGTGTGTGTGTGTGTGTGTGCACGTGTGTGTGTGACTGTGTGTTGTGGTGTGTGTGTGTGTGTGTGTGTGTGTGTGTGTGTGTGTGTGTGGTGTGTGGTGTTGTGGTGTGTGTGTGTGTGTGTGTGTGTGTGTGTGTGTGTGTGTGTGTGTGTGTGTGTGTGTGTGTGGTGAACTTTCCTGTATTTGTCATGTATAGGAGGTCAAATTACACTTATTATCTATTTCGATTCCATCACATGAACCAAGTCAGATTATGTTACTGCTCAACTTTGTCACACTGTCCAATTCAGTGCAGGACAGTTTTCCTTCTTGTCACTCAAGCCAAGTAAAAGGACAAACCTTTTCTAACTGATCACATCACATCACATCACACACCAAGTCAGATCAAAATATGGGGTGGATAGCTCAGTGGTCAGAGCACTCGCTTTCCCCAAACTAAGGTTAAGCAGCATTGAGCATGGTTACCAATTGGATGGGTGACCATTTGCGCATATTGGCTTCAGTACAGTTCCCCAGTCCACCCACTCTTGAGAAGATCATGCAAGATACACTCCTTGAATGTGACACCACTGTATTTCTGGGTGGCAGATCCATTGGCAATCTGCGGCTTACTGAAGACATGATCTCCTTGGAGGCAGTAACAACAAACTTTGATAACTTAAAGCAAGCTGACAGAAGGAGTCAGTGCTGAGAAGAGCCAGGTGATGGTGAACAGCCCCTCTGACAGTGCAGTCAGCATCCTCGTGAGTGTCAGCAGCCTGAAGAACCAGACAGTGCAGTCAGCATCCTGATCAGTGTCAGCAGCCTGAAGAACCAGACTCCTTCACATATCCTGGCTCCACACTGACCATGATGGCTGCTCTTCAGCCAAAACAAAGGTCAGATAATGTGATAACTACCTCTTGTAATCTCAGACACCAGCAAGGTTAGGAGAAAAGCTAGGAAATACAAAATTGAAGTTGTTCACAGGATTTGTCATTTCCACACTGCCCTATGTATTATGGACGTGAAAGCAGGAGCTTGACATCACATCAGCTGATGATCTGGAGCACAATTCTAGATCATAGAATGATCTCATGTCAAATGACAATCTGGAGCACGTTTCTAGGTCAGATAACAGATCAGATAACCATACGAGTTCAGAAAATCTCAGATCAGAGGTAATCATTCATTTCAGTGAACAGAGTCTGATCAGAAAAAAAATGACAGCCTCTATTCTGCTAACCCACTTTCTTCAGCAGTGATACCATCATGAGAGGACGCAGCAGACCAAAATAACTATCTTTTTTTTTTTTTTTGGTGTGTGTGTGTGATTTGTACAGAATCCATACATGTCCATCAAGGCACAAGCTACCAGTGGAGGCTGGCTTAGGCTCTGATCGTAGGCCTAGCAGACCTCTAGCGTCTGTAGATGTATGCTACTTACGGCTGCAGACAGCACTAAAAACTTGAAGGTGTCCCGACCATTTTTTGATTTGCAGTAAAGTGCATTTGGGGACAGGGTAGTTCAGAGGTCAGAGCACTCGCTTTCTTCAAGCTAAGGTTAAGCAGCATAGAGCATGGTTAACAACTGGATGGGGTGACAATTTGTGCGCCCTGGCTTCAGTACAGTCCCCGACTTCACCCAACTGTAAATGGGTACCTGCCTTCTTTAGGGACAAGGCAGGAAAAGCAGCGAGGGAGAGGAGATGGGACACCACACTTAGAGATATTAGAGATACCAGAGTCTCTGACACCTGGCTCCCTAACGACTGCTGTAGGTTATGGGAGCATCTTTACCTTTACCTTTTGCATTATCCTGATTCAGAGGCTGGCTCACTTTCCTCTACTTGGATGAAGAACGAGTCCAGACCTGTATGGAATGTTCAGGGAAGATATGATAGGGAAAGGAGAAAGCAGACACACACACACACACACACACACACACACACACCTCTCTCTCTCTCTCTCTCTCTCTCTCTCTCTCTCTCTCTCTCTCTCGAGCTCCAAGGTTCACCACGAACGGTGACATTTTTGCGTATCCGAATGTTTCGGGTTTGTTTCTTTTTTTTTCTTTCTTTTTTTTTTTTTTTTTGGGGGGGGGGGGGGGGGGGCACTTTTAAGGTACCACATTCCGACTTCAGGGATGATGTCTATATACGACACCAGCGTGCATGCATTTCTTCAACAACAAAAAGTGTTGTCATCCGTTCTCACCGGTAGCCTACGAACGGCTTACTCTTTAGAAAGGCAGGACGGGTTTTGGCAAGCGTGTAAGGTGTTCTACGCGCACACGGGGACTCGGTTTTTAGTCTCATTCGAAGGACTTTGTGGGGAGTGGATTATTGGTGTTAACTCCAGGGGGAAAATCCCTTGAATGGGCCTCGGTGGTGGCTCGACCACCGCACCGTCAAATCGCAAGCGCAACGCTCTAACCACTAGGTTATCCGGTACCCCTCACCAATTAATACTTAAAAAATAAAAGAAAACAGCCGCTAGAGGCTTTTTCTTCACAACGTTTGAACTGGTAGGCCTATTTCTAGACACTCAATCTAAATGTAGGCTAGTCGTGATTGTGAGCTGAAAATACCCTGAGGCAAAAAGACGATACAAAAATATGCTCAGACATCTAGATCTAGAGACCTGACTAGCATATTTTCTACTAAAATTCGCCTTTCTGGCTGCAAAACGAAAGTTTAAAAAACAACAACAAACAAACCCAAACAAACAACAACAAAAAACAACACCATAAAAAACAGCAACAAAACCACCATCCAAAAGAAAACAAAAAGAAAAAAAGTAAAAAAGAAATCGCTCAGCAGAAATACAAATCATTTCTAATAGCCCCGTGGCAGAAACAGTGCTTGTTATATGAGGCCTAATGCACAGAAGAAGAGCTGGGGCAGACCTGGCGGCATTATCAAGATGCGGGTGCACTTCTATTCCTGCTGCTTGGTTTGCCGTAAGCCGTGTCTTAGTATAGTACAGCTAGGAGTTGTTGCATGGAGCATACAGCTGCTGCTGCTGCTGCTGCTGCTGATGATGCTCAGGTGTTCGTTCAGTCAGCTTCAGTCGGCTTCTGTGTGTGTGTGTGTGTGTGTGTAGGGAGTCCCGATACCCCTGTGAAATACTGGATGCACAATGCGCAGAGAGAGAGAGAGAGAGAGAGAGAGAGAGAGAGAGAGAGAGAGAGAGAGAGAGAGAGAGAGAGAGAGAGAGAGTTTTAGTGTGCCTAGGAGTTTTAGCTGAGGAACAAACCAAACACAAACACCCCCAAAAACAAACAGACAAAATTACCCCCCCCCCCAAAAAAAAAAAAAATAATAATAATAAAGAAGAAAAAAAAGACCAGGAATCTAATAAGAAGGGCTGGTTGCGACGGTAGTAAGTAAGTTTGCTTTGAAATTCCCTTGTAACAATAAGAGCAGAACATTTCGACTTCTTATAACAATTTTTAAATAACTTTTCTTTTCAGAAAGCAAGTTACCTGCTGCCATTACACTTAGCACACCTTTTGGTACCAGGTAGCTTTACCATTTCAAAATTGATGTGTATACCTATTGGAGAGTTGTGACCAAGCAGTCATTGCGCTATGTCACACCCAGTTTATTATGGAACTGAAGTCAAAACACATGTACAAAAATGATAGCAGAGCATTCAGCGTTTTTCCCCCCTTTCTTTCACATGACAATTTTTCTGTTGCCATGGCAGTCAGCACATCTGATCACGCGAAATAGCTTTATCAAAAAAAAAATAATAATAAAAAAGAAAGAAAGAAAGAAAGAAAGAAAAGCTTTATCATGGCAAAGGGTGAGATACTGAAGAGTGGTGACGTGACGCGTTGTGTCACAGTCTGGAACTGAAGTCAGAAACGTGACCAACATGTATTTTATAATGATGTCAGTGTGATTGATCACCATGGAATGTTGTATGGGTATCTCTCTTCTCACTTCAGGGTCAGGGAAGGTAAAGCAGCGAGGGAGAGGAGATGGGTGCCGCCCTCAACATGCTGGCCCCTAGAGAAGCTGAGGTCTCTGATGCCTCGCTCCCCTACGACCACACAGGTTATAGGACACCTTTACCTCACTTCTGGGGACGGGATAGCACTCAAAAGCAGGTCAGAGCACTCGCTTTCCCCAAGCTAAGGTTAAGCAGCATCGAGCGTGGTTACCAGTTGGATGGGTGACCGTTTGTGGGCCTTGGCTTCAGTATAGTCCCCCAGTTCACCCGGCTGTTAATGGTTACCTGCCTTCTTTAGGGTCAGGGAAGGTAGCAACGAGGGAGAGGAGATGGGCTCCGCCCTCAACATGCTGGCCCCTAGAGAAGCTGAGGTCTCTGATGCCTCGCTCCCCTACGACATTATAGATTATGGAACACCTTTACCTCTCTCACTTCTGGTCAGTTGCCTCAACTGGCCACGTCTTGCATGGTGGCTTAAAAAAAAAAAAAGATATGAAAATTCTTTTATTTTGAGTATAAGGAGTATGCACTAATCTGCTTTAAACATTTCATTTTATTCTATTCCATTTCATTTCAGTGAGCTATGGCCACCAAGGTCCTCGATCTCCCACAACTGCATTCACACGGGGACTGGATGTGGACTGGATGTAAAAAAGCACATGAGTGCTTATGCCACTATCCTCGATATAAAAGTATAAAAAAAAAACCAAAAAAAACCGTGGTGACCGTCCTGGGTTGACCCTCAAGGTCGGCTGGAGCTGGATACAAGGAACGACAGAAGAGGTGGTCTTACTCCTGTTTTCATCTGTATGATTATTGTCCGACAGTTTCAATCTAAGGTTAACATTTTTAACCAGGCGACAGTCCTGATATGGCCTGTGTAGTGTGTGGGGCTGCAGACAGTAAGGTTGGATGAGGTCAGAGCTTTGGCCATGCCACAGAACCAGCAGCCGCCAATCTCTGTACAGGTCTGTCTGCAATGATGTGGCGTGAGATTTGTCAGGGCTCTGAGGGTTCTCCAAAAACTGCACTGGGGCAAATGGGGAGTACTTACTTTAGTTGTATACTTATCAAAAGTCAGATTTCATCAGTGTCGTGAAATAAGTGGTTAAACTGGTTGGCTGTGTGTGTGTGTGTGTGTGTGTGTGTGTGTGTGTGTGTGTGTGTGTGTGTGTGTGTGTGTGTGTGTGTGTGTGTGTGTGTGTGTGTGTTGTGTTCCTAAAATAATTTTCGATTTATTTCCCCCTATTTTCTTTTTGTCTTGTAATGTCTTTATATGTTGCATGAACATGTTGAAAGCAGTCTCATTCTATTACTTAAAAAAAACAACAAAGCTTTCCTGTCTGTTTCAATCATGATTATGATTATGATTAGCTTTTGATGAGTTTCTCTCCATTAGATCCGACCGGTAGTTATAGGCAGGCAAGCAGGCAGACAGGCAGGCAGACAGGCATACAGGTAGGCAGGCAGGCATACAGGCAGGCAGACAGGCAGGCAGGCAGGCAGGCAGGCAGGCGTACATGCATCACAATTATTTCACAAGGGCCTCACAGACCCCTCCGCCCACAGACTGTACGGCACAGAACCGCTGCTGAGACCTCTCACCTTTTGGAAATACCACGAGCGGTGTGCCGGCATCCCCCTCCCTCCCTACCCCTCCCTTCTATCCTCCTCCCCACCATCTTCCTCTCCCCAGTGCCTCCCTCCCCTCCTGTACGCCCACTCGCCGCAAGGTGCTGAAGAGGTAGCAGGCAGGCCAGGCAGCCTAGGCTGGGTTCTAGTAGGCCTACAGGGGAAGGCAGCACAAGGATCTCTCTCTCTCTCACAGTGGGCCCTCAAGTCTTTCCGCTGTACAGACAGACCTCTTGTGTGTGCTGCTGCTACTGGGACCTCTCTCCGCCCGTTCGTCTAGCTAGGTGAGTACTGCTGCCTGCCTGGCTGGCACCTTACTTCCTACCTGCCTACCTACCTGCCTTACCCCTGTATCTGTATGTTTGTCTCTGTTGTTGTTATTGTTGTTGACTTTTTTTGCTTCCTCAACCCGGCACAAACATCAGTCACGTCTGGAAGCAGGAACCGGGTTGTTGTTGTTTGGAAGTGCTGGCTGGAGGAATGTGACGATTGTCGGTAAAGTGTGGGTCTTACCTGTTAGTGCCAAGATTTGTCAGCCATTCCGCCACTCTTGACGTGTTTTCTCCCTTGGTTTTTGTGTTTTGTTTTGTGTGTGTGTGTGTTACTTCATTCTTGCCCTGTCTTGTTTTGTCTGGTGTGTGTGTGTGTGTGTGTGTGTGTGTGTGTGTGTGTGTAGAGGAAAAGTACTTTCACAAAGTTTATGTCGGGTGCGCTGTTTGTCTTGGCTAACGACCTTAGCTGGTCTGCCTGAAGAACTAACGGCCTTATTGACCTTGGCTCTTCCTCCTCATGGTCGATCTATCGCTCCACGTTCTGTTCTTCCGAAGCACACCACCTAAACCGGCTGCTGTCGGATGTTTCGCACTAATCTGAATTTTATGACGTTTCCATCCTCCGTGGTTATCCTTAAGATAACAATATCCTCTCTCCGACAGATAAGATAAGCGTTTGGGGGTGGGGGGGTGGGAGGGGGATGCATAATAAATTATATTATCGGTGAAACAACATGGCTGAAGTCAGGAGGCTGGAATGTTCGCTTGTATAACGAAAATGTTGATCAGCTCAATGACATCGCTCATCATTTCTCCCTGTGTGCGAACGCTCGCAGAACATCTTGTGCACACGTTAAATCCTGTTCCGCTTTTCGTAAGAGTAGGCCATCGTGTGCCGGTGGGAACGGATGACATTTACAAAACTGAATACACACGGGGACTGGATGTAGAAGAGCACGAGAGTGGTTATTCCATTATCCTCGATATAAAAGAATAAATAAATCAATCAATCAAATCAATCCAAACCTGGTTTCTGTAACGTGTTGTTGATAAACTGTTAGGCAAGAGAGGGCGAGTTTTTATTTGGGAGAGGGGTGGGGGTAGGGGTGGGTCGGGGAGGGGGGTGGTGGTGAGACGTTATGTTTATGTTCTTTCTACAGGATGCTTTGGGAATTATTGCCATAACCCTTCCCCTCCCCCCTCCCCACCCCCCTCTCTCATAAAAGAATTTGCCTCTCTCTCTCTCTCTCTCTCTCTCTCTCTCTCTCTCTCTCTCTCTCTCTCTCTCTCTCTCTCTCTCTCTCTCTCTCTGTGTTGCCTGTGCCATTGATAAGTCGGCACTCAACGGCACCATACAGATGCCAGCTTACGTCAGCAGCTGCAGACAGAAGGAGGGAGGGATGGATGTGTTTTTCAGGAGATGTTGTCGGAAAATGCTGCTGTACTGCCCGAATTGTGTGTGTGTGCCGCGCGTAGGCCTCACGCCGAACAG
The DNA here is from genome assembly GCA_030674155.1 of Stramonita haemastoma. Lineage (NCBI taxonomy): Eukaryota > Metazoa > Mollusca > Gastropoda > Neogastropoda > Muricidae > Stramonita > Stramonita haemastoma. Next base: position 2,336,295 of record CM060337.1, read on the forward strand.
AATGGGCCAGGTCGGAAGAAGGTTGTAGGGAGGGGGAGGGGGGAGATGGGGAAAGGGGGGGGGGGGTAGCATAAGGGGGTGGGGTGGGGGTAATCTGTGTCAGTAATAAAGCGGTGTGCACCCCAGAATGAAACAATCTTTTCAGTGTGTGGTGTAGTGTAGTTTTGTTGTTGTTGGTGGTGTGGCCTGGTAACTGTGTGTGTGTGTGTGTGTGTGTGTGTGTGTGTGTGTGTGTGTGTGTGTGTGTGTGTGTGTGTGTGTGTGTGTGTGCGTGTGTGTGTTTGAGAGAGAGAGAGAGAGAGAGAGAGAGAGAGAGAGAGAGAGAGAGAGAGAGAGAGAGAGAGAGAGAGAGAGAGAGAGAGAGAGAGAGAGAGTTAGTTAAATACAAATCCAATTCCGAAAATGCTTCCTAAAAAAGCATAATTATATCATGGATATTTTACCAATCAATAAATGACTTCTTTCGTGGCTGTTTTATGTTATGTATGTATTTATTTACTTTTAAGAAAATGGCAAAGTAGGCTCGAAAAGCTTCTAGCTTCATGAATTTGAAGGAAAAGAACTCGGCCTACACTTCTGCCGCTTAGGGAGGGAGGGATGGAGGGAGGGAGGGCTGTGGGGTGGTTATTGCATGTGTAACTGCAGGCCCTATCTGTTGCCATGGCGATGTTCATGTAGCCGGCGTCTTACGTTACATATCCTTCATTGAAACAAGCACCCCGAGTAGCTGCCTGCTTCGATAAGGCAGTGAGGGGATGACTAACTCCCAGATCCCCATTTAAGGATCCCTTCCTTTCTTCCTTGCTTGCTGTATACCTCCACTTGCTTCACTTGTACGTATGTTGTGTACACACACACACACACACACACACACACACACACACACACACACACACACACACACACACACTATATATATATATATATATATATATATATATATATATATATATATATATATATATATATATATATATATATTTTTTTTTTTTTTTTAATGTATCCATTAGCTTGTTGTGGGTATATTTTCTGTGTCAAACTAATTTCTGGTTTGAATTTGTAAGAATTAATTAATTAATGTATTAATTAATTAATGTATTAATTAATTAATGTATTAATTAATTAATGTATTAATTAATTAATTGATTGATTATTATTTTTCAGAAAAGGTGAAATTCAAGTAGTTGAAATAAGTCTCTGGGAGAATTCTATTTCCATGTATGGCATTATGTTGTTACTGTATTGTAATATCGTACATTGATTTAGATTGCAATAGATTATGTATGTCTTCAGCTGTTTTTGCAGGACTTTTTGTTTGTTTATCCCCATAACTTAATTATCAGTGCATACAAATCTGAGTGGCATCATTTGGTGTTTGTCTACGATATCTTGGGTTCAATGACAAAAATACAGAACTGTGTTCCTGTTGTCATTGCACAGACTGATTATTCATCCTTTCTCGTCTGCATCACATACATGGAGTGCAAACAGTACCTAAACGCTTGAAAACAACAACAAAACGACCCCAAACTTCAGGTATCAGAACACTACCACTACTCCCCAACCAGGCCAAGAGTAATAATTAAAATTGTTGACTGCATTTGATTTCTAACCGTTTGGGGAGAAGTCATTGGGCAGAGGAATGGGTTTTACTGGCCATGATTGGGGACGGGATAGCTCAGTGGTCAGAGCACTCCCTTTCCGGGAGTTTCCCCAAGTTAAGGTTAAGCAGCATCGAGCGTGGTTACCAGTTGGATGGGTGACCGTTTCCACGCCCTGGCTTCAGTTCAGTCCCCCAGTTCACCCAGCTATAAATGGGTACCTGGTCCCTTTAGG
>CM060337.1:2343130-2350630 GCA_030674155.1 Stramonita haemastoma
AGTGTATAATTTGAATGCAGAAGTGGAGTAATCGTCATTTTGGTGGGGTTTTTTTGCCCCCTCATTGATATGAAGTATCCCTACAGAGGGAGCAATGATGAAGCAGGGTTTTTTTTTTCTGATTTCGAGAGAAAAAAAATTCCTGAATACGGTTTCATACATTCTCGGAGAGAGAGAGAGAGAGAAGAGAGAGAGAGAGAGAGAGAGAGAGAGAGAGAGAGAGAGAGAGAGAGAGAGAGAGAGAGAGAGAGAGAGGAGCAGACATACACATAGGCACACAGAAAGGCACACAGACAGAGACAGACAGACAGACAGAGACAGAGACAGACACGCAGACAGACAGGCAGATAGATTGATTGACTGATTGACCGATTCATAAAATCCAAAACAACTGATTCTTATCAACAAATGAATTAACAACAATGTAAACGTATCATGAACCAAAAAAAAAATATTTGAATAACATCAGACAACTTGACAATCCTTGATTCTTTCCCCACTAAATATAAAAAAACGAAACAAAAAAAAAACAGAATCAACAACGCACTATTCTTTTAGACTCAAAACAAACAAACCAACATCCCCCTCCCCCCATACATACACAACTAATCAAGTAAAGCCACTGGGCAAGGGAAACGGACTATACTTTGGACATGGTTCCAAAGCGGTAGGTTTCGGTTCCAGACCTAATCCCTCAAAGCAGCAGTTTAGAGCTAGAGGCAGGCTCTGTTGTGTATGTATGTAAGTAAGTGTGTATGCATGATGTATCGTTCCCGGGATGACCTTTACCGGACAACACTGGACCAAAATGCCGGACCGACCGGTCAGTCAGTGATGGTCCGTTCCTAGCTAGTAGTCGTAGTGCTATCATTGGTGTCGGTTTTTTCTGTGTTTTTTTGTTGTTTCCTTGGGACTTGGCCAAGTCTTCAGTCTGTATTTTATAGACATGTTGGGATGAGTGTTGGGCGAAGGAAGGAAAGGTTCGAGGATAATTTTGGAGTTGGAGAGGACCCAGCCAGAGAGCATTGCTGTTTTTTGGGATGGAGTTGTGACAGGTCCTGACTGACTGACTGTGTGTGTGCACACATGCTATGATGTGTTGGTGATGGTGGTGGGGGTGATGGCTACTTCACCTGACTGACTGGCCTAGCGCCTGTGAGGTAAGTGAGCTGATGAGGGAGAAAGGTTTGGCTTTGCCTTTGTGTCCATTTTCGTGTTTGTTTGCTTTGTTTTGTTTGTTTGTTTTATTTTAAATGTCTGTATGTCTATATTTGTCCCCCCCTCTCTCTCTCTCTTGCTGTAGAAGGCATGAAAATTATCCATGCCTTCCTATTTTATTACTATAGTATGTGTGAACTTTATCAACGGTTTCACATTTCATTGCTATAGTATGTGTGAAATGTATCCATGCTTTGATTCATCATTGTTACAGTATGTGTGAAACTCATTCATGTTTTTCTCACTGCCATGGTATATATGAAATTTATATCCATGCTTTCAGTTTGCAATACACTCACACCCCTGCCCCCCTCACCTGGTGTATTGTGGTCCAAGGCCAAGGTACCATTAAACCATTTCAGTGTCCATGCTCTCTGTCTGTCTGTCTGTCTTTCTGTGAATTTCTCTCTGTGTCTCTGTCTGTCTCCTCTCTCTCTCTCTCTCTCACCCCCTCTCTCTCCCCCTCCCCCCCCTGTGGTGTGGTGTGGTGTGGCGTGTTGGTTGTGGTGTGTATATATAAATGTGTGTGTGTGTGTGTGTGTGTGTGTGTGTGGCTACACTTAAGCACTGCCACAGCCAGTCCAGCTCCAAACTATGCTCTGCCATAGCCAGGATGGTTGCACTGCAACAAGCGGCAGTCTGGAGTCTTCAGTATCTGGACCATCCACCAGAGAAGACTTGGTGGTGCAGGATGTTGTTAGTGAAGGGGCTGTTTGATCCAACACACCAAACTCACAGCTAACGTCTTCTAGCACCACCACCCCTAAACCCCCCAACCCCCCTCCCCTCCACCCCCCCCCCCCCCACAGCTAACGTCTTGTCAAAAACACAGCTAAAGTCTTGTAACACATAAACACACAGCTAACGTCTTCTAACACATCACAAACACATCTCACGTCTTGTAACACATCAAAAACACATCTCACGTCTTGTAACACATTTAAAACACAGCTAACATCTTGTGACACATCAAAAACACTGTTGACATATCAAAAACACATCTCACGTCTTGTAACACATCAAAAACACAAGTAATGTCTTGTGACACATCAAAGACACAGCTAACGTCTTGTGACACATAAAAAAACCACACACAGCTAACGTCTTCTAACACACCAACAAAAACACAGCTAACGTCCTCTAATATTTCAGGGACAGCCTGGTGGTCATAGTAATGCGCTCGTGATCTGCTGACCCGGGTTCGAATCTCGTTGAAGAGGATTTTTCCTCTGGAGTTAACATCAGTGTCGACTCCCCTCCCTCCCCCTCCCCCCCTTTCAAAAGTCCTTCGGATGAGACTATAAGCTGAGGTTCGGTGTGTGAACGCACGTCGGACATCTTACGCACACGTTAAAATCCGTTCCACTTTTTGGAAGAGTGGGCCATCGTGTGCCGTTGGGAACGGATGACAAAACTGACAAAACTGCATACCCATGGGGGCTGGATGTAAAAAAGCACACGAATGCTTATTTAGTTATCCTTCAACTAAAAGAATAATAATAATAATTATAAAACCACAACAAAAGCACAGCTAAGGTCTTTTAACACACGAAAAAAACACACAGCTAACATCTTCTAACACACCAAAAACACAGCTTAAATCTTTTAACACATTAAAAAAACCCATAGCCAACGTCTTAATCACATAACATTATTATGTCGTTTATGAGTGTGTTGACAAATGAATGCTCAACAGCTGCCGGTAACTAGGTGCTAATGTGTTATTGCAGCACTCTATAAGCTATTAGTTCCTTGTGGTCGTTGTTGTTGCTGTAATGGCGAGTGTGTAATATGTTTGTGTTGTGAATAGACACGTGTTCAGCCAACATCGCCCATTCAATCGTCCTCTCGTTGTTGCCATAGGAATAAGTGAAGAGGAATGCAGAGAAGTAGATTATGTACTGTGTTGTTGTGTTGTTGTTGTTGTTGTTGTTGTTGTTGTTGTTGTTGTACTTCTTCTTCTTCTTCTTCTTCTTCTTCTTCTTCTTCTTCACACACACACACACACACACACACACACACACACACACACACACACACACACACACACACACACACACACACACACACACACACACTCAGCCTAACGGTTTCTGCCCCAGTGCAGTGACTTACGCATCAAGAAAACAAAGTCAAATCAAGTCAAGCCAAGTCAACTCATCTGTCTTGTCCTGCCTGGAACTTTGACCCCATCACTCCTCTGTGTAAACAGCACTGGGATTCTGGCGTGCACTTGATTAACCCTTTCTTATCCATCCCCCTTCCCTCTCTGATATGTTACCCCTCCACCATCACCGTCCCCTTCCCTCTCTGCCCTCCCCCCCCCTCTTTTCCCCCCCTACCCCCAATCCATTTCTCAACCTCTTGCACTCCCCCCCCTCCCTCTTTCCGCTCTTGTGAACCCATTTATATTAGGAAGACTTCTAGCTTGTATACCATGTGCACCGCCTATTTCAATATCCATGAATGCTCATCTTCATTAATTCTGACTAAGTGCTGTATTCCCAGTGTTGGGGAAAGGGTAGTTAGTTAACATGCTTGCGTAAATGGCAGTTTTCGTACCGTGTGTTACTACACAGCGGTGCCAGAGCCGGGAGAGAGCAAAGCCACGTTCCTACACCGTCACGTGCGTGTAGTGCCCTGCTTAACAGCCTTGGGCCCCTATCTGTGGGGCTACTGTTCTGTATGTAGGCAGGCCCCTAGACTAGGTGGTGGGCTTGTGTGGGGCTCTACTCCTGCTCGTGGCCTTCAGCACAAGTCAGGTCAAACGCCAGTATTAGCTGGGGGAAGGGACAGCTCAGTGGTCAGAGCGCTCGCTTCCCCCCAGCAGTGTCGAACGTGGTTACCAGTTGGATGGGTGACCGTTCGCGCGCCTTAGCTTCAGTACAGTCCCCCCAGTTCACCCTGCTGTCAATGGGTACCTGTTCTTTTTATGGTCAGGGAAGGTAAAGCAGCAAGGGAGAGGAGATGGGTGCCGCCCTCAACATGCTGGCCCCTAGAGAAGCTGAGGTCTCTGACGCCTCACTCCCCTACGATCACTCAAGTTATGGGACACCTTTACCTTTTATTATTTTGCGGGTCAAGTAGCATTTGGTATTGAGTTCTGGTCGGAAAATGTTTTAGTGACTTTCACAGATTTTTTGTTTAAAGAATGAAAAAATGCACTGTGTTTTTGTTTTTGGGATGGAGGACATAGAGCAAAACCCCGTAGTCATGTCACGAAAAGGTTGGAATTGATCATCAAAATTGATGAGGATTGCTTGTGTTCCTACAGTACCCGGGCATGGGTATTGGGGTAAGGAAGCTAGCGGACAACAAAGGACTGAGGGTAACAGTGTTTGCTGAAAAATTAATTTTAAAAAGTTCAAACTCACCAAATTTGTGCTAAATCACACGAGTTTTGAGTCATAGGTCAGACTTTCGCGAAAAGTGTTTTAAAAAAAAGTTCCTGCGGATGCCTTAAAACGTGCACACGTTAAAACCCGTTCGCTTTTTGAAAGAGTAGGCCATTGTGTGCAGGTGGGAACGGATGACAAAATTGACAAAGCTGCTCAAACACGGGGACTGGATGTAAAAAGGCACAAGAATGCTTATTCCATTGTCCTCGAAATAAAATTATTTAAAAAATAGATAAATTTAAGAGTCATATAGAAAAACAGAAGGAAAAGTGCCAAAATATAACGGTAGTGTGTAGCCTAAAGGATGATGCCTGCCTGTCTGCCCATCCTGTGTGGTAGCTGGAGGTATAGTAGTAAGCTAAGTGAAGTAAAGGTGTAGTGCCTAAGTCAGTACAGTCAGGGCCTGTTCCCTCCGTCAGGGCTGTACTGTATGCTTGTTGCTGACTCATGAGGCTGGCTTGCAGGAAATGTCTCGATACTACTCCACTACTCTGCCACTACTCCACTACTACTATTATACACTTGACTGGTTTGAAGGCTACACGGTGCATCTGACTAGCCTCTAGTGCCAGGCTACTACATTTGAGAGGAGGGAGGGAAAGGGTGGGGTGGGGGTGGGAGTTCTAAGGGAACAGGGAGGGTGGTGGTGGAGGATGAGGGATGCAGGTAGGCTAGTCGGTTGGCCTAAACACTTTCCAGATGCTAGTTTACACCTGGCCAGTTTTACCTGTGCTGGCTCTTTCGGCCTTCCACCCTCCGCTCCCTTCTCCCCCTTCCCCTTCCCTGTCTTCCTCGCTACTTTTCAGCTTGGAAAAGTTTCTTTCCATATGGTACGGTGTTTAGTTAGAAGTTTCCCCCTTTTAAATTTACCCCTGTTTTTATTTCTCCTTCTTCTCCCCTGTCCATGCACGGTGCGGTTCTTGGCACAGCTCCCCTACTGACTAACTCACCCTGGAGAAGGGAGCATCAGTGAGGGAAAGCCGCTTAGTCAAGGCCTCGCCATGGCCTCTGAGCAAATGGTGATTACTCACTTGAAGTTCAAGCCATTCCTGCATCGTAGTTTGTCTGTGTCTGAATCAGTGTGGCTGACATGTCTCTGAACTCACTGTATATACTACAAAAAGTGACTCCCCCCCCACCCCCAAAAAAAAGATTCGTTGGTTACTATCATTTTTTTTTTAACGATTGAAATTTGAATAACAAGAATTTCATGACTTTCAATGTCGTTTCGTAAACATCTCCAAAAATTTGTTATAATAATTATCATCATTATTATTTTGATAACTGCCTTTGGTACACTTAAAAAAATGGATTAGACGCCCTATCGCCAATCATCTGGTTTAAACAAAAATTTATTTGAAAAATCCGTACACATACACATTTATAACAACACAATAATAAGCTAAAATCTTAGAATGTGCTCAACAACAATGGCAGTTTTCTTTAACATTTAGTTTTACTAATTATTGCTTTACATTTGGCAGCTGGTAGACATCAGTTTGTTTAAACTGTGCAAGTGGAATTTAAAAACAACGACACACCTTTAACAACAGAGATTAGTTGGTCATCTGACAAAGAGATTAGGACACGGATGTGGATTTGAAGAGTTTCACAGGTGTCGGCATCTCTCAGCTTTGGTTCATATAAAGCAGGCAGGCAGGCAGGTAGACAGGCAGGCAGGCAGGCAGGCAGGCAGGCAGGCAGGCAGGTCTATCTATCTATCTATCTATCTATCTATCTATCTATCTATCTATCTATCTATCTATCTATCTATCTATCTATCTATCTATCCATCCATCCATCCATCCATTCATCTAAGTACTGTCTGGAAGAACGACAAAAAATAAATTAAAAAAAAGAAAAGAAAACCAAACGATACTACTGTGAAACAAAAATGACCAAAATACCGATCTCCTGTCTTTTTTCGTCCATCTTAATTAACTAAGATAAAAGATGATGTTTTTTTAAAAGTTTGATATGCAAATAACAACTTACTACCACCAGTATAGTGCTGGCAAAATCAAGCCTGTTCAAGTCCACCCAACTCTGAATGGTACAAGATCGCCTGGAGCGGAGCAAGAAGTCAGTCAATAGGCTAGGCTGTAGTTACTGTGTGGGCCATTGCTTTGTGTAGAGCCGCCTGCACTGGCTGCCAGTTACATTCCGCTGTCATTGCAAGTTGCAGTTTCGGGACATTCTGGCATAGGACCTGCTATGCTATCAGTAACACTGTCAAACGGGGATTTCTCCCTTATCTTCTGAGATTCCGTCTTCCCCTGCAAGTGGGAATACCAGGGGGCTGCGGGGTGGGGGTGGGGTGGGGTGGGGGCTCTTTCGGTGTAGATAATTTTCCTTATCTTTTGAAAGTTCTCTCCTATCAATTTCCTCTGTTGTGGTGTGTGTGTATGCGTGTGTGTGTGTGTGTGTGTGTGTGTGTGTGTGTGTGTGTGTGTGTGTGTGTGTGTGTGTGTGTGTGTGTGTGTGTGTGTGTGTGTGTGTGTGTGTATGTGTGTGTTCGTGCGTGCGTGCGTGCATGCGTGTGTGTGTGTGCGTGCGTGTGCGTATGTCTTTCTCTCTGTTTCTGTTTGGCTTTTTTTTTTTATTTCTGTCTTTCTCGTCTACTTTCTGCTGCCTGTTCTCCCTATCACCCTCATTTCTTTTCATTTCTTTTCTTTGTTTTCTCTTTCTTTCTTTCTTCCTTTTTCCTTTAAAAAACAAAAAGCAAACCATAATAACTTCTGAGTGGTATTGTACGGTCTGGAGGAATGCGTACAAAGTAATCTTTTCTGCAATGTCGTTTGTTTCTAAAAACGTCTGTTGTGCAGTTGTTTGACTCCTCCAACAGAAACCAAATGAAAACCAAACGGTGTATAGTCTGTTTCTT
>CM060337.1:2355630-2363130 GCA_030674155.1 Stramonita haemastoma
TAGGATTACCTTTTTCGTGTGTGTGTGTGTGTGTGTGTGTGTGTGTGCGTGCGTGCGTGCGTGCGTGCGTGCGTGCGAGCGTGCGTGTATGTGTATGTGTGTGTATGCATGTGTGTGTGTGCTTGCATGCGTGCGTGCATGTGTGCGTGCGCGTGTGTGTGTGTTTTGCGGACTGTGGTGGTAGGACCATGCCTATCTTTCATTTTCCCGAAGACAGTTGTGGGTCACTATTATCAGGAATGCTTCATCCTGCTGCTCTGCCGTGTTTCACGTCCTGCTTTACACAGTCCCTACACCGACACAGTTATCGCCATAACTGTACCACACTAAGTGCACAAGTGACTGTGAAGTGTTTCAGGGGTCACACAACACAGATAACAAACCTCCCAGCCTCCTACCAAACGTGTAGGCTTTCTTGCAGACAAGTGCTGGTTTGTCCTGCTATCACTTTTGCACGCGGGAGGCGAAGTCTGTCAGTCACCGGTATCACCGTCAGCATAGGGAGGGAGGTAGGGGCTGTATCGGCACAGTGTCAGGGTGAAGGCCACAACTATCACCACCCAGCTCTAAACAGCTACCAGACACACACATAAAACACCCAATAACTTATGTCTTCACAAAGTGTTAACATTTCACCCTGAAACTGCGATTATAATATTGCGCACATTAAGACTAATTAATATCTACTTACTTCCAGAATAAAATTCAGTTTGGGGTGAGTTTTTTTCTTTTCTGTTAGTTTCAAAAGTGGAACTTTTGTTTGTTTTTCACTGAGAGACAATTTTAACCTAGCAGTTGCAGAATTGACTTTCTGAGAGCATCGAAAACAACCCCGATTATTTTAATGTTTATCTGTATGGCTTCTCAATTCACTGTTGTTGTTGTTGTTGCAAACTGATTCTGCAATGTAACGTTTCATGTGCGGAATATTTCTCACCGCACTAACACATAATACAGATGGATATAATACACCTTGAAACAAGTAGTTTATGCACACAAGCGACCATTCTCACTACCCCAGAGAGTACCCACGCAACAAATCTCCACACAAGTCATAACACAATTAACCATTTTAACACACCAGTAGAGTACACAATTAACCATTTTAACACACCAGTAGAGTACACAATTAATCATTTTAACGCACCAGTAAAGTACACAATTAACCATTTTAACACACCAGTAGAGTACACAATTAATCATTTTAACGCACCAGTAAAGTACACAATTAACCATTTTAACACACCAGTAGAGTACACAATTAACCATTTTAACACACCAGTAAGTACACAAGTAAACTATTTTAACACACCAGTAAGTACACAAATAACTCTTTTTACACACCAGTAAGTACACAAATAGCTCTTTTAACACACCAGTAAGTACACAAATAACTCTTTTAACACACCAGTAAGTACACACATAACTATTTTTAACACACCAGTAAGTACACAGGTAAACCATTTTAACACACCAGTAAAGTACACAAATAAACTTTTAACACATCAGTAACGTACACACGTAAACCATTTTAACACACCAGTAAGTACACGGATGACCACAAAGGAGTTCACACATCACACAGATAGTAGCAGCATCCCAGTAACCTTCTGGACATGGCCTCGTTTGTGCCGCTACACTTTCTTCCTCTCTGTCTGTTTTTTTTTTTAACTAAAAAAGAGGTAATGTCTGTAGCCTGTCGGGGACAGCATTATGGGCATTGGCAGCTGTACCGCTGTATCGGTGTTGGTGAGATTATCACCGCCATCGCCACACACTTTTGAAGCAGCTGCCAGATACACTAGTCCTTACTTATAGGCCTACCACCTACCACCCTTCTTCGCCCTACCTACTTACCTATCTACCTTCCATCGACCTGTCTCTGTCTGTCTGTCTGTCTGTGTTAAAAACCCCTTAAACTGTCTAGTTTAAGGATTATTTTTTATTTTGCTTTATCCCTGATAAGGGCGGGGACTGGATGTAAAAAAGCACACGAGTGCTTATTCATTATCCTCGAATAAAAGAATTTGCTTTGCCTTGCCTTGCCTTGCCTTGCCTTGCCTTGCCTTGCCTTGCCTCGCGTCTCTCTCTCTTCTCCCTCTCTCTCTCTCTCTCTCTCTCCTCTCTCTCCTCTCTCTCTCTCTCTCTCTCTCTCTCTCTCTCTCTCTCTCTCTCTCTCTCTCTCTTATCTATTGGCTCCTTACCCTCTACTACATAGACCAAGATTATTTCTACAGACACTCTAACAAGTTACGTTGAAGTTCAGTTCTTACAACCATGTTATGATTTTTTCAGTTGTTCATGTAAATGTTGTAGGCCTAATATTTTTAAAAATCCCCTGGGGGGATGCCAGGGGGGGGGGGGGGGGGGGGGGGGGGGGGGGGGGGGGGGGGGGGGGTTGTCAGTATCAATAATAGCATCCCCACTTTCTGGAAATTCTGCGCGAAGAATTCCCCTTTTTCTATCCCTCTTTTTCCTGTTGTGCTTTTTTTTTTCTTCCTGCCACCTTCTTCTTGGTTGTTTTCTGCCTTTTTGATCCAGTCTCCTGCCTTTTTCCACAGAAAGGCTTAAAGATAACAGTTCTTTCCCATGGCGAAGTCGGATGCTCTGGGCTTGACTTGTCAGGCGCTTAACGGCAGCGTAACGCATTTTCACTCATGATATGACAGACAACAATAGTCGCTGTCTGAGTGTTTGATAAAGAAGAATAAGGCTTATTATTTTAGCTCAATAATGAAATCCTTTATAGCAAACAACAACAACAACAGCAACAACAATAATAGGAACAACATCAAATCCCCCAGAAACAAAATACCCTCCCTTACTGTTTAAAAAAACTGATTTTTTTCATATATTTCAGACATTTATTCTAGATCTAGTTCTTTCGACTCTCTTTCTGCATGAATCGTTCAACCTTTAAAGTCTACGGTTTTTCGTATGCTTTTTACCCAACTACAAACAGCCAGCACCGTACAATCCAGTGGAGAGGGGCTGCAAGGTGTCCCCACTTCTCAGGACCGATAGGGCCAGCCCGCTGACCTTTTTTTGTTTTTTGCCAGCCCGGTGGGTGACCTATCAGATTGTGGATAAACAAACAAATCCTGGCTTTGTGCTTCCTTCTATCTTTGGATCTATCTGCCCCTGTGTGCCGATAGGGGGGCAAAAACAGCCCACAGCTGTCGCCGTGTCAGTGTGTGTCCCTGCTATCAACACACAGGTCTGCCCTGGCCACGATTAGCTGTTTGAGTTAGCAAACCGTGGTTATTCGTGGCTAAGTGGAGATATCATTTTATGTATGGCGCCGTGGTCTGGAGTCCTGATTTCAAGATGAGAAGTGACGTTTGGGTCTTGGAGGGCGAGGACAATAGGGAGCCTGTTGAGAACTGCTGCAGTGCCCCTCCTCCCTCCCCACAGCTAGTCTTTTTTGTTTTTCTCACACCAATACAAGGCGCATGTACACTGTATTTCGTCTTTTTCTTCTGCGCTCCCTTTCAGGGAAGGATACGTAGTGCCTGGTCTTCTCCTGTGCTTGTCACTTTGCAGGAGGTCTGCATGCTGGCCTAAGTCGATATATTCTGGCTTCAAATCAGCGCATGAGAAAATTTATACGAAAAATGCCAGATGATGAATAGAAAGATTAAGACATAGACAGAAAGAAAAGTTACAGAAAAATGATAATTTCTAACACAGATTATTCGAAAGGTGGGGATGCTATTTGTACTGGAAGAGCCCGCGATAACCCCATAGGGATGTTTTTATTTGAAATCAAATCATAGGGCAGTATTGCCACGAATATCCAGGATGTGTAAACTCAAAGCCAATCATGGCCAAGGCAGACCTTTGTCTTGATACAGCGACACACACTGACACAGCAGCTGTCAGTCCCCCCCCCCCCCCCCCTCCGTGCCCCCTACTAGCACAGATAGATAGACAGACAGACAGACAGACAGACAGACAGACAGACAGACAGACAGACAGACATACAGATAGATAGATAGATAGATAGATAGACAGACAGACAGACAGACAGACAGACAGACAGATAGATAGATAGATAGATAGATAGATAGATAGATAGACAGATAGATAGACAGACAGACAGACAGACAGATAGATAGATAGACAGACAGACAGACAGACAGACAGACAGATAGATAGATCGATCGATCGCACAGAGCCAGGATTAGTTTGTTTACAATGTTATGATTATGTCACAGGTCATGGATTGTGTGGTGATATCTATTTGTATGGGTAAGTCAGTAGTTCAAATTGTGGCTAAATATAACTAAACCCACACCAATGTAAGCCAGGCTTTAGCATCGGAGATGCAATTTTCCATCAAAGCCTTTCTGTCAGTGACCTCCTTCACCTCCAACCCTTCAGCAGCTTCTTCATGGCACACACAAGCTGTGAGCATCTACCTTATCCCCCCCCAGTGGTATTCTCTCTGTTCCACAGCCACACACTGACTTGTGCCCTTAAGAATCATGTTCCTTACCATTCATACTCTATCCTCTGCTGCTTTTTTTTCTTTCTTTTTTATATATATTAATTTTTTTTTTTAAAGAAGCAACAAAGATGGCTCCCTGTCTGACCATGAATATTTTAGGTTCAGCTCTTTGTATGCATACTTTTCTGTCTGTCTATCTGTCTGTCTGTCTGTGTCTGTCTGTCTTTCTGTCTGTCTGTCTGTCTGTCTGTCTGTCTGTCTGTCTGTCTGTCTGTCTGTCTCTCTCTCTCTCTCTCTCTCTCTCTCTCTCTCTCTCTCTCTCTAATAATCCCTGGCTAAATGCTGTACAAGACCTTCATTGTAAGGTCAAAAGATCCAGCAGTGTTGTATAACTGAACCATCTTTACATTTACGTTTTGCCTAACAGTCACCAACAAAGTCTGTAAATAAACCAGTATAGTTGATACCTCGAGTTTTGCCGTACGCATATCTTCCTGAGTGAAGCCTGCAGTTTTTGTAGCTCTGCCCATAATCTTGACAATGCTTCTCATCAGTTGGAGCGCTGGGATCATTGCTTCTGTGTAGATGTAGGAGTGTGAGGTTCTGCACTGGGGCCCTGAAAAACGGACACAGGTGTTACGCGTTTACACAGTTTACTTACTTCACTCGCGCAGAGTGGCTTTCCCAGTTTTTACCCTCTCTCATTTTCCCTGAAAAGTAAACATGTTATGTAAAGGGAGGGAGGGAGGGAGGGAGGGAGAGAGAGAGAGAGAGAGAGAGAGAGAGAGAGAGAGAGAGAGAGAGAGAGAGAGAGAGAGAGAGAGAGAGAGAGAGAGAGAGAGAGAGAGAGAGAGAGACTCTCACAGACACAGACACACCGACACACCAACACAAACACACACACACACAGACACAGACACACACATCACGCACACACACACACACACACACACACACACACACACACACACACACACACACACACACACACACACCACACACACACACACACACACACACACACACACACACACACACACACACACACACACACACACACACACACACACACACACACATTTCCACTGCCTATTTGCCCGCATCATAGCATCATTTGCCCGAAACAATAAAAAAAGGAGTACACAAAGCGTATCCTTCATGCAACCTTCTGCACTGCGATAAACTAAGCCAAAGTTAGCAGCAAGAAGGTATACAGATAAACAAATAGCCCTGACACAGAGGTGCGGGGTGGGGGGGGGGGGGGGGGAGGAAAGAAGGAGGGGGTAGAGGGGGAAGGAGGGAGGGGGAAGGGGGATCAAGAAGGCCAGGACACATTCAGATATGTGAGGGATATATCCACATGCCGACTGGCTTATATTTTATTTATTTTATATTTTATATCACTTTAGGCCAAAGCAGATTTCTCTGCTTGAAATTCGGGCTGCTCTCCCCGGGGAGAGCGCGTCGCCACAAGTGCAGCGCCTACCCATTATTTTTCTTTCTTTTTCCTGTCTGCAACTATATTTGTTTTCCCTATCAGAGTGGCTTTTTTTCTGCAGAGTTTTACCAGGGACAACCCTCTTGTTGCCGTGGGTTCTTTTACCTTCGCTAAATAATGTGTAACACACGGGACCTCGGTATATCGTCTCATCCGAAAGACTAGCACCCAGACCACCACTCATGGTCTAATGAATGGGGGAAAAGTTTTGGGCCCAAGCCCAAAGCTTGCATACCTTCGAAGAAAAAGAAAAGTGATGGCAAGTTGGTGAACATACTGATAAACACATACTGTGCCTGAACATGGCAGTCAATTCTATTCCGCTTCTTTGTCATGGTAGAAGGCTCAGACAGCAACTACTGTTGTTTGTCATAGAGGCGAAAATGCTTCGTGCTACCGTTAAGCGCCTGCAGGTCAGGCCCAGTGCATCTGATTTCGTTGTGGTCAGTTCAATTCAATTCTATACACAAATACACAAGCTAAAAACAAACAATCAACAACCCCAGCACAATGAAGCAAGAAAAACAACAACAACAACCACAGACAAACAAAGAAAAAGGCACCCAGACACTGGCACACAGACAGACACAGACAGACAAGTAAGAAAGAAAGAAAGAAAGAAAGAAAGAAAGAAAGAAAGAAAGAAAGTCAGACAGACAGACAGACAGACAGACAGACAGACACAAACACACACGCACGCACGCACGCACGCACGCACGCACACTTCTTTGTCCTCTGAAGGGTATTTGTATGAGTATGAATATGTGATTATAAGTAATGATGATATACCAGTTATAAAACCATGATAATATTATGGATTCTATGATATGAAATCCATTTTTTTTTGTGTGTGTTTATAGTTTGTTTTAAAGTATGTGTTTTGTTCCCGAATCCCTTTCGCAATGTTAATGCGCTTTATTAAGTTTATTACAATAGACCTTTGTATTTTCTTTCTTTCCTTTCCTTCTTTCTTCTTCTTTCTTTCTTTTCTTTCTTTCTTTCTTTTCTTTCTTTCTTTCTTTCTTTCTTCTTCTTCTTCTTATACTTACTTACTTCTTATTACTTATTACTTACTTACTCCTCCTCTCTTTTCTTCTTCTTCTTCTCTTCTTCTTTCTTCTTCTTCTTCTTCTTTCTTCTTCTTACTTCTACCTTCTCCTCCTCCTCCTCCTCCTTCTTTCTTCTTCTTCTTCCTTCTTCTTCTTCTTCTCTTCTTCTCCTCCTTCCTTCTTCTTCTCTCCTTCCTTCTCCTCCTCTCTTCTTCTTCTTCTTCTCTTCTTCATCTTCTTCTTCTCTTCTTCTTCTTCTTCCTCCTCTCTCCTCCTCTCTTTCTTCTCTTCTTCTCTCTTCTCTTTTCTCTCCCCTTCCTTCTTCTTCTTCTTCTTCTTCTTCTTTCTTCTTCTTCTTCTTCTTCTTCTTCTCCTCCTCCTCCTCCTCCTCCTTCTCCTCCTCCTCCTTCTTCTTCTTCTTCTTCTTCTTCTTCTTCTTCTTCTTCGTTTTCCTGTTGTCTATGCATCTAATACAATCATTCGCTTCTTCCCATATCATGACC
>CM060337.1:2383130-2385627 GCA_030674155.1 Stramonita haemastoma
CTCATTTCAGATCTGATTCATGTTTTCTGTCTTCAATTTTCACAGTTTAGGTCGCTCTTTGGACTTGCCTCAAATAGTATTTCTTCTTTTTCTTCTCCGCCCCCTCCCCCCTCTCTCTCACACGTTAAATCCTGTTCCGCTTTTCGTAAGAGTTGGCCATGGTGTGCCGATGGGAACAGATGACATTTACAAAACTGCATACACACGGGGACTGGATGAAAAAAACACAAGAGTGCTTATTCCATTATCCTCAATATAAAAGAATAAATCAAATCAAATCAATCTCTGTCTGTCTGTCTGTCTGTCCCTGTCACGTCTGTCTGTCTGTCTCTGTATCTCTGTCTCTGTCTCTGTATCACTCTCTCTCTGTCTCTGTCTCTCTCTGTGTCTCTCTCACTCTCTCTCTCTCTCCTCGTTTTCTTCATTTTCTACTCTTACATAACTAGTCACGACAGCTTAATTTATTTGTTTGTGCTGTGCATAAAACAGAAAACACGTACTGTTATTTTTTTTATATACGTGCTTGGTGTTTCACTCTTTTCTGCTTAAAAAAAAAAATTTCCACAGGGATAAAAAAAAAATCGTTTTATGAACAGAATTATATGCCTTCAGCTTTTCTGTGCTTTTCAGTGTTTTAGTCTGTGAGTCAGTAAAAGGCCTGACATTTTTCTGTTTGTTTAAAGCCCTCCCCCCCCCCCCCCCCCCCCCCCCCGTATGTGGCTCATAACATTTGTTGGATTATAAAATGCACTCAATAAGCTCATTTTGCACAATGTGTAAGTCACTCTTTTGGACAAGACCAGCTGGTTTTGTGATCATAAGGAATACATCTTTTCCACAGAGGCCAGTTCCGTTTTCACCAATCAGATCTGAAAGCTTGATTCCTTAGTGATTGGTTGTGTATCTTTCAGCCATTTTGATCGACCCATTGTTTGGATAATAGCATTGTCAAGTTTGAAGGTTTTATTGTTAAAAATGTGTCAACCTTTCTCATAGGACAATGCTTTGATCAATCAAACTGAAAGTTTGACGCCATGATTGTTCTGTATGTTTCAGCCTTTTCGACAGACCAACCGTTTGACCAATCATGAGCAGCCTAGAGGAACGACGTGAGGCCAGGCGCCGCAAACGCTTAGAGGAAGAGTGAGTAGTCTTCTGTATGGCTTACTTTTAGCGTCAGAATTGCTTGTAGTTATACTTAGGAATTTTAAAGATTTGCATTTCAGCAAAACATGTCAATTAAATTCTCAGACATGACATTGACCTTAACTGGGTTCTGGCCTACAATTATGTGAAGAATCTTTTTTCCAAATCGGCCCATTAATTAAGGTTTCAAATTGCTTTTCTGCGGAATAAAATATTGCATTGTTTTATATTTGTGATTCGAATTTCAGTACACACACACACACACACACACACACACACACACACACACCACACACACACACACACACACACACAGAGACTCACTCACACTCACAAACACACTCACACACAGCAACGACGACAATAACAACAACAACAACAAAGTGTTTTGATTTAAAGTTGTCAGTGAATCCAGCTACAGCCTGGGCCATTTTTGTAATAAATGCTTGACACTTACCTCATATTTTTCTATTTGGTTGTTGTACTCTTTCCTACGACGTATTTTTAACGTTCATGATCTTATTTATTTTTTGTATCATATTGCATTACACGTTTGCTCCTCTTCAACTGTTCATTAGGCCTATTCGTCCAATTTGGTTCTTTCTGTAGTTAAGGTCAAGGTCATGTTTGTGGGTTAAATCCTGCGTCACATCTAGAGTCACATCTGTTTGTGAACAGTCTTTGGTTGTGATTATGTTTTTCCAGCATGCTTGAGTACATGTATCTAAAAATAGAAAAAAAAAACAACCTTTCATTCTTGAATGGTTGAATGGATGGTATAGGTTTGTGCCAGTTGATCTTCTCTGACTTTTAAGTTCATAAATAAATGAAGTGAATGACCCTGTTCTGAAATGTTGTAATTAAAAGTAAAGATTCCATTCTCATCGCTCATGTACAGTAAAGATACCATTTTCATCGCTCCTGTACACAGTCATGTCTTCATGCACACAGAGCAGAGAGACAGATAACGAGCACACACACACATACACACACACACACACACCACACACACACACACACACCACACACACACACACACACACACACACACACACACACACACACACCAAAATGAAGATAATGTAAGTTGTTGTGTTGCATTGTGATGATATCCTGAAAACCACATCAGAATGAAAATGATAGACATTGCATGTTTGGAATAATCTCTGCATGGTATGCGCTTACTAACGGTGGAAACTTTACTAAAACTAACTATGGTTATATAGGTATTAACTAAAGTAGGGAGTCTGATAATTACTGTTTAGTGATGACGTAAGGGTGTCGTTGTTAATTACATAAGCTATGACATAAGGGTGTCATTGCTAATTACTGATTAACTATGACGTAAATG
>CM060337.1:2400727-2405727 GCA_030674155.1 Stramonita haemastoma
AAGAAAGAGAGAAGGAAGGGAGGAAGAAAGAAAAAAAAGAATGTTTGCCTTCTTCTTTGTCAAACGCTCAGACAGCAACTACTGTTGTTTGCTATAATGAGCGAAAAATGCGTTGTCCATCTGTTACATGCCTGAAAGGAAGAAAGAAAGAAAGAAGAGCAGCAACAATGACAATCCCCCCCAAAAAAAAACCCCACCCAACAACAACAAAAACAAACAAAAAACCCCCAACCAAACAAAAAACAACCAAACCACAAAAACAACCACCACCACCACCGCCACCACCACCACCACCACCACCACCACCACTACCACTATCACCACCACCACCACCACCACCACCACCACCAAAACAAATGAACACCACGAAACCAATATACCACATAGCCACGAGGTCTTGAAAATCACCTGACCTTTAGAAGCCATCGTAAAACTCACTTGGACCAAGCTTCATAAAAACGGAAAAGAAAAACAAAATAATAAGGATAATCTGCAAACACAAAAACAAACCAGAAACAAACTGGCCATTTGTCGCATCTTGTCAAACACACCTTAGTCTTTGGGGTGGGGGTGGGGGGGTGGGGGGGGGGTATGCGCGCGTGCGTGGGTGCGCGCACTTTTTTAGTGTTTGTGCACGTGAGGCAGGCCTTGCACTTTGCTATGGTATATTATATTGTATGTTATTTATCAATATTATGCGTACTACTGCGCATTAAGGCGTACATGCACTGTACCAGCTTTCGTTCCGACAAATTGGCTATACTATTCAAGCCGGGCTATCCTCTTCGGGGCTGTGGTGTCGCCACGAGACCAGCGCTACGCATATCAAAGAGACTAGTAACGTGTGTATGCATAGGGTAGAGCATTCTCTTGGTGCCGTGGGCTCTGTTACTGTGCAAAAGTCGGGGTTGAACGGGACTCAAACTGGTCCTTTGTCCCATCTTCTCAAAAAAAGCCATAGTCTTGGGGTGTGTGTATGCCGGCGCGCATGGGTGCGCGCTTTCGTGTTGCACGCACGCCACACACACACACACACACAATTTAACCAATTAAGTCTCAACTTTAGCATAGTATAGAATGATTACACACACACACACACACACACACACACACACACACACACACACACACAACACACACACACGGACGCACGCAAGCACACACACACACACACACACATACACACACACACACACACACACACACACACACACACACACACACACACACACACACACACACACACACACACACACACACCACACACCAGCAACACACTTAGGCAGAGTGATGGAGATGGAGATAGCTGTTGAAAAGGGGAGATAAATATGAGGTGCAGGAGGAAGAGGAGGAGGGGGGGTAACATCTCAGATTGGCGCGATAGGCAGAGTAAAAAATCCCAAGAAAAACAACCAACCAACCAACCAACCAACCAACCAACCAACCAACCAACCAACCAACCAACCAACCAACCAACCAACCGGTACACGGGCTGAGGAAGAAAAGAAACAAAGAAAGATAAAGAAACAAAGAAAGATAAAAAACAAAACAAAGAAAGATAAAGAAACAAAGAAAGATAAAGGAACAAAGAAAGATAAAAAACAAAGAAAGCAAGAAAGAAACATAGAAAGGCAAAGACACAAAGAAAGAGAGAAAGAAACAAAGAAAGATAAAGACACAAAGAAAGATAAAGAAACAAAGAAAGATAAACAAACAAAGAAAGATAAACAAACAAAGAAAGATAAACAAACAAAGAAAGATAAACAAACAAAGAAAGATAAACAAACAAAGATAGACAAAGGAAGGAAAACCAACCAAACAGCCCCCCCCCCCCCTTCAAAACAAAAACAACAAAAAAACAAAACCACAACCCCCCAAAAATAACCCCAAACAAACAAAAAAAATTTACCAACCAAAATAACAAACAAAGCTATTCTTTTCCAGCAGAATTTTTTAAGTTGGGTTTTTTTGCTGTTTTTTGTTTTGTTTTGTTTTGAAGAGGTCTCTCGAGCTTGGGTTGTTCTTGTTCATTTGACGCTTTTAGAGAGTGTTTTTTGCAGCCAGTTCAAACATACTATTGTTTGTCTCTGCTTTCATCTCAGATTATTTTTTCTGTTCATCTTTTTGTCTTTGTTTCTTTGTTTCATTGTTTCTTTGTTTCTTTTGTTTCTTTTTTCTTTGTTTCTTTCTTTCTTTTTTCTTTTTCTTTTTGTTCTTTCTTTCTTTCTTTCTTTCTTTCTTTCTTTCTTTCTTTCTTTCTTCTTTCTTTCTTTCTTTCTTTCTTTCTTTCTTCTTTCTTTCTTTCTTTCTTTTCTTTCTTTCTTTCTTTCTTTCTTTCTTTCTTTTCTTTTTCTTTTCTTTCTTTCTTCTTTTCTTTCTTTCTTCTTTCTCTCTACTCTTTTGATTGTCTACTTCTTTCAAGTCTTTCTTTCTAACATTTTTTGGATCACCTTTATTGTTTTTGCTTTTATTTGCGTTTTTTTTTTGTTGCCGTTTGTTTTCATTGTGAAGTTTCTTTTTACAGACTTTCAAGCCAAAATTCCCAATCACCCTGCCAAAGTGTATGTCCATTATGTGTGTGCGCGCGAGCGTTCGTACTTTGTGTGTGTGTGTGTGTGTGTGTGTGTGTGTGTGTGTGTGTGTGTGTGTGTGTGTGTGTGTGTGTGTGTGTGTGTGTGTGTGTGTGTGTGTGTGTGTGTGTGTGTGTGTGTGTGTGTGTGTGTGTGTGTGTGTCTGCGAGCTTTCGCACTTTGTGTGTGTGTGTGTGTGTGTGTGTGTGTGTGTGTGTGTGTGTGTGTGTGTGTGTGTGTGTGTGTGTGTGTGTGTGTGTGTGTGTGTGTGTGTGTGCGCGCGTGCGTTTTTAGTTTGAATTTAGTTTGAAACTATAAATTATTATTGATTGCTTGTGTGTTGTATAGGCCGAATGCAAGCGATTTGATTTGTTTTTACAAGATATAGCGCTACATAAATTCCATGTATTATTATTATTATCATTATGAACTGGTTAATACTTTTCATTGTTTTTTTTTTTTTTTTTTTTTTTTTTTTTTTTTTTTTTTTTTTGGTTTAAAATAGTTTTATTCAGAATTTTGGACAAACATTGTAAACAACAGCATTTAGAAATCACAGCAACAACAAGCTTGTAGCTTATAATGTGCTCAATTTAACAATGAAAATTAACATGAAAACGACGGCCGTTGAGCTGCAATGTGCAAAACAACAACAAAAAGAAAAAAAAATCCATCAATTGCAATCTTTGCTAGAAAAAGGAAAAGTAATTCCAAACAAAACAAAAAAGATGTATTTGTAGAAAAAACACACAAAATTAGTGGAAGAAACAACAACCAACAAACAAACAAACAAACAAACAAAACATAACAAAAAACAAAACAAAAAACAAAACAAAACAAACAAACAAACAAACAAACAAACAAAAAAAAAGACCAACCACCAGCAACGATAACCGGAGAAGGAGAGAGTGAGAGACCAACTATAAAAATACCATCATCAAGGCCAAAAATACTGTCAGTTATGATGATATCAGGTATTAATCTGCATGAATAGTGAAAATTATGAAATAATACGTGTACTATATCAGATCTTGTTAATTGCTATTTACCTTTCAAAGCTATAGCGTGCTTTCTAAACAATCATACAGACATTAGCGGGTAGCAAAGAGAATTACATAAGTGCTTCAAACCTCTACTAAGACTTTTGTAATTGGATACCATTATTTGACAAAAATATTATAAAAATCGTTTTGAATCAAATATAAATTGATGGACAACTTCAACAATAAAGATATTTGTTTTCATATTGAGTTCAGGGCTGCCCCTCAAAAGAATTTGCAAATGAACATATTCAGGGGAAGCAATGCAATTGTGTTGGCACGGACTAAATCAAAATTAGGACAGAACAGAAAATAGTGTTCGGCTGTCTCCTGTGCACTACCACAAGCACATAATGGATCATTTGCTACATGACGATGAAACATATCATATTTTAGGTCACTTATTCCAAGTCGAAGTCGACAATGCAGTATTTGTTCTTTTCTTTTACCATGATAAAAATACAAAGGTACAATAGGATCATTCATAGATAAATATCGTTTGAATTGACTTAAGGAATTACTATTTTTAATAGAATCTGGAAGAGAGTTCCACAGTAAAGTAGTTGACGGAATAAAGGATTTTTTATATATTTCTGTGTTACACCTTGGTAAGCTACGTTCATAAGGCCTTCTTCTATGATACAGATTTATATCGGTTGTTAGTGCAGGAACAAGATCAACTAAATATTGGGGACACAAACCATTAACCATTTTATGATAATAACAGAGTTTGTGTCTGGTTCTTCGTTCTTTCAGAGTACAGAATCCAGACTCTTGGTACAATTTTTCATGGGATGTGCCACGAACAGCCCCGACTATTGTTCGTATTGCATCAAGCTGCAACATTTCTAATGATTTTGACTGCGTTTCAGTACAATTATCCCATATTATGTCGGCATAGTCAAAATGAGGGAGTATAAATGACTTAAACATTGTTTCAAGTGTCTTCCTATTAAGTTTATATTTATAGCTTTTAAGGCATGAAACCAACATAGTTACAGTATTTATTAAGCTTTTAATATGCTCATCCCATTTACAATTGTTCTGAATAATGAGACCTAGGTGTTTATGCATGCTTTTATTTTGGAGGTGGGTTGATTCGAATGAGAGAGGCAAGATCGTGTTATTGTTTCGAGAAAAATTTAACAGCTCTGTTTTGTCTGCATTAAAGCTAACTTTCCAGCACTTAGCCCAAGACTCTATTTTTTCTAAATCTGAATTAAGTATTTCGGCGCGAATATATGAATCGTTTAGTGCTAAAGACATGCTAGTATCATCTGCAAATAGTTTTATATCAGATTCTATATTGTTCACAATGTCATTAATGAAAATTAGAAATAGAAGTGGACCTAAGACTGATCCCTGAGGAACGCCAGCACGTATTGTTTTA
>CM060337.1:2423227-2425727 GCA_030674155.1 Stramonita haemastoma
TAAATGAATGGAGCTACCCCGAATGTACACTGACTTGTCCATTTTCGGGAGAGGTGGGGATGGGAGAGAGAAGTTATTCTTTCTCCTTTTATTTCGAGGATAATGGAATTAACACTAATGAGCTTTTCTACACCCAGTCCCTGTGTGTAAGCAGTTGTGTGATTTTGTCTTCCGTTCCCACCAGCACACAATGACCTACTCTTTCGAAAAAGCGGAACTGGTTTTAACGCGTGCGCAAGATGTTCTGCTTGCGTTCTCACACGGAGCCTCGGTTTATAGTCTCATCGGAAGGAGTACAGAGTTCACCTTGGTTGTGACGTGACTTAACACCCCCCCTTGCATGTCCTCAACATAAGACCTTTAACGGGGTGGTCCTTTGTGCGGAAAAGTGTTCGTTGTTGAACGCTCATATAACAACTAGTGTTTGTCATAAGCGAATAATTATGTGTTGCACTGTATTAAGCATCGGACAATTCAGGCGTTTAGCATCTATATCAAAATAGAGCAATCCCTTCAAAACTAACAATTTTCAAGTAATGTCTCGACTCTAATAAAAGATTTTTTTTTTCAATCTATGTGCAGATCACAACCACCAGGACTAGAAACGTGTCACCGTTCATTGATGACGTCATCAGGACGAGAAACGCGTCACCAGTGATGAGACTCGATGACATCATTTGAGTGGGAGCTGGTGATGGATGACGTGGATGAAGGGCTGCTTGACCAGTAAGGTAAGGTATGCACGAAGGATTGTAGGCACAGTTATACGCTTGTTATATGTCCACTTTACATACATACTTAAAGGCATGCTATGTGCATACATGTCTGCGAACGTGCTCCATTATCCTCGATATAAAAGAATGAAAAGTAATAAAAAGTAGTATTCTTACACACACACACACACACACACACACACACACACACACACACACACACACACACACACACACACACACACCCACACACCCCACACACCCACACACACACAAGCCTTCACATACACAGATGCTCTCTCTCTCTCTCTCTCTCTCTCTCTCTCTCTCTCTCTCTCCTCTCTCTCTCTCTCTCTCTCTCTCTCTCTCTCTCTCTCCTCCCTCCCCCGTAACCTTCACATGCACACAGTCTTATACTTTCACATTTTTAGATGCAAGACACTGTGACAAAGATAGATATATAGATACATAGACTGATCCACAGACAGATAGGTAGGTAAATAGGTAGGTAGGTAGGTAGGTAGATAGATAGATAGATAGATAGATAGATAGATGGGTAGATAGGTAGATAGATAGATAGATAGATAGATAGATCAATAGACACACACACTCTTGGGCAGGCAGGCAGGCTGACAGGCAATAGTTATGTTTCTGCCGTTCAGAATTGTGTTGCAGATATAACGTAGTCCTTTGGTGATGAAAGCTCGATTCAGTAAAGTCTAAAGATAAGGAATAAACAAATGTAGGATTGATAAATAAATGATGATGGAAGAGTAACACGCATCGACTTCAGCAAGTAGTAATGAAAATAAATGAAATAAGAAACAAAAAAGTTTTTAAAGCCAGCCCAAACCAGAGTCAGATCCATTTCAAATCAAAGCTGAACGGAACTTGACCTTTCACCCAATTTGATTTCACCCAGTTACGTACGTAGCTACTCAACCCAGAATCGGTTTCCTCTAAAGTCAAAGTTTCCTTTAAAACCCCCAAACCCGAAACCAAGCTAAACTAAACCCAGAACCAAACTAAAACATAACCCCCTAACCAAACGAAAAACTAAACCATAAATAAAACTAAAAAGTAAACCTTAAACCAGACTAAAAACTAGACCTAAAATTAAACAAAAAACTAAATCCAAAACTAAACTAAAAAATAAACTAAAAACCTAACCTAAAACCAAACTAAATCTAAAACCAAATTAAAAATTAAATCTAAAACCAAACTAAAAACTAAATCTAAGACCAAATTAAAAACAAAATCTAAAACCAAATTAAAAACTAAATCTAAAACCAAAATTAAAAACTAAATCTAAAACCAAATTAAAAACTAAATCTAAGACCAAATTAAAAACTAAATCTAAAACCAAAATAAAAACTAAATCCAAAACCAAACTAAATCCAAAACCAAACTAAAAACCAAACCTTAAAAACTAAATCCAAAACCAAAAACTATACCTAATCTAAAAACGAAACTCGGGACTAAAAATTAAACCCAAAACTAAATTAGAAAATAAAAACCCAAACAAAAAACTAAACCCAAAAGTAAAAACTAAAACCTAAACCCAAGCTTAAACTGAGCCAAAATTTAAACTAAAAGCTAAAGCCAAACTAAAAGCGGAACCCCAAACCAACTAAAAGCTAAACCTAAACCGAAGCTAAAACCCAACAGCTAAACCGAAAACCAAGCTAAAAGCCAATTAATCCGAACTACAAACTAAACTCCACAAAAACCCCAAGCTAAAACCTTGAACCAAATTTAAAAACCAAACCTAAAACTAAACAAAACTA
>CM060337.1:2427485-2432485 GCA_030674155.1 Stramonita haemastoma
GTTCGTTTTGTTTTTGAAAGCATGATGCAAATCAGTGAAGTGCGTATCCATTTACTCTTAATAAATGACTCAAATCAGTACTTTTCAACCCAAAAAGAAAAAAGTGTTTAGCCAGTATGTCAGTATATACCATGTTGTCTACCTGCCTTTTGTGTCCACATGTGGGGGCCAGGGTTAAGAGTTGAGGTTAGTGTTAGAATTAGTGTTAGTTAACAACAGGGAAGGGTTGTCTGTCAGTTGGTCGGTCTGAATGTTAGAACGCATGTGGACACATTAGCACATAGAAAAATGGTATGTAGCTGTAGACACAATGGCATTTATTCCATATTTATTATCCTACCGACCACCAGGTCTATACGTATTTTGCAATGGTAAGGAGCTTTAAATCAGTCATATGTTCTATAAAAAAGCCGGGGCTATGCATTGGACTTAAGTGTCGGTGAAACTTCCAGCTCTATCATTTAAAAAAGTTCAGGCCGAAAATATTTTAGACATGTTGCATCGATTTTTTTTTAAAAAGCCCAAAATTAAACAACGCAGATTCTCAAACTCGGAAAGCAGCTACCTTCATGGTTGGCAAAAACGGCTGTGTAAGCACCGCTCTGACTATTGGCGAACCTCGGAGCTCTAACCTAGAAACTAAAACCACTCAGAAAAATTACTTCTGCCAGCCCTCTGTCACCACTGCTCTATATGTACATCCTTATCCTTCCTAAACACCCCTTTCCCTCCCTTCCCTCTCCTTCCAACCTGATGTCTCCTCACAACTATCCCCCTCACACACACACACACACACACACACACACACACACACACACACACACACACACACACACACACACACACACACACACACACACACACACACACACACAGCCCACAACACAACACACCAGAACACAGCACACATCACCACCACACGACACCATTTCCCTTAAATTTATCTAACACTAATATTTTGTAAAATAAACTCAATTTTCAGACATCCCTGAATTCAGATTGCGGCTACCTTAATGGCCAACAAAAACAGTCACATAATTATGCAAAAAATCTATTAGTGAACCTCGGAACTCTAGCTGAAGAACTGAAGGGGGGGGGGTCTTTTAAACTGACTCCAATAAAGGCAGAAACAGAAAAAAATCCTAAAGATCCAATTCAACCTTTTCTAGCCCCGCTGACCTCGGAGGCCATATCCACGGAGCTTTCACCTTGTCAACGTTCAATTTTAGATCTTATATTGAAACTGTGCAACTCTCTACAGATTAAAACAAGTTTTAAAACCAACTCTACTGATGTTCCTTGTATCAACGCCCTGGTTAATCATAAGGGCCAACCCAGGACAGTCATACCATGTTTTTCCTTGGAGAGGGGCTTGGCGTTACGGACTTGGTGAGAAGTTTTCTTTGTTGCTGTAAAGTCCTTTTCTATGGCTGTAGTGCTGTCGTTGATAGAGGTGTCCTCAAAACATCATACATCTGAAAAACAGAAAAATAGATGAGTTTGCTTGGGGGAAAAGGCAAGTGAATGGACTGTGGAGGTAGAAAATTACAATTTGAAAAAAGTAGAGAGTGGACAGTTTATGGAAAAAGACAGGAAAGGAGTGAAAGAAAAAGGAAAATTAGTTATCAGTCTGACAAGATAGCGGAGACTAGATTTCTTGGGGGGGGGGGAGTTTGGGTGAGTGTGTGTGTGTGTGTGTGTGTGTGTGTGTGGGTGGGAGAGGAGAGAGAGAGAGAGAGAGAGAGAGAGAGAGAGAGAGAGAGAGAGAGAGAGAGAGAGAGAGAGAGAGAGAAGAGAGAGAGAGAGAGAGAGAGGAGAGAGCGATTATTAATTGTATACCCGACATTGTTATAATATCCCTTTTTTCGGTGATTTAAGTCTTTTTGATTTGACTTGACAATGTATAGGCAGACGGAGAAAACAATGGAAAGACAGCATTCGAGAGTGGACAGCTTTGAGTGGAACAATCCACTGAGGAAAGCCAAGAATCCACAGGGAATGGAGGAAGCTGGTTTCAATATCTTTAGTGGTGCTCCAACAGTCAACCAGACCGTGGGATAAGTGAAGGCAAAAAGCCGATGTCTAAGTTTGCTGATTTATACTCCCATGGAGGAAAATGGGCAACTATGAGGCTGTTAAGATATTTTATCTCATTTTGCCATAGAAAGCATAGTTTTTGCTTGGAATACATTTGAAGAAAAGCTATTGTAAGGTATAGTCATTGGGAATCCAGGCTTCAGACAACTTACAGATACTCTTGGATAATTATATTGTAGCAGCAATACAAAACTGATTACTTAGCATCTGTAGCCTGAATGACAACTCCACAGATTTAAAAAAAGAAAGGAAACTGTATAATTGTGTAAACAATACTTTGTCACGGCAGATTTGTTTTGAAAGTGGGGCTGCTTCGCCACAAGAGCAGCGTCAGCATTTTTCTCTCCTGTTTGCATGTCTATTTTTCCCTATCAAAAAGACTTGTCTACAGAATTTTGCCAGGAACAACTCTTGTTGCCGTGGGTTCTTTTATGTGCACTAAATTCGTGTTGCACACGGGACCTCGATTTATCGCCTCGCCCAAAATACTAGCACCCAGATCACTCACGGTCTTGTGGATGGGGAGAAAGTTTTGGACAGAAACCGGTTACCTGATCCTGTGCTGGTAACTGACGAGTAGTGCTGGATGGCTGTCTGTTCTTCGGTACTTGCTTCCTGTCCAGATGTTCCTGTAAGCAGTAAATAAGTCATCAGTGACAGGGAAAATGTGGAATGTTAGATCATATGCTACGATGATTTTATCTTACCACTCTGAAACGGAACAAATTCATAATTGTTCTTTACAGACATTGACTCCTTTCAACTCTTCCTTTCTTACCTCAAAATAAAAAAATGCTTTGAACACATGACTTCAGAACACAATGAATTCACAGTTCTTTAAAGACATTGTTTTCAGTTCAAATGTTGAAAATTATTTCATTCTATTTGAATACAAAATAGTTCAGAATTATTCTTTAAATGACATTTTCACATTTTTACCTTCTGCTTTATAAGCTTAACTATTAAAAGGAATAGATTCCATTTTGTCACAAAAAAATTCACAAGTGCTGTTTGATTTTTTCGTATTTTCATCTTTTGCTTTGATTAGCCGAAATA
The DNA here is from genome assembly GCA_030674155.1 of Stramonita haemastoma. NCBI lineage: Eukaryota > Metazoa > Mollusca > Gastropoda > Neogastropoda > Muricidae > Stramonita > Stramonita haemastoma. Next base: position 2,430,639 of record CM060337.1, read on the forward strand.
ATTTTCAAAACGATATAAACCCATGTACTAAAAAAGTCATTAACGACTATTCTGTAAAGATACTTTTACATTTAATTTTTTGCTTAATTAGCTAAGATATTAAAATAATTTGCTTTCAACATTTAGTTACAATTTAAATGCATGAACACTTTATCTGAAAGCAGCATTACAAGTTTTGCTCGTCTCAAATTTAAAATATTTGGAACTAGTGGCTTTGATTCAACACAAGTTCACAACATTATTACACTTCATATTTTGCTTTATCAGCTGGACATAACACTTTCATTCCTGTATTCAGCCATACCACTCTTCCAAAGCATGCCCCCCCCCCCCCCCCTGCCCCAGTTCAGGATGGCTGAAAGAAAACCTGAGGCACCTTGCGGTTCCAGACCCATAGCCCCTAACAGCAAGAGAGTCCTCATCACTTCCATTCAAAATTCAGAGGCTTTTCTTGGCTATATATTATAGGAAAAAAATTTACCATTCGAGATTCTCAGAGCTCTAGCTGAGGAAAGATACAGAAGCAAAATTATAAATACCTTATCTAATTTTCAGATAAGACAGTTCATGATGGCTGCCCTCACACACCTCAGGTCACTGGCACTTGATTCCAGACCCAGAGCCCCTGAAAGCAGTAAGTCATCATCAGTAGACTGAAAGTTCTAGTTTTATTGGCTCCGATATCATAAAGATTTAATTTCATCTGACAGATTTCACCATGCGTCTTCATCAATTAATAGTCAAATTCGAGACCAGCCCATTTATTGATCTTGGCATTCAAAAACTACAATAGGACAAGTTCTAATCAAATACAAATTTAATAATTTTTTTAACTAATTTTTAAACAAGGAGACTTTACTGTCAACTCAATCATGATACTCTCTGTTCAAAGGTTAGAAGCTGCCATTTCTAAAGCAACCCAAAACCACATGCACAAGATCTTTATGCCTAACAATTTTAACTCGTTTTCTAAAAGAATGTAAACTTGATTTTCCGAAATATAAGACTTCGAACAAAATACTACATGTAAAAAATATACAGAAAGTAAAATAAAATCTACAGTTTTAACAAAAAAAGTAAAATAAAAAACGATACCGATTCCTGTATAATATCACTAAAGTCTCTCCTGCATTTGCACAGTACTTACAGATGCAAGGATCCCATGCAGCAGATGACTCCAAGGTGATGATCAACAGAACCTGGCCCCACTATTGAGTCTTCAGGATGATCCACATAATGACTCACCACCAGGTTAGGACCCATGTTTAATGAATAAAGGATGGAAAGGACAAGGAAACGCCTTAGGAAAGGAAGAAATGACCAGTTTACAATACTTCATGAAAACCGTCTCAAAGCCGCTGGTATTATCGGATATAAGGACACCTATCTGAAATGGGAAGGGGAATAATCAAGTCACAATGCCTCATGAAAACCATCTCAAAGCCACTGGTATTTTCAGATATAAGGAAAGCTATCAGAAATGGAAAGTGATACCGAGTCACAATACAGTTAACAGTTAACTGGAGTTAACATCAGTGCTGACTTCAACCTCCCCAAAAGTCTTTGGACGAGTCTGTAAACCGAGGCCCCACACGTGTGCGAACGCACGCAGAACATCTTACGCACACGTTAAATCCTATTCCACTTTTCGTAAGAGTAGGCCATTGTGTGCCGGTGGGAACAAATGACAAGATTTACAAAACCACAAACACACGGGGACTGGATGTAAAAAAGCGCATGAGTGCTTGAAATAAAGAATTTAAAAAAAAAAAAAAAAAAACTTCATGAAAACCGTATGAAAGCCGTTATAGGTTGTGACATTTTCAGACCTATGGAAATTTATCAGA
>CM060337.1:2437485-2482485 GCA_030674155.1 Stramonita haemastoma
AAGGCCATGGCCCCTTAGAAGGGGAATACAAATAAAACAAGAAAATAATATGATGGACATATAATGGCATTATGTAACATAGATACTTCTCCTTTTAAATGCTTTATACATATATATTGCCAGTTTTTTTACAATACACTCATTCGTAGAAGCTAATAACAAAACCAATCTGAATAAACATGGATCTCTATAGTACTTTTGTGGTATGAACTGCTCTCGTATATCTCTTAACCCTGGACAGGAAAGCACAAAATGGATTTCATCTTCTACTGAGCATTTACAAATTGGGCATTGAAGATTTGTGGCAAGTGCCTTTCTATAGCGATAATAATGCACATTGATATCCGAAATACCAAATCTAAATCGTGTCATTATACGCTTCAAATAACTATCAATATTCATGGACATATACGTTGGCACACAATTTACTTGGCTGAACATTCTATAGTGATAGAATCTGTCACTATTCTGTACATGACTCTCACAATTTTGCCAGCAACAATCAATCAACCTTTCACGAAAGTGTCGAATAAAAGCACTAACATCTCCAACTCCTTGGTTGAACCACACGTAACCAAAACCCAATTCACATAATTTCATTCTTACATTTGAAGCCCAATTGATTTTGCCTCTATTATCTAGATCTAACAACATTTTATATGCTTTAAAGGGCAATCTTTCTGCATTCATCTGAGTTATTTTTATCCAATATTTTATGCATCTCACAATAGAGACCAGTGACATGGGGTACCTTGCTGTCTCCCTGTACACGAGGTCATTTGGCGTTTTGATTGACACTCCCAGAAACTTTTTTAATGCAAATAAATGTATTTTCTCACAGTGTACAGAAGCAGGATACAGACCCCATATCTCAGCTCCATATTGCAATACAGGTTGAATTTGAGCATCAAATAATTTTAGAAACAGAGAAAGAGATTCGTTATTCAACAAGGCTAATTTTCTCATTAAACACAACATTGCATTTTTTGCTCTACTTGCGAGGTCATTGCATGCAAATGTAAAGCTTAAACGAGTAGAAAAGTATATACCTAAATACTTATATACATTCACCACAGAAATCACAGTTCCACCATATGTCCACCTTTCTCTCATTGCAAGATGTCCACCCTTTCTAAATACAATAATGTTACTTTTTGTTAGGTTAACTTTTAACTTCAATGAAACAGCAGCCCTGTGTAAACTATTCAACTGATTCTGGAGACCAATTACAGTTTCTGACATTAACATTATATCATCAGCTAACAACAATATAAATATTTCAAGAACATCATTAGTAAATGTTGCACCATGTTTTCCTGACTTTATTACCTCTTTTGTCAATTCGTTAATAAATAAAGAAAAAAGAATAGGGCTGCAAACATCACCTTGTTTCACCCCACACGTACAATTAATATAATTTGATAACATACCACCTGAACGCACTCTTGCTTTCACACAATCATACATACTCACAACACATCTGTACAGTTTTCCACGAATACCATTTTTAAACAAAACTAACCACAACAAACTTCTGTTGACAGAGTCGAAAGCCTTCTCAAAATCTATAAATGCGACATATAATTTACGGTTTAGACTGAACTGTTTTTGAATGAATGCCATAAGTGTAAACATGTGATCTACTGTGGAATAATTCTGCTTGAAACCTGCTTGAAATTCTCCAGTTATGTTACTTTCAGTTACCCATTCCTGTAGTCTCCCATTAATCACAGCACTGTAAAGCTTGCTACTTATATTACACAATGAAATTCCTCTATAATTATTGGGGTTGTTGACATCACCTTTTTATATAATGGAAGGACAATCGACTCTGACCAACTATCGGGATAAACACCTTTATCAAATAAATAGTTCAGAAATGTGACCAAAAAATTTAGAACAACATTCTCAGTGCAAGCATTTTTTAGCAACTCTCCAATAATCCCATCAGGGCCTGCAGCTTTTTTATTTTTTAATTTTCTCAAAGCCATCAAAATTTCTTCCTTTGAAATTGGGCGATTAAAGTATTCAGTATCATAACTGTTCTCAACATCATTTTCAACATCTGCCTGAGTTAAACTAGAACTTTGGTCTTCATCTTTTTCAAGCAACCCTCTGAAATGGTCAAACCACATATTCATGTTAATACTATTTTTAGGTTGTTTTCGTTTAGGAAATGTTTTGTGTACGTAATTCCAGAACTCTTTCTGACTGCCAATATGATTGGTTAGCTCAGTTAACTGTCCATTGTTATAATCTTTTTGCTTTTTCTTTAACATATTTTTGTACTCCCTTCTAGCTTTGCAGTATAACTCACGATCAGATTTAGATAAAGTATGGCGATACTTTTTCAGCAAATTACGCACTTTTCTTTTAGTGACATGACATTCTGTGTCATACCAATCATTTTCTTTCACATTGTTTCCAATGTGAATTTGTTTTTTCATACATTCAGCAGCTTCTCTCAAACATGAATCAAAAACATTCAATGACTGGTTTAAATCTGTACCTATTAGGCTGATGGCATCCTCTAAACGAGTTTTCATTTCATCACATGCTAATGTGTTTTTGAACAAATCAGAACAGGCTTCATTCCAAACAAACTTTTCAATCACACCATAGTAGTTTCTTTCTTTCAAACCAATCTGCTTGAAGTCAGACTTAACACACAGGGTTATAGGCAAGTGGTCAGACTCAATTCTCTCTACCACACACATTTCACAGCAATCAGAAATACTTGCAAATAACTCACATGTCATTAAAAAATAATCATTAATACTACTGCCAGTATCAGATATGTATGTGTAGTGACCCTGTAGGTCACCCTGACACATGCCATTCAAAATGCACAAATCTAAAGCTGTGCACACATTCAGCAACATTTTACCATAATTATTCAATACAGTGTCCTGAGAATTTCTTTTTACATTTAAAGGACCACTTTGGTGTAAATTCTGGAAACTTTCGTATGTTGTTCCCTCTTGACTACCTGAAATGTTTGAGGTTCTACTATTAAGATCACCATTTAAGAATACATAAACATCATCTCTGATCAAAAATAGACACTCACACAAAAATTCCTCCAAAGAAGCAATTCCATTATCCATATCAAAATATGTATAGACAGGCGAACCTTCTGGTGGTACATATGCACACACATACAAAACATGCTTAACAGTTCCAAACAAAGATTTATCAATTAGGAAAGCACAAAAATGATCAGAATCAACCTCAATCAAATTTACATAGGAACACAATTCATCCTTGATGAGACACACTATTCCACCAGAGTGTCTCCCACGTGCTGATAGCTTTACAGCAGGTTTAGTGTGGACTTTATATCCAGTAAACACTGATGACTGAAATTCTTTAACAAAAGTCTCAACTAAACATACAAAGTCAAAAGTGCAGACAAATGAAATAAAATCTTTATTAGATAATTTGGGAAAGAGACCATTAATGTTCCAATGAAGGAAGGAAAAGGATTTAACATCATTACAAACATCATTACAAACATCATCAACATCAACAACCCTGTCCGGAGGATCTTTCTCCACAGACAAGACAGAGTCAAACAAATTTTGACAAGAATCGTTAGCCATATCACTACTTTCATTTTCTAACATCACTGAATTGTCAAGGCTATTCACGAACTTATTGCGCGTTTCTCCTGCACGTGCTATATTTGTCTCATATTCCATAGCGCACCGGGCTAACTTTGCCGGTGTAGGTTCACTGTTTGTTCCCCCCCTGTCTGCGGAAGAAAATCTGGTACACGGGGACCGGCCGAATTCCTATTGCTTTTCTACGAGTCTTTCTTCACTGTCCACCGTGTACCGTTTACCGTCAATAAGGAGGTGGTCAAAGACAAGGGCAGCACGCTTACCGTCACTTCTTGCTCTTTTCATGTGAGGGGTAAGTCTCTTCCGCATGTCTCTGACTCTTGCAGAAAAATCCTCACCAATAAAGACGTCTGTTCCTTTCAGCTTTTTCTTGGCTTTCAGTATGTCCTGCTTCTGTTTGTAGAACACAAACCTTGCGACCACTGGTGAGTCAGGCTTTGAATTCACACGATGAACTCTGTCGAATTCAATGGTCTGAGACAATTCCAGCTTGTCCGTGAGGAAGTCGTTCAGCATACCCTCACACTCTGCAGGTGTCTCTTTGTCTCTCCTGGTCAGTCCATAGAACAGCAGATTGTTCCGTTTGCTCCTCCCCTCCAGGTCGTCCGTCTTCCTCTGCAGACTGTCCACCATCTCTGCCAGCTGCTCATTCCTCTCCTGCAGGTCCTGGTTCTGCTGGCGAAGACCACGCACCTCCTCCCGCAGTCCCTTCAGCTCCTCCTTCATGGCGGCAGCCTCACCCTGCACGTGACGCATCTCTTGCCTCACTTCGTCCATCATGGTCCTCATGGAGGTGAGCATCTCCATGATGTCTGCATGGGAAGGCTCTGTCCCGGGCTGGTTACACGCACCGCTGGGAGGGGTGCCAGGTCTCTCCAGGCTGTGTCTGGTACTTGCTGTCCCAGTGCTGGCAAACCTGGTCTGCCTCATGTTGCCTTTGCCCTTGAGGGGGAGAGAGAGAGAGAGAGAGAGAGAGAGAGAGAGAGAGAGAGAGAGAGAGAGAGAGAGAGAGAGAGAGAGAGAGAGAGAGATGAGGAGAGAGATGCATATTTTAATTGATCAACAAGTATTATGTCTACTCTTTTCACAAGATTATTTTTCAGAGATGCTTTTCTTAAATATATCATTAAAAACTATATCAAGAAATACTGAAGAAGAAAAAAAGGAACTGATGTATGGTAACAAATACCCACCATCTAATCCAATGGATAAAATAAGTTGATTTGGCACAAAGTAATATTTCTTCCAGCATTCTGAATCTAAATGTTTGTGTACTAAATCATATAAAAGAATAGATAATACAAGTCACAGAACACAGGTCGCTTTACCAAGGGGTAGGTCACAACACACACACAGGTGTGAAAAGAAAAGAAAAAGAAAAGAAAAACAAACATTCGAGACAATTTTCAGTTAAAGAGAGGTAACAACGTGTACAGGAATACATCTAAGTTTCCGAGTAGTTTCCCTTGGACTAAACACCACGAAGTTGAAATGGGTCCATGAAGTCATGTGTTCGAATCTAGGCGGTGTCTCGCGGCCAATTAAGGGTGGGGATATTTTGCCATCTCCCAGGTAAACTTCAAGTCCAGACCTGCCAGTGCCTTTATACAATTCGTGTATATACATAGAAGAAGATCACAATTATGCACACAAAAGATCCCTTTTTTAAAATCATTCATTTCTTTTATATCGAGGATAATGGAATAAGCGCACATGTGCTTTTTTTACACCCAGTCCTCGTTTGTATGCAGTTTTTCTAAATCTTGTCATCTGTTCCTGTAACACATGTCAGCGCTCGGTGGGTTACGGAAACACGAACATACCCAGCATACAGCTTTTCTGCTGCCCCAGCTTCCCGAATTGATTTGTACAAGTAGCAGGCCTCCAACAGGGCTTTTCTCCATGCCACTCCTCCCCACCCCGCTCTACCCCCCTCACCCTACCCCCCTCACTTTCTGATCAACAGGCTTCTGATGCTTGTGACCACGTGTGTGCGGACACTTAGATATACACATGCATACACGCACATGCACACACGCACGCACACACACACACACACACACACACACACACACAAACACACGCACACGCACAAAACACACACACGATACGGAACCCACACACACACAGCACACGCCACCACAAAACACACACACGATATGGAACCACACACACACACACACACACACACACACACACACGATAAGGAAACACATACACACATACAGAGAGAGAGAGAGAGAGAGAGAGAGAGAGAGAGAGAGAGAGAGAGAGAGAGAGAGAGAGAGAGAGAGAGAGAGAGAGACATAACTCAAATGTTTTATTGAGGGTACTTGGATAAAACAAGTGGCTTCTTGACACCAAGCCCTCATCAAAAAGAGAATAAGCAAACAAGCAAAGAAACACGTAAATCAATGCATGAATAAACAAGTAGTGAATAAGTTGATGCATAAGTAATTGTTCAATAAATGTCTCACACATATTGACAAGCACATATTTATATTACTGACATAAATGTATATAGGCACAAATGAACAGCGAGCTCGACAATAATTTGTTTACACATGATCATCAAAGTTGGCAATTGATGACCAAGGACAGCAAATGGCTTTACAAAATTCGTGTTATCATAGTGAAGGAAAATTACAAACACGTGGCTGTAGTGAAAAGTCCGGCATGATCTCCTCTCTCTAATAACTCCTACTTATTCAGAACATAACGAGAGATGGAGATAGATAGATAGATAGATAGATAGATAGATAGATAGATAGATAGATAGATAGATAGATAGATAGATAGATAGATAGATAGATAGATAGATAGATAGATAGATAGATAGATAGATAGATAGATAGATAGATAGATAGATAGATAGATAGAGAGAGAGAGAGAGAGAGAGAGAGAGAGAGAGAGAGAGAGAGAGATAAATAGAGAGACAGAGAGATAGATAGATAGAGAGAGAGATAGAGAGAGAGAGAGAGAGAGATAGATAGATAGATAGATAGATAGATAGATAGATAGATATAAAGATAGATAGAAAGATACATACATACATACATACATACATACATACATACATACATACATACATACATACATACATACATACATACATACATACATACATACATACATACATACATACATACATACATACATACATACATACATACATACATCCAGACATACAAACACATATACATACATACATACAAACATACATACAAACATACATACAGACATACAGACATACAGAGTTACAGACATACAGACATACAGACATAGAATAGTGAGAGGGAGAGATCGCCACAAGCCCGGCGCCACACATACGGAACATGGAGGTAAAGCGTGTATGCATAGGGTACAGTATTCTCTTGGTGCTGTGAGCTCTGTTACCTTGCAAAAATCGGGGTAGGATAGGACTGAAAGCGGCCTTTTTGTCACAGTCTATAAATACGCTTACGTTTTTAGGGGAGGGGGTGATGGTATGCGCGCGCGCATGCAACTGCTGTATGTGTTTGCGTTTGTATGTCTGCATGCATGTGGCAGACACCCTGCACTTTGTTGTGCTGCATCATATTGTCGGTTATAATTATTTGTATGTGTAGTACAAGGTATAATTGCGTGCCATGTAGCAGCTTCTGTGTAGACAAGCTTGCTAAAGTCAAGCGGGAGCTGCCAACCTCGGGGGCTGTGGTGTCGCCACAAGACTGGCGCCACACATACGGAAGATGGTAGTAAAGCGTGTATGCATAGGCTACAGAACTCTCTTGCTGCCGTGGGCTCTATTACCGTGCAAAAATCGGGGTAGGATAGGACTGAAAGCGGCCTTTTTGTCACATAGTCTCCAAATAGGCTTACATTTTTAGGGGAGGGGAGAGGGCGGTGATGGTATGCTCACGATAGCATGCGACTGCTGTATGTGTTTACAGTTGTATAATTTTGTGCGTAATGCTTGTTTTTTGTCGCGTACACTTACCAGCTTTCCTTCAGACAAACTAGCATTATGCGCTATTGGGGGCAGTGGTGTCGCCACAAATCCGGCGCCACACATATCCAAGATGGTGGGAGAGAGTGTATGCATACAGTGCGATATTGTCGTGAGGCCGTAGAATCTTTTACCGCGCAAAAGTGGGGGTTGGACGGGGCCGAAAAACGGCTCTTTGGGTGGCATCTTTGCCCAAAACGGCGGCTTTTTCTCGAGAGGGGTGGGTATGCGTACTCGCGCGCACGCGCGTGCTGGTGTTTGTCAGTGTGTTTGTTTGTGTGCACGCATGTGGCAGGGACCCTGCACTTTGCTGTGGTGTATCATATGACTGTATAGTGTCATTATATTTGTGTGCAATGCTTGTTTTTTGTCGCGTACACTTACCAGATTTCAATCCGACAAACTGGCCTTTTTAGCTCTATGGGGCTGCGTCGTCGCCACAAACCCGGCGCCACACATACCCAAGATGGTGGGAGAGAGTGTATGCATATAGTGTGATATTGTCGTGGTGCCCTGGGATCTTTTACCGCGCAAAAGTGGGGGTTAAACGGGGCCGAAAACGGATCTTTGGGTGGCATCTGTGCGCAGAACGGCGGCTTTTTCTCGAAAGGGGTGGGTATCCGGGCTAGCACACGCGCGCGCTGGTGTTTGTAAGTGTGTTTCTTTGTAAGCGAACATGTGGCCGGGACCATGCACTTTGCTGTAGTGTATCATATGGCTGTATAGTGTCATTATATTTGTGTGCAATGATTGTTTTTTGTCGCACACACTTACCAGCTTTCCCTCTGACGAACTGACCTTCTCAGCTTTATGGGGCTGCATCGCCGGCGCGCCGGCACAAACCCGGCGCCAAACAAGCTGGTTAGTGTAGGCGACAAAAAACAAGCAGGGCGCCCATAAAATATGACACTACACAGCCGTATGATGCACCGCAGCAATCTGCAGGGCGCCCCCGACATGCGCGCACACAAACAAACACACTGACAAACACCAGCGCGCGCGCGCGTCCGAGCATGCATAACAACCCCCCTGCCGAAAAAGGTGCGGTTTGGGGCCAAGATGCGGGCCAAAGAGCCGTTTTCAGACCCGTGCCGCCCCGACTTCGGCACGGCAAAAGATGCCAGGCCAGCAAGACATTATCGTACTGCATGCATACACCCCCTCCCAGCCTCTCCGACGCGTGTGGCGCCGGATTGGTGGCGACGCCACTGCCCCAAAGAGCTGAGAAAGCTTGTTTGTCGGAAAGAAAGCTGCTTAGTGTAGGCGACAAAAAACAAGCAGGGCGCCCATAACATATGACACTACACAGCCGTATGATGCACCGCAGCAATCTGCAGGGCGCCCCCGACATGCGCGCACACAAACAAACACACTGACAAACACCAGCGCGCGGCGCGCGCGCGCGCATGCATAACCACCCCCCTGCCGGAAAAGGTGCGGTTTGGGGCCAAGATGCGGGCCATAGAGCCGTTTTCAGACCCGTGCCGCCCCGACTTCGGCACGGCAAAAGATGCCAGGCCAGCAAGACATTATCGTACTGCATGCATACACCCCCTCCCAGCCTCTCCGACGCGTGTGGCGCCGGATTGGTGGCGACGCCACTGCCCCAAAGAGCTGAGAAAGCTTGTTTGTCGCAAAGAAAGCTGCTTAGTGTAGGCGACAAAAAACAAGCAGGGCGCCCATAACATATGACACTACACAGCCGTATGATGCACCGCAGCAATCTGCAGGGCGCCCCCGACATGCGCGCACACAAACAAACACACTGACAAACACCAGCGCGCGCGCGCGCGCGCGCATGCATAACCACCCCCCTGCCGGAAAAGGTGCGGTTTGGGGCCAAGATGCGGGCCATAGAGCCGTTTTCAGACCCGTGCCGCCCCGACTTCGGCACGGCAAAAGATGCCAGGCCAGCAAGACATTATCGTACTGCATGCATACACCCCCTCCCAGCCTCTCCGACGCGTGTGGCGCCGGATTGGTGGCGACGCCACTGCCCCAAAGAGCTGAGAAAGCTTGTTTGTCGCAAAGAAAGCTGCTTAGTGTAGGCGACAAAAAACAAGCAGGGCGCCCATAACATATGACACTACACAGCCGTATGATGCACCGCAGCAATCTGCAGGGCGCCCCCGACATGCGCGCACACAAACAAACACACTGACAAACACCAGCGCGCGCGCGCGCGCGCGCATGCATAACCACCCCCCTGCCGGAAAAGGTGCGGTTTGGGGCCAAGATGCGGGCCATAGAGCCGTTTTCAGACCCGTGCCGCCCCGACTTCGGCACGGCAAAAGATGCCAGGCCAGCAAGACATTATCGTACTGCATGCATACACCCCCTCCCAGCCTCTCCGACGCGTGTGGCGCCGGATTGGTGGCGACGCCACTGCCCCAAAGAGCTGAGAAAGCTTGTTTGTCGCAAAGAAAGCTGCTTAGTGTAGGCGACAAAAAACAAGCAGGGCGCCCATAACATATGACACACACAGCCGTATAGCGCGCAGCAACTGAGGGGACATGCTGCGCACACAAACAGAACAAATGATCAAACAGGCGCAGCACGACAGCTTGATAACATTCGTAAAGTTGCGGTTTGGGTCAAGATCGAATACCTTTTCAGACCCGTCCCCGCTTCGCACGGCAAAGTCAGGCCACAGAATAATGCAATGCATGCATCCCTCCCTCTTATTGTCCGATTCGGTGCGACCCATGGTAGTGGAAGCTTGTTTGTAAATAAGCTGTTAGTGTACGGCACAAAAACAGACGGGCCATAACTATACACACACGCGCACACTAGGATTTTACACTGATTATAGTATTTACAGCAAGAAATTGTAATATTTATGTTTTTTTATTATCTTTATGATGAGGATAACAGAATAAGCAATCAGTGCATGGGCCGAGATGATGTATGAGTTCTTGTTACAGATTTGTCATCTGGTTGGGCAGGCCGGTCACACGATGCCATAGCTCTTCAGAAAACGTCGAGTCAACTAGGATTACATGTAACACCAGAGTGAGAGAGAGAGCAAGTACGAGACGAGACAGATGCTAGGAGGCAGAGAAGAGAAGGGGAGAGAGAGATTTTCTTGTTTAGTTTATTGGTTGGGAGGGTTCAACTGTGAAGACTTCAGATAAACGTGGTAGTTGTACTGAAATACAACACAAAAGCCCACTACCGACACCCACGCTGCTGCATATAAAAGCTTTTTCGTTTTCCTTCTTGAGCATTATAACCTATCTAAATGCCAGCGAATCTGACATACCCACCCCCCACCCACTTTTTTTTATCCCATGTCGTTCTACCCAGTAGCTTGTACCATGAACAGCAACAGCAGGATAGTCTCCACCCCATCTCACCCTAACAAACACCTGCACACAGGGGCGCCTAGAAACTTTACAGTCTGTGACACGCCTGTAGTGAAGGTAAGTTTTTGCTGCTTGGGTAGTCATTGGAATCTAAACATTCTTACATTTCATCAGACAAAAGTTTTTCATGTATGTATGTTTGGTTTGTAATTTTTGACTGTCCAACCTTGCCTTTCAAATACACATACACATACACAAACCCTCGCATGTAGGGAGACATTCATGTAAAAGATATACATGCATACGAACATTCATTCATGCAGATAGACGACATGCATGCACAGAACAGCAGACACAAACTGCTACAATCTTACATCCCTTTTCATCACTCCCTTTCTCTCCCCCTCCCCCCACTTTTTGTTCTTTGAATGCTCACACAGTAGCAACAAAGTTTATCATAATAACAAAACATGTCTAGTGCTGCTGTGAAGCACCTCACAAGTCGGGCCCAGTGCATTCCTCTTCAGTGTAGGAGAGAACTGTAATCTTTAAAGTCTTTCTGCTAAAAACGCAGGCAAATCGACCAAGAAAGCAGACAATAGACTGTTGTCTAATGGACCAAGGCAGAAGCAATGAGTGAGATAGAAATGTGAGGCTCCACCACAAAATGAGTCGCTTAGCACATTACCGAATTTTGCGCTAGGAGCCAGATGGGGGGCAAGTTGTCAATTTTGAAATTTTGATTGATTATTAAACTATGTCCGTTTATCTACCTTATAATAAAATATTAAGGCATGATTTTTATTCCTTTTGCTTTTAAATGTGTTTTAAACATACCTAAGCCCTCATTCTGACAACCTTTTACGAAAATAAACTGCCCGTTTCTCATTTTGTCACATCTTGCAGTCTATCATTTCAATTTGTAATAACTTTGCACAGAATTGTCTGATTTTCAATTTTTTTTTTTTTTAATTGGATAGCCCTTTTATTGCAAATAAACAGCCTGTCAAGGACTAAAAATTGACGTCTGGTGCAAAGCGACTCTTATGTGGTGGAGCGTCAGAAATGAGAATTTGAAAAGAGAATAAGGGGAAATTTCCAAAAGTAGTGATGCTATCTATATTGATAGTAGTGATGCTATCTATATTGATAGTAGTGATGCTATCTATATTGATAGTAGTGATGCTATCTATATTGATAGTAGTGATGCTATCTATATTGATAGTAGTGATGCTATCTATATTGATAGTATGATGCTATCTATATTGATAGTAGTGATGCTATCTATATTGATAGTAGTGATGCTATCTATATTGATAGTAGTGATGCTATCTATATTGATAGTAGTGATGCTATCTATATTGATAGTAGTGATGCTATCTATATTGATAGTAGTGATGCTATCTATATTGATTAGTAGTGATGCTATCTATATTGATAGTAGTGATGCTATCTATATTGATAGTAGTGATGCTATCTATATTGATAGTAGTGATGCTATCTATATTGATAGTAGTGATGCTATCTTTTATTGATAGTAGTGATGCTATCTATATTGATAGTAGTGATGCTATCTATATTGATAGTAGTGATGCTATCTATATATGTAAGTATGTGATGCTATCTATATTGATAGTAGTGATGCTATCTATATTGATAGTAGTGATGCTATCTATATTGATAGTAGTGATGCTATCTGATATTGATAGTAGTGATGCTATCTATTTGATAGTAGTGATGCTCTATATTTGATAGTAGTGATGCTATCTATATTGATAGTAGTGATGCTATCTATATTGATAGTAGTGATGCTATCTATATTGATAGTAGTGATGCTATCTATATTGATAGTAGTGATGCTATCTATATTGATAGTAGTGATGCTATCTATATTGATAGAGTAGTGATGCATTATCTTATTGATAGTAGTGATGCTATCTATATTGATAGTAGTGATGCTCATCTATATTGATAGTAGTGATGCTATCTATATTGATAGTAGTGATGCTATCTATATTGATAGTAGTGATGCTATCTATATTGATAGTAGTGATGCTATCTATATTGATAGTAGTGATGCTATCTATATTGAATAGTAGTGATGCTATCTATATTGATAGTAGTGATGCTATCTATATTGATAGTAGTGATGCTATCTATATTGATAGTAGTGATGCTATCTATATTGACAGTAGTGATGCTATCTATATTGATCAGTAGTGATGCTATCTATATTGAAGTAGTGATGCTATCTATATTGACTAGTAGAGTGATGCTATCTAATATTGATAGTAGTGATGCTATCTATATTGATAGTAGTGATGCTATCTATATTGATCCCAGTAGTGATGCTATCTATATTCGAAAGTAGTGATGCTATCTATATTGATATCGTCAGAAAGTTGATGCTATCTATATTGATACTCCGTCAGATATGATGCTATCTATATTGAACTCCCAAATTCGACTCCGTCAGAAAGTAGTGATGCTATCTATATTGATACTCCCGTCAGAAAGTAGTGATGCTATCTATATTGAACTCCGTCAGAAAGTAGTGGATGCTAATCTATATTGATACTCCCGTCAGAAAGTAGTGATGCTATCTATATTGATACTCCCGTCAGAAAGTAGTGATGCTATCTATATTGATACTCCCGTCAGAAAGTAGTGATGCTATCTATATTGATACTCCCGTCAGAAAGTAGTGATGCTATCTATATTGATACTCCCGTCAGAAAGTAGTGATGCTATCTATATATTGACACTCCCGTCAGAAAGTAGTGATGCTATCTATATTGATCACTCCCGTCAGAAAGTAGTGATGCTATCTATATTGAACTCCCGTCAGAAAGTAGTGATGCTATCTATATTGAACTCCCGTCAGAAAGTAGTGATGCTATCTATATTGACTACTCCCCGTCAGAAAGTAGTGATGCTATCTATATTGATACTCCCGTCAGAAAGTAGTGATGCTATCTATATTGATACTCCCGTCAGAAAGTAGTGATGCTATCTATATTGATACTCCCGTCAGAAAGTAGTGATGCATATCTATATTGACACTCCCGTCAGAAAGTAGTGATGCTATCTATATTGATACTCCCGTCAGAAAGTAGTGATGCTATCTATATTGATACTCCCGTCAGAAAGTAGTGATGCTATCTATATTGACACTCCCGTCAGAAAGTAGTGATGCTATCTATATTGACACTCCCGTCAGAAAGTAGTGATGCTATCTATATTGATACTCCCGTCAGAAAGTAGTGATGCTATCTATATTGACACTCCCGTCAGAAAGTAGTGATGCTATCTATATTGAATCCCGTCAGAAGTAGTGATGCATCTATATTGAACTCCCGTCAGAAAGTAGTGATGCTATCTATATTGATACTCCCGTCAGAAAGTAGTGATGCTATCTATATTGATACTCCCGTCAGAAAGTAGTGATGCTATCTATATTGATACTCCCGTCAGAAAGTAGTGATGCTATCTATATTGATACTCCCGTCAGAAAGTAGTGTCATGATTGCTCATCTAAATATGATCACTTCCGCTCTCAGAAAGTAGTGATGCTATCTATATACTGATACACTCCCGTCAGAAAGTAGTGATGCTATCTATATTGAACTCCCGTCAGAAAGTAGTGATGCTATCTAATTGAACTCCCGTCAGAAAGTAGTGATGCTATCTATATTGATACTCCCGTCAGAAAGTAGTGATGCTATCTATATTGATACTCCCGTCAGAAAGTAGTGATGCTATCTATATATGATACTCCCGTCAGAAAGTAGTGATGACTCTCGTATATTGATATACTCCCCGTCAGAAAGTAGTGATGCTCTCTATATTGAACTCCCGTCAGAAAGTAGTGATGCTCTCTATATTGACACTTCCCGTCAGAAAGTAGTGATGCTATCTATATTGACACTCCCGTCAGAAAGTAGTGATCTATCTATATTGATACTCCAGTCAGAAAGTAGGATGCTATCTATATTGATACTACCCGTCAGAAAGTAGTGATGCTATCTATATTGATACTCCCGTCAGAAAGTAGTGATGCTATCTATATTGATACTCCCGTCAGAAAGTAGTGATGCTATCTATATTGATACTCCCGTCAGAAAGTAGTGATGCTATCTATATTGATACTCCCGTCAGAAAGTAGTGATGCTATCTATATTGAACTCCCGTCAGAAAGTAGTGATGCTATCTATATTGAACTCCCGTCAAAAGTAGTGATGCTATCTATATTGAACTCCCGTCAGAAAGTAGTGATGCTATCTATATTGACACTCCCGTCAGAAAGTAGTGATGCTATCTATATATGACTACTCCCGTCAGAAAGTAGTGATGCTATCTATATTGACACTCCCGTCAGAAAGTAGTGATGCTTCTATATTGATACTCCCGTCCAAAAGTAGTGATGCTCTCTTATATAACTCCCCCCCCCCCCACTGGGAGATCTGTGCAGTTTATATCCGAGGTTGTAAGGAGACTTTAGCAGACACTTAAGGAAACTGCCGCCAACTTCTCTTTCACGGAATGGGGTCACATTCCCAACTCCTGTCGTCAGTGTCCTAAATTCAGCCACCAATCACAGCAAGGCAGCACCTTGTTTGAAAAAAGCGTGGGCCGTCCCCCCCCCCCCCTCCTGCCCCCCAATTTGAATTTCAGAACAAACCCGTGCTGCTGTATCTGCCAGGCTGGTAGATCTAAAAGGAGGTAGCCCACGCCGCCCTGGTGTGCTCACACGCACGCACGCACACACACACACACACACACACACACACACACACACACACAGTACATTGGGTTAATACATTCTCTTTAAGTGTAGGACAAACATGCTCCCTGTATAAGAAATAATTAAACTTCCTTAGGTAAAATAAGATACTGAATCAGAGATAAATTTATGAAGCTATCTTAACCCATAGTGCAAATGAACAATTTAGGATAGAAAGGGAGAAGAAGCTAATTCTGTTTAATGCAGATCAAAGCCTAGTTATTGCACATCCCTAGATAATCAAATGTTTGAACAAAATAAGCATAGACGCAACCACTTGCTTACATTTCCAAGACCCAGAAACAAACTGTACAAATCGAGCTTCTTGTATTCAGGATAGGCTTCCAAAACTTCTACACTTACCAAAAACAAAGATCAGTTTCAAATGCATCTAAAGTACAATTACTTCATAAATTATTAAGTGTTTCGTTGTCTAGAGGTAGTGCGCCTGGCCTAGAAAGTGAAAAGTCTGGCCTGGGGTGGTTCGAATCCCGTTTTGGCCCAAAAGTTTTCCTCCATCCATTACATCATGAGTGGTGGTCTTTCGGATGAGACAATAAACCGAGGTCCCATGTGTTACACATCATTATTTAGCGCACGTGAAAGAACCCACGGCAGCAAGAGGCTTGTCTCTGGCAAAACTCTGTAGAAAAAAGTCACTCTGATAGGGTAAACAAATACACCTGCAGACAGGAAAAAGAAAATGAATAATGGGTAGGCACTGTACTTGTGGCGACGCGCTCTTCCAGGGAGAGCAGCCCGAATTTCACGCAAAGAAATCTGCTGTGACATAAAGTGGTTTAGAAGACGATTGGTAAACTTGTACAGTGATCTTTCCTTTACGCCTCCTCCTTTTCTGTTTCACTTGAACGTGTTTGTAGTTGGGCTTTATTGTTACCCTGTTTACACTTTCACACCACTTTAAGTCACGGCACATTTCTCTGTGTAAAGCTCGGGCTGCCCCCAGGGCGGCTCTGGGTTGTACAATAAAAAAAGAAATGGGTAGGCGCTGTACTTGTGGCGATGCGCTCTACCCGGGGAGAGCAGCCTGAATTTCACGCTGAGAAATCCGCTGTGACAGAAAGTGATATAAAATAAAATAAAATAATATGTTATTTACGTTTCAATCACCAATTCTTAGTCGAAACTCAACCAGTACATGCCTAAATTTACCCATGGTGATAGCAGTTAAAAAGTTTTCAGGCTGTAACAGTGATTTAAATGATCTCTACGTTTCAAATCTGTCAGTCTCTGACAGTTGTGCATATCAGTCTCGCTGAAAAGAATCAATCAGCGCCGTCCTAACCCTACTTTTGCATGGTAATAGAGCCCTCGGCACGAAGACAGTGTTGCACTGTATGCATACAGCCTCTACTACTATCATTGTTAGGTGTGGCGCCGGATTTGTGGCAACACAACAGCCCCCAAACAAACACGCACACAAACACCAGCGCGCGTGCACGCACGCATACACAACCCCCTACAGAAAAAGGGGCGGTTTTTTTTTCGGCAAAGATGTGACCGAAAGAACCGTTTTCAGCCCCGTCCTACCCCAACTTTTGCACGGTAACAGATCCCACAACAAGACAGTGTTGTTCTGTATGTATCTTTGCTAATTATGTGTGGTGCTGGACTTCTGGCGACACTGCAGCCCCCAAGAGTTAAGAAAGGTAGTTTGTCGGAAGGAAAGCTGGTACAGCATACGCAACAAAAACGTAGCAGTGCGCACAATAAAAGTGACAATATACAACAAAACGATGCATCACACCAAAGTGGAGGGTCCCGGCCACATACGCACACAGAAGAAAAACGCACACACAAACACCAGGGTGCGCGAGCGTGCGCGCACACATACACAAGCCCCACGAGAAAAAGTTTCCTCTGTTAGCGAAGACGTGACCGAAAAATCTGCTTTTAGCCTCGTCCTTCCCCAACTTTCGCACAGTAACAGACCCCACGGCACCAAAACAGTGTTGTACTGTATTCATACACCCTCTACTACCTTCTTTGATAATTTTGTGTGGCGCCAGATTTGTGGTGACATCGCAGCCCCTAAGAGGTTAGAAATCGAGTTTGTTGGAAGGAAGATAGGTACCGTGTACGCAACAAAAACGTAGACGTGCGCACAGTAATAATGATAATATACAGCAATATGATGCACCACAGCGAAGTGCAGGAACCCTGCCACATGAGCGTACATAAACAAACGCACGCATAAACATCAGCGTGGCGCGAGCGCGAGCAAGCGTGCGCACATAACCCCCTCAAAATAAGGTGCATTTTTTTGCAAAGATGTGACCGAAAGATCCGTTTTCAGCTGTCTTACCCCCTCTTTTGCACGGTAAAAGACCCCACAGCACCAAGACAGTGTTGTATTGTATGTCTACACCCTCTACTACCATGTTTGTTATGTGTGGCGCCGGACTTGTGGCGACACTACAGCCCCAAGATGCAAGAATGCTAGTTTGTCGGAAGGAAAGCTGGTACTATGTATGCATCAAAAACGTAGATGTGCGCACAATAATAATGACAGTAATAATAATAATACAGTGGTGTACAGTGTATGCAAAAAAAACCATAGCAGTGCGCAAAATAATTATAGTCCAGTGGTTATTGCAAGGATGCTGGGCAACACCTGCACCTGTGTGTGTATGTGTGTGTGTATGTGTGTGTGTGTGTGTAGTGTGTGTGTGTGTGTGTGTGTGTGTGTGTGTGTGTGTGTGTGTGTGTGTGTGTGTGTGTGTGTGTGTGTGTGTGTGTGTGTGTGTGTGTGTGTGTGTGTGTGTGTGGTGTGTGTGTGTGTCTCACCATTGTGTGAAACTTGGAGCCTAGCCGAGGAACAAAACAGAAAAAGAACCTATTCTGAATGTTAGCAGAACCAGAATCTCTTTTTCTAACTCCTATTTTGTTCATCTCAATGTGTCTAACAATACTTCATTTGCTGTAATTTGTATGTGGTATTTTTATATTGGTAGTATCTTTGTTTATTGAATGACGAACAGCTTTGCATATTGTGCTGTATCGATGGTGTGTTGAGGACTTCTATAAAGGAGCCAAATACAGATAATATCGAATAGAATTTGAAACTGTCTTGATTGTAATTTGGAACTGAGAGAGAGAAGAGAAGACGAGAGAGAGAGGAGAGAAGAGAGAGAGAGAGAGAGAGAGAGAGAGAGAGAGAGACAGACAGACAGACAGACAGAGACAGACAGACAGACAGACAGACAGACAGACAGACAGACAGACAGACAGACAGACAGACAGACAGACAGACAGACAGACAGACAGACAGACAGACAGACAGACAGACAGACAGACAGACAGACAGACAGACAGACAGACAGACAGACAGACAGACAGACAGACAGACAGAAAACAGACAGACAGACAGACAGACAGACAGACAGACAGACAGACAGACAGACAGACAGACAGACAGACAGACAGACAGACAGACAGACAGGACAGACAGACAGACAGACAGACAGACAGACAGACAGACAGACAGACAGACAGACAGACAGACAGACAGACAGGACAGACAGACAGACAGACAGACAGACAGACGGACAGACAGACAGACAGACAGAGAACACTGAACAGCTTTAATATGTACATCGGCCTAAGGCCACAATACCCGGAGTTTGTGTGTGTGGGGGGAGGGGGGGGGAGGGAGGGGGAAAAACCAGTATATTGGTATGCAAAATGTGATCAAAAAAGACCCCCCCAAAAAAAGCAATGAGACTCGTGATCGCAATGGTCATATATTGAACAAGTTTAGGTTTTGATACACTTTCATGTTACACTAGCTCTTTGTTTTAGTAAGCAGACACCACACTTGGTATCAGTCCATATACAACATTTCAATACTTTCATACTTGTAAATACAAATCTTTAACACACCCATCATTAAATGATATTCTGACATAACAATTTCTTCCTTCTATTTATAGAATGAAAAATATATCTGGATAGATAATGACTTTGTTCTCTATTTGATGTTGTAAGTAAAACTTTGTGTGTGCATGCAGGGGTGGGGGTGGGGGGGGGGCTGTGTGTTCTGTGTATGTTTGTGTGTACGTGAATGAGTGTCTTACAGTCATTATTATTATTATTATTATTATTATTATTATTATTATTATTATTATTATTATTAGTATTATTGTTGTTGTTGTTGTTGTTGTTGTTGTTGTTGTTGTTGTTGTCGTCATCATCATCATCATTGTCGTCGTCGTCGTCGCCTTCGCCGTCGTCGTCGTGATCGTCGGCGTCAACATCATCACCATCACCATCACCATCATCATCATCATCATCATCATCATCATCATCATCATCATCATCATTATTATTATTATTATTATTATTATTATTATTATTATTATTATTACTATTATCATTATCATTATTATTATCATTATCATTATTATTATCATTATTATAAAACACCCTTTAAGATATTTCATCTACAAAATCTGAGGTTGATCTGACCTAAATAAAATAATGGCTGTTAGTCATAGTTAGTGACAATACCAGCATTGGCTGTTGACCCCTGAACGATGCAAGGGAAACAAGTCTGCAGTTGACACTGCCAGAGATAAGTTATTTCCCTTTTAATGATGCTCGCTGTTCTTTGTTCTCCTTTTCTTTTTTTGTTTCTGTTTTCTTTTTCTTCTTCTTTTTTGTGTTCATTTTCTTCTTCATTGAACTCTCAGACAGCAACTATTGTTATCTGTCATACGAGCGATTATGCGTTGCGCCGCCTTAAGCGCCTGACAAGTCAGGCCCAGCACATCCGACTTCAGCATGGGAGAGAAAATCTTTGAAACACTTCTAGAAAAAAGGCAGGAGAAGAGACCAAGAAGGTAGGAAATAGATGAGAAGGAGGTGACGGGAAGGAAAGGAACAAGGCAGAAACCCGAGACGCTAAGTAAATAACGTCGATCTTGTGAGTTCATGAAGCGGTGGCTTTAGATAGGGACTGGAACCACTGAGCAAGATACAGAATAAAGCGATAATTATAGATTTCAACTCCAAGCATCCTTTGTTCAGTTTTATTGTGTGAATCCCTTTCAGTCATAGACGCAACATTGGCGACGAGGATAAAAAAAAAGACAGGTATGGCTAGTCTACCCAATTTTCCCTCTTTCTCAGTACATACTGAAGAACAATCTGCCAGTGTCCGGTTTCGAAAACATGCTATGTGCAATGGACATTGACCAAAAGAAGAAAGCAATGCTACTCCATTACGTAGGGGATGAAACGTACGAAATTTATGACAGTTTCACAGATGAGCAGAAAGGGATTGGGGCAGTGCAACGGATAGAAGGCATGACATACCAGATGAATACAATGTGCTGAAAACGTCTGTCACAGACTACTTCACCCCCAGGCACAATACATCCTGCGAAGTTTTTAATTTTAGGCAGTTAATGCAAAATGTGGGTGAATGATGGACTCTTTTCATACCAGGCTTAGGACCTTGGCTGCCACATGCGACTTCCATGACACAGACCGTGAAATCCTTTCCCAAATCCTACAAGGGTGCTCTTCCTCCAGAGTGAGACGGAAGGCCCTGAAAGATAATAATGACCTTGGCCAACGTATTAGCTGAAGCCCGTGCCTCGGAAGCAGCGGAGATAGAACAGGCATGCAGCAGTGGCGCGTCATCAGTGAATGCAGTCAAAGGAGGGCCAGGCCGTCGACACAGCACGACTGGACCCCAAACCTCCAGGAACCAACAGGGAGCCCATAGTGACTCGGACCATTCATCAATATACGACAGAGGCAGACGAAACGACAGCAGAGGATCTTGGAGACAACCCAGGGGCAGCAGTGATCGCCAAAAACGATGCAAATACTGTGGTGGAAATTTACATCTCAGCAGATGCCCAGCAAGAGCCAAAGAGTGCAGCGCCTGTCATAAAATTGAACATTTTGCCAAAGTTTGTGAGACCACGGCAAGAGTCTGACACCTAGAATTCACCACAACTGATGATCAGCAAGAAGATAGTACATCAAGTGAGGAAGTATTCACCCTTACTTCACAAAGAAAAGCCAGCCCCATGGTCAGCGCTGAAATTTTCCAGACCCCAGTCAGCTTTCTTGTAGACACGGGAGCCACCGTCAACATCCTCAACACAGATACCTTCCAGAAGGTATGCCCCAAGGTCACACTCCATCACCCCTCTCCTTTGATATATCCCTATGGATCAAAAATCAGACCCCCTTGACTGTAAAAGGACATTTCACAACAGATGTGTGTTTCAAAGACGTGACTAGGACAGCCACTTTCCATGTGGTGGACATAGACCAGACCAACGCTGTAAACATACTGAGCACTGCAACTGCCCAGGCAATGAACATGATTCAGTATGCGTTCACAGCCTCTACAACCAGACTACCTCTGATGGCCAAAAAGTACAACAATGTATTCGACAGTGAGCTTGGTCGAATCAAGACATTCACATCAAACTCCACATTGATGAGAATGTCGCTCCAGTAGCCCAGAGACACAGGAGAATACCTTTTCATGTCCGCAGAGATGATAAAAAGGAGCTTGACAGACTTGGAGCGATGGACATCATCGAAAAAGTTGACGGACCTACTCCATGGGTCAGCCCGATCGTTGTAGTCCCAAAGAAATCAGGCGGAGTTCGTGTGTGCATTGACATGCGGGAAGCAAACAGAGCCATCAAGCGAGAAAAACACCCGATGCCTACTCTTAATGATCTCATCTCCGACCTGAATGGATCTACAGTGTTCAGCAAACTAGACATGAAGAACGCCTACCATCAGCTGGAGCTGGACGAGTCAAGCCGCTACATCACCACGTTCACCACTCATGCTGGCCTCAGGCGCTACAAAAGACTGCTTTTTGGGGGTGAATGCAGCCTCTGAAATTTTTCAGAACGCTATCGCCGAACTTCTCACAGTGCAGAAATCAATTATCACTCAGTAAGGCCTAGTCAAGAGTGCTAAATTTAGCGGGTCCTTCCTCTTACCTAGTCCATGTGTGGTCAGCTCCTGCTATAAATAGTGCCAGCTGGCCACAGCTGGGCTGGGATGGGCTGGGATAATTAACAGCTGAGAGGAGCTGAAAGTGGGGGAAACTTACAGCTGTGTTCTCCACGACATTCCCGGGGTCAGAAACCTCTCTGATGACATCATCGTCCATGGCAAGACCCAAGCTGAGCATGACCGCAGCCTGCACGCCACACTGCAGCGACTCAATGCAAAGGGGGCAAAGCTTCAAAAGGACAAGTGCGTCTTTTCTGTGCAAGAACTTTCCTTCTTCGGCCATGTGTTCGGAAAGAAAGGCATCAAACCTGACCCTGAGAAAATCAAAACCATCTCTGAATCTCCTGCACCAACCAATGTCAGCGAAGTCAGATCCTTCCTGGGAATGACGCAGTACATCTCCCGTTTTGTCCCAAGCTATGCCACCCTGACAGAACCCCTCAGACTCCTCACGTGTAAGAAGACAACATGGAAATGGGGACAGGAGCAACACCATGCCTTCAACAAGCTGAAGCAATGCCTCACAAGCACCGAGGTGATGGCCTACTTTGATCCAGCGGAACTCTCTACAATCCTTGTTGATGCAAGCCCAGTAGGACTTGGCGCCATCCTGACTCAGAGGGGAAGGGTCATCAGCTACGGCAGTCGTGCACTGACGCCAACGGAGCAGCGCTACTCACAGACAGAAAAGGAGATGCTGGCTGTGGTGTACGGGGTGGAGCACTTCCACCTCTACCTTTCTGGTGCTCGCTGTACCTGATGACTGACCACAAGCCCCTGCTAGGCATGATCCACAGCCAGAAACCTGCCACTGCTCGCTGTACCTGATGACTGACCACAAGCCCTGCTAGGCATGATCAACAGCCAGAAACCCGCCACTGCACGTGTCCAACGCTGGCGCCTTCGCCTCATGCCCTACGACATCAACCTTGTCTACTCACCAGGCAGAGATGACGTGAACCCTGCTGACTTCATCAGTCCTCACCCTCAGTCTACACCCCTTCGTTTGAACGCTGGTCAAGACTATGTCAGATACATTGCCAGGCATACCGTACCAAAATCGATGACTCCAGCAGAAGTGCGGACAGCCACAGAAAATGATGAAACTCTCCAAAGAGTAATCCAACAACAATCCCTCACTGCTCAGACCGACGAGATGAAGCAGCTGAAAATGAAGGCCTACGCTGACCAGCACCGCAACACCCATCCATCAACACTGCAGCCGGGAGACCACGTTCTAGTACGCCAGCCAAAGCAGACGAAGATCACCACACCCTACGCCCCTCATCCATACGTGGTGACTGAGAAGAAGGGCAGCATGGTGACTGCCAAACGGGGTGACACCACCATTGTGCGGAACTCGTCCCACTTCAAACCCATCAGGGGTTTGCTCCCAGAGTCCGCTGAAGAAGAGGAAACGACTCCAACTACCCCGAACGTGGCCCCTGCCCAGACACCAGACAGACATTTTTTTCCACCTGCCCATATGCCTGGACCTCCCCAAACCCCCACAAGACAGACCCAGCCTGCTCGCCCCCTGCAGCAGATGTCCTTGAACCCCACATCCAGAATGTCCCTGCGAGACCACGTCAACAACGCCGCCCCCCTGCATACCTGGGTGACTATGAGCAATAGACAGTGAAACAATCAGAGAAAGGGACTGTGACAATACCAAGAGCAGTTAGCTCAATCATAATATTTCAAAGGAAATAAATCTTTAGTATCAAGCATGTACACACACACACACACACACACACACACACACACACACACGCGCGCGTGCGCGCGCGCGCGCGCGCACGCACATATTGCATATTATCATTAATACTATGTGTAATATTATGTACTGTGGCGTACACTGTACCGCGTCTCATTCCGAAAAGATTGGCTATATTCAAGCCTCGCAGTCCTTTTCGGAGCTGAGGTGGCGCCACAAGAACAGCGCCACCCACATCAAAGATGCTATTATAGTGTGTCTGCGTACAGTAGAGCACTCTGATTGTGCTATGGGATCTGTTACTGCGCAAAAGTAGGACGAGACTCAAACGGAGGCTTTGTCATATCTTTTCGATATGCGCCTCAATATTGGGTGTGTGTATGTGTGAGCATACTCGTTTTTGTGTGTGCATGTGTTTGTGTGTGAGCGTGTGATGACGTTCCTGCACTGTCCTGTGGTGCATCATATTGTATATTATCATTTTTATTATGAAAAATACTATTTGTTTGTTGCATATACATTGTTCAAGCTTTCGTCCAGATAACACTTGCTATATTCAAGCCAGATTGTTTTCTTGGCTTCAGTATCGCCCCAAGAACAGTGCCACCCGTATCAGAAATGCTAGTAAAGTGTGTATGCATACAGTAGAGCACTCTCTTGGTGCCGTGGGCTCTGTTTCTGCGCAAAATTTCGAATAGGACGGGATTCAAACCGGCACTTTGTAAAATCTTCCCGATTTGTTCATTTTTCTTGCGGGTGCGTATGTGCGTGCATAAGCGTCCGCGCGCTTGCGTTTTTGTGTGCATTTTTCTTGGGTGTGTATATGCGCGCACACGCTTGTGTTTGTGTGTGTGTGGTTTTTTGTATGTGTTAGCGTGTGGTCGTCTTTCTGATAAACATACCATTTTCCCTAAAGTTTTTCGGTTGATACTATACTAAACCGATGTCCTGTGTGCGCACGAAGGCAAAACATCTTCCGCACACGTTAAAACCTGTTCCACCTTTCGGAAGTGAAGACCATTGTGTGCCAGTGCGAAAATACGACAAACTTTACAAAACTGTATGCATAGGGATACTGGATATAAAAAAGCCACATATATTTGTTTATTCCATTATCCTCGAAATAAAAGAATTCAAACAAAAAAACTAAACCAAAATACCACTCACTATGATTAACTTACCACTAACAAGCTGATTGATTAAATAACATCCTGCCAAGACTGACTCACTAATAAATAACTAACGAGGTAACTAGCTTACTAACTGACTAACAAACAAACATACCAACAAACTAACTGACTAGCTTAGACATTTCATCAAGCCCATCCCACATCAGCCTTGGTAAAGAAGTTCAGACAAACGAACGGACAAACAAACCAGCAAACGAAGGAGGCCAGTTTGACAAACACACAGACTAAATGGTGCAAAAACCGATTTCTCAAAACAAAAACGTTGCTACAGAAAGCTAACATTTACAGAAAAATATCAAAATATTTTCCCCCGAAATCATCAGAGTTGCTAAGCTCGAAATGTACAAAGAATATAACCGCGGAATTTTCACATAAATACACACGCACACGCACACACACACACACACACACACACACACACACACACACCACACACACGTGTGCGCACGCACGCAATAACGCGCGCGCGCGCACGCAAGAAAGTACACACACACACACACACACACACACACACACACACACACACACACACACACACACACACACACACACAGGCGGACGGAATAGCCTAGTGATCAGAACATTGCGCTCGTAATTTGACAACCCGAGTTCGATTCCTGTTCGAGGGGATTTTTCTCCTGGAGTTACCATCAGTGCTGACTCCACTCTCCCCAAAAGTCCTTCGATGAGACTATAAACCTAGGCCCCGTGTGCGAACGCACCAAGATGCCATGTGGGAACGCACGCAGAACATCTTGCGGACGCGTTAAAACCTGTTCCACTTATTTTGCAAGAGTAGGCCATTGTGTGCCAGTGGGAATGGATGACAAAATTTACAAAACTGCATACACACAGGGACTGACTGTAATAAAAGCACATGAATGCTTATTCCATTATCTTCAAAATTAATTAGATAAATGTATGAAACACACACGCGCGCATTCAAAATGTATAGAAACAGAAAAAAGCTGTCACAAAAACATACTTTACTTCAAATGCAGTGTTTTTGTATACTCAACTGCACATTCTCCTTAAAACATAAAAAAATTGCGCACAAACATTAACAGGCTGACTAACCAATATGCACGACAGAGCAAAATGTTTATCACTCACACACACACACACACACACACACACACACACACACACACACACACACACAAAATATGTGTATCATATATATTTTTCTTTTATGAAGGCCTCAGTTGCATGCAGATCGTGGAGCACCATCTTTTTGTTTTTTGTATTATTTCTTCATTCGCTCTCTTTCGTGTGGGTGCTGTACACGTCTTTTTTCATTGGCCGAACAAAAAAAATTAATTGTCAATCATAAACGTTATACAGACTACAATTCACACGTTAAATGAACAAGAAAATAACAAACGAGCAATAATAAAAAAAAAAACAGTCTTGAACCATTCGCCAGTCTAAAAGAAAATAAAAATATAATGGCTTGTATTTGTGGAGGCTACCTACTTTTTTTCCACGTCAAAACCCCATTGAAAAACCATGATTCCAAGCTATAAAAAGGTGCATCAATATAAAAATCAACTATCAATTCACATGTGCGTTGACTCATATGTACGCACATCAGAGCACTAAAAATGTACAATACAAAAGCAGGGCATATTTCTAACATTGACTGTCTAGAAATATTTTTTAAAGTTCCTCTAATATCAAAAGGCATCCTCAATACTTATTTAAAACCAAAGACGTGTAAAGTTTCTAGGAAAACTTTTTTTTCGGGGTGGGGGGGGGGGGGGGGTGGGAGGGGGGAGAATAGATATCTGAATATTCAAAAAAATATATATATTATATAAGTACATTAGCTTTTCTTTAAAAAAAATTAAATACGAGAGAATAACTTGTAGACCTATAAGCATCAAAAGTCCTCACTAGCAATATAATAATAGTTTTGAGCAATCACCTCAATCAGAATGATGGCATAGTTGCTTTCTTCAGTCTAAGATAAATAAAG
The DNA here is from genome assembly GCA_030674155.1 of Stramonita haemastoma. Lineage (NCBI taxonomy): Eukaryota > Metazoa > Mollusca > Gastropoda > Neogastropoda > Muricidae > Stramonita > Stramonita haemastoma. The sequence goes on from CM060337.1 coordinate 2,465,087, forward strand.
AGTGTACACAGCACTATAAAACCGATTTTTAGAATTGCAATCAGAAATTCCCTCGCTAATGTCAAGGACCATCTCAGTGCCAGAGAATGGACATTTAATGTGCAAACAAAATTTTTAAAAAATCAAAATATCTACTACTACAATACAGAAAAAGTATGTCATATTCAATACACGAACGTGATCACACACACGCACGCACACACACACACACACACACACACACACACACACACACACACACACACACACACACACACACACACACACAAACACACACACCCTTCGGATGAGACTATAAACCGAAGTCATGAATGCGAACGCTCGCAGAACGTCTGGCTCACTTGTTAAAACCTGTTCCGCTTTTCGGAAGAGTAGGCCATTGTGTATCCGTGGGCGTGGTTAACAAAATTGAAAAAAAAAAAGCATAACATGAGAAATGGATGTAAAAAATGACCACGAGTGCTTATATGTTTATCATCGTAATAAAGAAATAATAATAATGATAAAAAATACATGCGCTGGTTATCTTTATGCTTTACCCAACCAGCCAACCAAAACATTCACAAAAAAGACCCAATAACAACAGCTCTCATGTTAAAAAGCAATACAGTTATTATCATATAACTGCAACTAAAATTAAGCCATACCATATTTCCATTTCTATTGAGACTAATCATTATCACACGATAAAATTGATCTAGATCTAGAGGGACATAAACGTTTCTTGTTGGAAAGAAAAATCGAAGGTAGCATTGGGGCCGATTACTTCTGATAAAATTTTGTAAAAAAAACAGAAAATTACAAGCCAAGAAAAATCTAAACAAAAAAAAATAAAACAAACAAACAGATAAAATTGAAGTACTTTTTTTTCAGTCAGGTCAAAATTACTGGCCATCACAGCAATACTAAAATATTTGTCCATGGACCAATTAATCCAGCTTTTACAGAGAGTAAATGAGAAACTCACTCACTCACTCACTCAGTCCCATGTCTCAAAGGATGTAGGGGGGACATGAGAGAAGACGCAACAGAGATCTTTTTCCATGCTTCACGATCCTGTGTGGCTAGTAGGATGTGTTGCAGGGGTTGGGCGTCCAGTCTTTGATGTTGTCAACCCATGATTTCTTTTGGCGGCCTCTTCTTCTCTTGCCCTGGACTGTTCCTTGCAGGATGGTTTTTGCTAAGGTGTTGTGTCTTGTGAATGAGAAACTATATATATATATATATATATATATATATATATATATATATATATATATATATTTATATATATATATATATATATATATATATATATATATAATACATGGAACTTATATAGCGCTATATCTTGTAAAACAAATCAAAGCGCTTAGCGCTTTATATTATATATATATATATATATATATATATATATATATATATATATATATATTATATATATATATATATATATATGAAATGCCTCCATTGCATGCAGATCATGGAGCACCATCTTTTTTTTTTTTGGCATCTTTTTTTCTTTCTTTCTTTGTTTTCTTGTATGTGGGTGCTCTACACGTCTTTCTTCATTGGCCGAAAAAAAAAACTAAAAAAAATTCAGTCTCTCTAAAATTACACATGGTCATAGCAAGACAAAAATGTTTCTTGAGAACATCAGTCAACCCAGTTTTACGACAAAAAATATAACAAAGCACACATAACTATTACATATAAACCCCAACAACAAATAAATGGCAAAATAATATATTTTGTGGGCCCAAAGCTTTTCCACTATCCATTAGACCATGAGTGGTGGTCTGGGTGCTAGTCTTTTAGACAAGATAATAAACCGAGGTTCTGTGTTTTACACATTATTTAACGCAGGCAAAAGAACCCATGGGAACAAGAGGGTTGTCCCTGACAACATTCTGTAGAAAAACCCCACTCTGATAAGGAAACAAATACAGTTGCAGACAGGAAAAAGAAAAAAAAAATAATGGGTGGGGCTGGACTTGTGGCCACGCACTCTCCCCCCGGGAGAACAGCTCGAATTTAACACACAGAAATCTGCTGTGACAAAGTGGTATACAATATAAAAATTAAAATTAAAATTATATATATATATTAGACCTCAGTTGCATGCAGATCATGGAGCACCATCTTTTTACATGTTTGGTGGGTGCTTCACACGTCTCTCTTCATTGGCCAAAAAAAAAACCACTTAAAAAAGCAAAAACAGAAAAAGGAAAAAAGTCTTTCCCTTCCCATCTCATTCCTATCATCCATGAACCTGAATCAGCATTTCTCATTTTCCTTATGTCCGGAGCACTAACTGCCCCAGCGTGAATTGCTGCCTGTGTCTATTCATGTTCAGCGGCAGTGAACAGTCGGCTGGGTTTATTGTTGCTCTAGTGTGTGCTGCTGCTGCATGCGTGTCTACAGGTGTAAACCAGCGATTTACAATTGTCTGGGTTTATTTTTGCTCTAGTGTGTATGTGATAGTGTTAAATTCTAATCCTTCAATTCTAGCTTGTTTTGCTTTTGCTGCACACTTTCCTGACATTATCATGTGCCTTTGGTTTTCCTGGGCCTAGTTTGGGTTTTTTCAGGGGGATAATCACGCTTGTATTTATTTTTCAACCTTTTGCTCTGGCAATTTATCCAGTGGGTATTGCAGCCTGGTCACCGCAAGGAAAGGTGACAATTTCCTGGCCTAACATCAGTTGTGACAAGACTATACCAAATTTCAGGTTTAAAAAGATCACCTAAATGCATTCAGAAAAAAAACAGAGCTAGAGACAACCTGATGTTAGGGACTGCGTATAACAAGGTTCACGACGGGACTATGAATTAAGTGCATAAGGACAAATATTGTTTCCTTTGAATTCACAAGTTAAAAAAACAGGGCCAAATCCCTCTGGAGTTTTGCAAACATTCAAAACAATAATTTCAAAGCCATTATCCAATCAGAAAATTGAGAAACAAGCCCTCAAATAACGCTAGCCCACTCATTTCAAGTACCATATCAGGGTTTATACAGCTTTATACTCACAGCTTTATACTCATACCATCCCAATAAAACGGAGGAAACCCGTAAATTATAGGCCAAGCTATTAAATCTAACAAAGCTATCTGGGCATCCCAACACTTCAACAGATTGATGTAACAGAAAAAAGGAAAACTTGCTTACCAGTGATCATTTACAGGATTGCGAAAACTTTGGGAATTAAAAAAATATATCTTGATATCAATAATCATCTCAAGAGTAGCTTTAATGTTTTTTTCAACAGCTCTATAAGAAAAAATATCTTGAAAGGAAATTAATGTATAAACATTAGTCGATGGAAAATTTTGGAACATCACACAGTAACTAACGCTTCGTTATAAAGGGAGGAGCTTTATTTCGCGACACCAACTCAATAGGAATGGAAGGATTTATACTTTGTACCAAATAATTAAATAGGAAAAGAAAAGCTTATACTTTAGACACCAACTCACTACAGGGGAAAGAACTGTAAACCTTGAAAAGAACTAGTCTCATTTGAAGCAGAATCTACATGTGGAAAGTGACAAAGATAAAACAGTGCATGGACTTCATCCCACCCGTATGTGCAAAAATACTACATTTTGACACCAACTAACTCAATATGAAAGGAACTACTCTATACATCAATTACAACTCAATATGAAGGGAAGAACTTTGTACTTTGATATCAGCTAACTCAATATGAAAGGAAGAACTTTGTACTTTGATAATAGCTAACTCAATATGAAGGGAAGAACTTTATACTTTGATAATAGCTGACCCAATATGAAAGGAAGAACTTTGTACTTTGATAGCATTACATTGAATGTGAAGGGGAAACAACTTTACACTTTGATACCAGCTAATTCAATGTGCGGAAAAACACTATACTTCGGTAAAAACTAATTCAATACAAATACAACTTTTTAGATACCAACTCACTCCATATGACGGACAAGTGCTTTAGACCTTGATACCAATGAAATCAATTTTAAAGAAAAAGCTTTACACTTTGAAACCAACTAAATCAGTGTCAAGAAATATATTGCTAACAAACCAGTTTCATACGAAAAATAGAACTATATTCCTTGGTACCAACTTAATTTGAAAGAAAAAAAACTTTATGCTTTGATACAACTATTTCAATAAAATGAGGGAAAGCTTGATGCCTGGACACCGATTCCAATGGAAGAAAGACGTTATCACTTTGACACCGGCTCATTCACCATTTAGGAAAAAAAATTATGCTTTGATAGAACTAAACTCAACATAAAGGAAAAAGCTTGTTAACGCCAACTAAAGGAGTATGAAGGGAAGAACTTTATACTCTGATACAAAAAAATAAAGAAATATGAAAGGGGGAACTATTTTTCTTGTAATATCTGAATCTGAGAAAAAAAAACAGTTTGGTAATTATCTTGATACCAAACTTAGAACTTTATTCCTTGACTCAACTAGCTCAGTAGCAAGGGGGAATTCTATTCTTTGACACCAGCTTATTTCATAGAATGGAAGAAAAAAACTTAGTGACAACTTTAAGAGGAAGGAAAGAGATCTACACTAACCAGCTAAGTGACTCAATGTAAAAAAATGTATACCTGATAGATCTAACTAATAGAATTTAAAACCAAAACTATGTGTCACATTATGGAGATAAAACCGTGGTGTTAACTCCTTACAGTACACACTTTTTTTTTTGGTATTGCCACTATTTTGAAAGGTTAGCTGAAGGCTGGCGTTTTTCTGTTGTTGATGTGATATTATAGTCCCAGCGTAGATATCTGATATATGGACTGTGGTCGCAAGTCATCCTACCTCAGAGCTGTGGGTCCTCCAAAATTATTACAATTCTTGAAACATCAGTGCTGTGCAAGCATAAGGATGCTATAACTATTATTCCTTATTTTTCTGCTTGTCATCTCTCGCAAATCCTTCCTCTATCACGGTATTCTCCGGAATAAAATATTTCAACGGTCAGTAACCCCAAACTTCTCTTTCCCTGTGCTGCTGTTCCCTTATAGAGCTGTGTCCCCATACCGCAGAACTGAGTCAGAGTTAAGGAACCCGTGTCAAAGAGTTAATAGTTAGGATCAACATGGTGAAGTGTTAGGGTTTGCGGCATGGGGCAAGAACTAGGGTTAGAGTTGAGTGTTAACAGCTCCAGGGAACAGCACTACGGGGAAAAAGAGTATCGGAAAATACTGCTCTTTCTTCAAACATCCTGCACTCGGCTTGTGCATCATTTTGTCTCTTAAGCTGATCTCCGCAAAATCAAGGTAAAATAATTTGTTTCTGCAAAATAGGCCATGCTATACCAGTAATGACAATGGCAAAGATTTGCAACACAAATGTTTGTATCTGAGTGTACATTTCCGAAGTTTTCGTCACGTTTCTGTATTGTAGAGTACTTCTGATCGGAAATTAGATTCAGAAATTTTGCATTTTTGGCGCCAAAACAAAACGACGTTGTAAGCCAGTAAAAGATTTGTTGGACGAATGTTTTTTTCAAAAGCAATCAAAATAGAACAAATGTGTGTGTGTGGTGTGTGTGTGTGTGTGTGTGTGTGTGTGTGTGTGTGTGTGTGTGTGTGTGTGTGTGTGTGTGTGCGCGCGCGCGCGCTGCCTTGTCTGTGTGTGAGAGTGTTGTGTGTGTCTGTGCGTGTGTTTTAGTTGTGTTTGGGACCTAATCCTTACCCTATCTCAATACAAGAAAAATGTCCTCATACTACCAAAAGCTTTGATATGAAGAAAATGACCATTTCACTTTGAAACCGACAAATTGATATAAAAAAATAAATATAATAGTAGCAAAATATTCAAAACAGAACTTAATACTTAGGAACTATTTAAATATGGAGGAAGATCTATAATCTTTGACACCAGTGGTACAAATAAAGAGGTAAAGAAAAGAGAACTTTTTACTTTAATAGCAATAACTCGATACAAAAGATTTGTTTCGAATTTTGACACGAATTAAATCAATATAAAAGAAATAATCTTATAAATTGGTACCAACTAACTTATTATGAACGAAAGAAACTTTTGCTTGGACACCAAATAACTCTACATAAAAACTTACTTTATGATTTGATACTAGCATTCTCTATGAAGGAGAGACTATTACACTTTACACAAACTGAATAGTAAAGGAAAAAATCATATATTTTAAAAGCAACCAGCTCAATATAAAAGAAACAGCTTTGGACTTTGATACCAACTTAATACGAAGGACGGAACCTTATACTTTCAAACCAAATAGCTCAACATGTAGAAAAAATAAGTGTTCAATGAAAAAAATGGATACAAACTAAGTGTGAAGACAGATGTTTAATACTCTGATACCAACTGCCCAATATAAACTAAATAACTTAGTACTTTGATGAAAAATGTTTGAATGACAAGAAAACCATGCATGTGTTCAGCAGCTAACTCGATATTGGGGAAAGAGCCTTACACCTTGATATCTTAGATAAGGAGTAAGGAATTCTATACACCGACAGTAACTAACACACGGGGACAGGATGTAAAAAAGCACAAGAGTGCCTATCCCATTATCCTCGATACAAAAGATTTTTTTAAATAATAAAAAAAATAAAAGAATATGAACTATTTGTATACTTTATAATAAGCTAATTTGATATGGAAGAAACAGCTTTTGCTTTAATAGTAACAAACTTGATATGTGAAAATGGTAGACTCGGGTGTGGTGTTTTCCGGGTGCAATCATCCTTGGTGCATACTTCTGTGGTCAGGTTTCACTGGTTTTGTACAGCCATGGCATCAGAGGAGCCTGAAAAGGAAACAGTTTAGTTGAAGAATGAAAACTCACGGTTTGGATTTCTTTTTATTTTGGCTGTCGTTTCTGGGCTAGAGCTCCAAGGCTCAACAATGGTGAGATTTGGGTATCCGACCGTTTTTGAGGGTTTTTTGTTTTGTTTTGTTTTACTAACTTCAAGGTAGCTGCATTCCGACGGGAGATCTAATTTCATAAATGTTCATGCGGTGAACAAGGGTGGTTTTCTCTAGGTACAACTCAAAACACCTGTTCGAAAGGATTGCCACCCCCCCTCCCCCCCTGTCGTTAATACTAGTCCTGACTTCACTCTCCAGAAGTCTTCAGGGTGGGTCTATAAACTGGTAGACAACAAAAACCATACATGGTCCATGCTGATTGATGTGAGATACATATGTATGCAAGGAGCTCATGCCCATTAATGTTTAGCTTTGATGTATGTTGACTTTGTTTTCATCCATGACAAAGTTTTAGCATGAATTGTACTTTCCAGGTAAGGGTAAAACCTTCTGAAGCCTGAGTTCAGCTGCCTACATCGAGTGCTTGAAGAAAATGGCCACATATTATGCAAACTTCTCACCCAGATATTTCGCGTACCATGCAGTCAGTGATATTCCTAAGTAAGATGTAGGGGCATAGGGGATATTATTGAGTACACTCAGAACGTTCAGCTGTGGAATACCCAACAGCAGATGACAAACTGGTTTTACCTTATTGAGTGCTTCCCCTTACTCGTGCCGCGTCCTCAGGCGTTGAAGTACCTAGGACGGGAACAGTCTTGATGACAGAAGGTTTCTGCACAAAACCCCTGGCGTTTCAGAATTAAATGCCTGCCTGCACATACAGAGACAGACAGACAGACAGACAGACAGACAGACAGACAGACAGACAGACAGACAGACACAGAAGGGAGAGGAGAGGAGAGAGAGAGAGGAGAGAGTAGAGAGAGAGAGAGAAGGAGGGAGAGAGAGAGGGAGAGAGAGGGAGAGGGAGAGGGAGAGGGAGAGAGAGAGAGAGAGAGAGAGAGAGAGAGAGAGAGAGAGGGAGAGAGAGAGAGAGAGAAAAGAACAGCTTTGGATGAAACTAATACGAGGAGGAACAAGTTAACCATGTCAACAGTAGAAAAAAGTGCAAGTGAAAAAAATGGATACAACAGTGAGAAGAAGAGTTAATCATCTTTACCAAGTGCCCAAATAAATAAATAATGTACTTGAATGAAAAATTTTAAACAGAACATGCGGTTCAGCAGCTAACTCGTATTGGTGGAACAGCCGCCTTGGAGTGCCTTAACTTGATACTTAGAAAGAGTAACGAATTCTAAAACACCAACGTATAACGCACGGACAGACTTAGAAAGGCACAGGCTACCATTATCACGCAATATCAACCATAAAAACAAACAAAGAACTGAACATGTATACTTTGAATAAGCAGTTGAAGGAAGAACAGCTTGTTAAGCAACAACCCGATTTATGTCGAACAATGGAGACCAGTCGTGGTTTTCCGGGAAGACCATGGTGCGACATCTGTGGCGTGCACCGGTCCTGTACATTCAGGCCATCAGAGGAGCCTGAAAGAAAACCGTTTGAGTAATGAAAACTCGGGTCGGATTCCTCATTCGTCTTTTCAGCTCGATTCGCGGCTGCAGGGCACAAAGCTCACAATGTAAATGGTAGTACGACTTTTTTGGAGTGTTTGTTTGTGTTTTTTCTACTTTAAGGAGTGGCAAGAATCACATTATACATGTCATGGATTACAAAGAGGCTTTGCTAGGGTAATAAATGCAGGTTCGAGGATGCCCCACGCATCCCAGATCCACGCGCCAGATCCAGGTACAGGATTCAGAGTAGTCATGAGTTCACGTGTCGGGCAGTCTTCAGATGTCAGTGTATAAGTGGGTAATCCAATGGAAACCATCATGGTGGGAAGTCTTATGGTGAGAATGAGTATTGCATGGAGTCCATGCCCGATTAATGTTTAGATTGATTCTGTTGAGTTTTTTCCTGATCAAGTTTTTGGCATGAATTGTACTTTCCAGGTAAGGTAACTTTCTGAACCTGAGTTTCTCCTGCTATCAATTTTGCTGAAGAAAATGGCCTGTATGAATTCTCACTAGAGTTTCGTGTTATCCTGCGTCAGTTTTCCTTAAGTTATTGGGGTGTTGGGTATTTTACCTGACGTTCACCTGGGTTTACCCAACGTTAGTTGTACCAATGGTTTATTATCGAGTGCTTTTCCCTTGTTTGCGCATCTAGTTTGCAGAGTACTTGTACGGGATTTTTGTATGAGATTTTCTGCACAAATATTCCTGGGTTCAGATTGATAGTTTCCTGTCATTTTCACAGGGGAGTTCGGAGAGACAGATAGGGGAAGATCTGACCATGAGTTCACAGGGATCAGCAGGAGAGTATGAGATGTAGTAATGGATGATTAGGACTGAAAAAAGAGGAGAGAAGAAGAGAATAGAAGAAAAACACTTTGGGATTAAATTACAGCACAAAGTAAATCTTAATAATGATTTATGCCTACTTGTAATGACCTTGTTGGGGCCCCGTGTCAAGTGAACATCTTGCTCCACAGACCAACCTAGCTAGATGAGACTAAACTACAGCAACGTGACGCAACCGAACGCGAATCGGTACACACGCACAACGGACAGACAGACCCGCACCAACGCGCACCGACCCGAAGCATGTTGTTGTAAATAACTGCAGTGCCCCACCACTCCTGGAGTGAAGAGAGAAGTCCCCTCCCAGCCTGGACAGCTGATCACAGTGGACAATGCAGAACTTTGGAACACAGGGAACTGGAGCCTGTCTCAGTGAAATAAAACAGCACAGAATCGGAAATATTTTTTTCCCTCGAGAGGGCATCCTTGATATCATTGTAGAGCTCACTTGCTCTAAAGCAAACACCGAATACTTTGCATGTTGTTGCAAACTATATTGTGCCATATTTTTCACTTGGATTTTTAGGCCGAAAAATAAAATCTTGACTCCCGGCTAACTATTTTATTATGGATTAGTCTTTTTCAGAAATAGATCACATTGTGTACTGAGAATATTATCGCTATCATTAGCATTATATTTATTATTATCATTACAGTATTATTAATATTACAATTATCATTAATATATTATTCTGTGGATTATTAATGTAAGCAAAGTGCAAACACCGATATTAAAAATGTTCGATTTAAATTATGTGAGATTGTCTTCATTCCTGACATACCTTTAGCATCAGCTTTACTCTCAATAAAAGGGGAAAAAATCCTGAAGCCAGAGTATAGCTGCCTATACAGTAAGGCACTTTAAAAAAATCCGGTCATATACACAAACTTCTCACTCAGAGATTTCTTATAATCTCAGTGATATTCCTCAGCGAGACAAGAGTACATATTCTTGAGCACCCTCGGAAGGTTAAGCTATGGAACAGTCAACAACAAAACAACAGATGACAAACTGGTGTTACCTTTTTGGTGCTTCCACTTGCTCGTGCCGCGTCCTCAGGCAGTGAAGTACCTAGGACGGGAACAGTCTTGATGACAGAAGGATTCTGCTTCTTCTTCTTCTTTGTCGACCGCTCAGACAGCAGCTAGTGTCTGTCCTATGAGCAGAACTGTGTTGGGCTTGCCGTAAAGCCCCTGACAAGTCAGGCCAAGCGCTTCCAACTTCGGCGTGGCGATGACAGAATGACTCTGCAAAGAGAAAAGCAAGTATTTTGAACTCAAATTCCTGCATAACACTGAAAAAGAGAGAGAGAGAGAGAGAGAGAGAGAGAGAGAGAGAGAGAGAGAGAGGAGAGAGAGAGAGAGAGAGAGAGAGAGAGAGAGAGAGAGAGAGAGAGAGAGAGACTGATGCCAGACCAACAAAGTCAGCACTGAATAAGGCAGCGTTTTTCTAGATTTGAACAAAGTTTGTCTGGATATAGGTAATTGGGGGAAAAGTCATTTATTTTATCAGCACCACACCACACGGTATGACAGAGTTATACAATTGCAGTACGATATGATACAATACAACACAATATTGGTAAACAGTGCATTACAATACATTCCGATAATATCATTCAACACAGAATATGATGCAACAGAAACGCTCAACACCAACAACAACAGATGACATACTGGTATTACCGTTTAGAATGCGTCTACTTGCTCGTGCCGCATCCTCAGGTGATGAAGTACCTAGGACGGGAACAGTCTGATGACAGAAGGATTTCTGCACACAAAAATTGAGACATTTCAAAACTGAATGCCTGCTCGCACACGCGCGCGTACTCGCGCGCGTGCACACACACATTATATATATATATTTAATTTTTATATATATATATATATATATATATATATATATATATAATATACATATAATATATATATATATATATATATACACATATATAGAGAGAGAGGGGGAGGGAGGGAGAGAGAGAGAGGGGGAGGAGAGAGAGAGAGAGAGAGAGAGAGAGAGAGAGAGAGAGAGAGAAGAGAGAGAGAGAGAGAGAGAGAGTATATAATGTTTTGTATTCTGTACCTTTTAGAAAATGCACTATTGTTATGGATGTGTTAGCCAGTATGTCAAAGCGCTTTCCTCTCATTAACTGCTGACCTTTTCTTTGGTCCAGGCCAACTACTACTGCTTCTGCAATTACTACTATTATTTTTTCTACATAAGAAGAAGAAGATAGAAGAGAAGAAGAAGAAGAAGAAGAAGAAGAAAGAAGAGAAGAAGAAGAAGAAAGAAGAAAAGACACCGTGGTAATAATAATACACCTTAATACTCTATGTTTCTCGATATTAACTTCCCTGCTTCATTTGATGTCTTGCCTAGCTTCATATAAAGATATGTATTCAATACAATAAACTGCAGGTGACATTTTGTTCATTTAAGGGGCTACAGGTAAAGTAACATAACTTTGATAGCTAAGGTGATGCATTTCTAATTGTAATAATTCAGAAATCATTGGTACCCAGCTTTAATCTTGACAGTGCTTGACAAATCAGAGGGACATTCTATCATCTTTCATAACTTGTCTTCACGCTTGCTGGTGCTTATTTTCATTATGTATACAGGGATGCAAAATATCAAAAATGCACCATAAAGGTGTGAAAGTTTTCTTTTTTGGGGGTAAGTTATGGAACATAACATTCAACATAAATCTGAGACTTCACAGTGGTACAACGAAAACCAAAAGCAAAAGTGAAGAAAACATTGCATGTGCACTTACCTCTGTGAGGTCTTGATACGTGTAACAGTCACGGCGCCAGAGACAGGGCCAGAGAACTAAGATGACCCACATGACTTTTGACATCTATGCTAAGACTTTTAGGGAATCAGGGCGAGATGGGAGAGACCCGGAAGGTCGAGCAAATGCTTGAACAAAGTCTGATGGCTGGATGTGTCCTTTCCCCTTCAGCACTATGTGCAAGGGTTTTGCTGGCTGTGCCAGTTTAGGACACCAAAACCAATGTCGACGCCTAGTCTACCAATCTATGTGATCACACAGTAAGGTTCAAAGGCTCCTGATGAAGTTCTGAAATCTGCGATCATTGAGCCTGACATAAAACTCCAGGGACGAATGATTTGAGCTTTGGAAATGCAAAACACTGAGGTACATTAAAAAATTTTGTGGACAGTATGCACACACACCTTGACAGGTTGTACTCAGTACAAACATACCTGTGAATTACGCATGGTAGCGGTTTTATGGCAGGAGGCTTTGCATTTCTTACCTTTCACATGCTGCTGCATGTCGAATATCAGATGTCCACAGAGACCCCAGTCCTTACTGCTCTGACTGCATTTGATCTCTGAATTGTTTCAGCCTAGTGGGAGCTGATCCTAGATCCCTGGGCAACAATGCTAGGCTCTGCATCGGATTTGCTCTTCAGGGGTATGTCTTTCAGGAGCGTGCCCTTCAGGGGCTTATTCTTCAGGAGTTTGCCCTTCAGGGGTTTGTCTTTCAGGAGTGTGCCCTTCAGGGGCTGGTCTTCTAGGAGTGTGCCCTTCAGGGGATGGTATTCTAGGAGTGTGCCCTTCAGGGGCTGGTCTTCTAGGAGTGTGCCCTTCAGGGGCTGGTCTCTCAGGAATTTGCCCTTTAGGGGCCTGTATTGCATTACGAGTCTGCCCTTCAGGGGCTTGTTTTGCATGGTTTCTTTTTACCCTTCAGGGGCTTGTTTTGCATGCATGATTTTGCCCTTCAGGGGCCTGTTTTGCATGTTTCTGCCCTTCAGGGGCCTGTTTTGCATGCAGGATGCTGCCCTTCAGGGGCCTGTTTTGCATGTTTCTGCCCTTCAGGGGCCTGTTTTGCATGCAGGGTTTTGCCCTTCAGGGGCCCGTTTTTGCATGTTTCTGCCCTTCAGGGGCTTTTCTTGCATGCAGGATGCTGTCCTTTAGAGGCTGTTTTTTCCAGGAGTTTGCCATTTAAGGACTTTTCTAGGACTCTTAACTTCAGGGACTTCACCGAGTATACTGCCCTTCAGAAGGTCGACCCTTCAGGGTTATGTTCAAGCATTACTCCTTGTCTCCGGTTATTACCCGTCCTCCCTATCGGTCTTACATAGGTCAGGTTAAGTCATGTGGGTGAGGACAAGTCCACTGGGCCCTGTGCTCCAGCCTCGTGCTGCTGGTGTCTTCACATCCTGCAGTGGACAGGTCCAGGAGGAGTGGGGAAGACCTGGCCGAAAACATGAGCAACTGGCTACTACAGATCTATAGCACAATGTCCATGGCAAAACTGTGAGCGGTTGCTGAAAGTTTTGTGTTTTTTAATTATGTGTTTTCATCATTTATACTTTGTTCCATGATCCTGTCTTTTCATTATCTCTTTCGGCAGATCCTCTAGAAATAATTATGAAAAAAAGTCTTCTGGCGTGCGTGCAAGATGTCCTACCAAAAGGTCTTCTGACATGTGTTCAACATGATCTGCACACGTTCGCACACAGAACCTGGGTTCAGAGTCTTGTCTGAAGAACTTGCAAGGTATGAAGTTCGAACAATATTTTTTGTTGCATCTTCTGTGACGTTTCAGTCCTACTGTTCCCGCCCTGCTAATTTCAATCTTTCCACCACAGCCATGCAAAGAAATGTGTGGCATTTTCAGGGTCAAAAGTCCATAGGGAGACTATCAATGTCAGGCCGCCGTGGGGCCACCAGCCAGAGGGGCAAGAAAAAAACAGCACTGTTGCTGGAGAAAAGTTTGATACTAGTCTATGGCAAATTTCATGGTCAATACATTGTGGATGCTTTTGAAGTTGGTCTTACCATTTTAAAAATCTACTGAAAGGGAAATACATTAGCATGTATTATAGATGCCCCTCCCACAATTTTTAGTGAAAAAATATTTTGATCTATACATTTCCTAGTACTATAGCTCTTGAAAATTGAGTTTAATTCTATTTCCAGTCTAAGCATATTTATATGCATGAAACTTGGGCTTCTCTCCCAGGAGGGAGAGAGTGCGTTGCCACAAAAAGCAGTGCCATTCATTAAAAAATAAAAAGGTCCTGCTTTTAAGTGTATTTGCTTCCCATTAGAATGCCTTTTTCTACAGAATTTTGATAGAGAACACTTTCTCGGTGTCATGGGTTCTTTTACTTGCTCTGAATGCGTGTTGCATGCAAGACCTTGTTCACTATTTGATCCGAAAGACATGCACACAGATCACCACTCACAGTCTAGTGGATGGGGTAAATTTTCGGGCAAAAACGGGGATAAAACGCAAAAACACTGATCCCCCCAATTACCAGAAATGGACAACAATGACATCATTGATAGAAGCGATAATATAAGATTCAAATCCTCCAGTCTTTAACACATGAATAATGACACGCAACTTTACTGTATTAAAATATCGAATATTTATTTATTTACTTATTTTCCATATTTTTCTCTCAAGAAAAGGCCAAGCACAACTCATAAATGTAGAGTCAATCAATAAAAACTGCGTTGACAAAAAAATGTTTAATATCAGCAAGTGGGGATAGACTTTAAAACGACAACAACAACAACACGTTAAAACTCGTTCCACCTTTGGGAAGAGTTGGCCGTTCTGTGCCGGTAGGAACGGATGATATTTTTTTTAGAACCGCACGCCCATAGGTGTTGTGTTTAGACATCATTCTTGAACTCGGAATGCGGCTACCTTAACGGTGGGTAAAAACGGTCGCTTACACAAAATCTCAACTTCAGTGAACCTTGGAGCACTAGCCGGAGAAGGAAAACAATGATAGATGTTAAAATTCACAAACATTTAGATATTATATATTTATAAGGCAAAAAAACATTATTCCATTTATCCTTATTGTGAGTTCTGTTGTAAAAACATAAAAACTGCCCTACAGAAACTTTCAGCAAGAAAATTTAATTCATTTTTTTTTATACCACTTTATGTCACAGCAGATTTCTCTGCATGAAAGTCGGGCTGCTCTCCCCGGGGAGAGCGCGTCGCCACAAGTGCAGCGTCTACCCATTATTTTTTTTCTCAGGGATGGTGTCTAAACACGACACCTGTGTGCATGCTGGTTTTTAAGAAAAATTTTGTCATCTGCTCCTACCGGCACACGATGGCCTGCTCTTCCGAAAGGCAGAACGTGGTTTTAAACGTGTGCGCAAGATGTTCTGCGTGCGTTCACACACGGGGCCTCGGTTTATAGTCTCATCCGAATGACTTTGACATTCAGTTCGATGCATGAACATGTCTTAAAACACAAGATGTCTATTTGCACCTGTGGGTGTAAGGATGCCTGCCTGCCATTAAATATAAAGATCGTGTATCAAAAAAATCTTTTTTTCCATTTCCCAATTCTACAGCTCTCTATTTGACAATATTGAAAAACCGGCTGTAAGGAGGAGGAGCGCATCTGAATATCTTTCCCATTATAATAGGAGTAAGGGTTTATGCTTTCTCGGGTAGGAGTTAAGATCTTAAACTCACACTAAAAACTTTCCCTTATATCCTGCTTTCACTTTATGACCAAAAACTATTTTAACTAGAAAGTCTGGCTGTGTGTGTGTGTGTGTGTGTGTGTGTGTGTGTGTGTGTGTGTGTGTGTGTGTGTGTGTGTGTGTGTGTGTGTGTTTGAAGGATGCCTATCAGTGACAGTACCAAACCATTCTGGTTCATGACAACTGTGCCCTCCAATTTGCTACACCACAGAATAGGCCTGGTGGGTTTATGACACAACTAGACCATATCAGACTCTTCGTTAAGTGAATATTTGTGAAGACACCAGATCACTCCTTGCCTTCAAGAGCAACATTTCTCGGCAGCAGTTGTCAAGACATTTACAAAAGCAGGTTTTTCGCCCCAAGTTCTAATACAAATATCAATGGATACTTTACGGCCTTGTTACTAAGTAGGTACTTCTAACTAAAAAGTTACTTACCAGTACTGCTCTCCTTCATAGTCTTTATAAAAAAGACAAAAGCCCAAACGTGATGTTGATGTTCTGAATCCCACACATCTTGTTTTCCCAGCTGGTCAAGTGGTCCACACTGCATGCAGATGTCAGGCGGTTTGAAATGGCAAAGAAAAAGAAACGAAAAAAGAAAAATCACATCAACTCACCTCACCTACCTCCACAGAGACATGATTTGCACGTGTGGTGTTGTGTCCCTAAATGTGTTTACTGTCCCTAACTGAAGTCATACCTTCAGTGCAAAACAACCCCAACCTGGTCTAAATGAAACTGGAAATTATTTCTAAACTGCTGAGCACACCGCTTTCTGTCAATACGCTTGAAAACCGACTCAAAATGAAAGCCATAAAAAGATACTATCTAGATAAAAGATCAAACTCAAAACGAGTGCAAGACTTCCTGACTTTGCGAGTAAACTCTGTTGTTCTATTGATAGGCACGCTCCTAAGGAGAATGTCAGATTCAGATTCCTTTGTTTAGCAATTTGCAGTCTGTGTACTGACAGCCCATCTGTGGTAAAGGGAAGGAGAAGTTTATTAAGTTTCCACAGGGAGTTTTAGAACCAGGGACAAGTTTTTACCTCTCTTGAGCATGTTTACTTTACGACTTTCACCACTTTACGACACAACACACGCACAGTTGCGTTCAGACTCAAGGTTTTGTTCAGCTGGTCACAAACGTTTTACCCTTTGGGTTTTTCTTTGGGTAGTGATTTGTAGGCTGCTTTCAGAAATGTATGTGTGTGTGTTGCAACGGCCCCTGCACTGTTCTGTAGTGCATCATATTGTATATTATTATCATTAATATTATGTTAATACTATTTATTGTTGTGTACACTGTGTCAGCTTTCATTCTGACAGATTTGCTATATTCAAGGCAGGCTGCCCTCTTCGGGGCTGTGGTGTCGCCACAAGAACAGCGCCATGCAGATCAAAGATCATAGTAAAGTGTGTATGAATACTGTAGAGCACTCTCATGATGCCGTGGGCTCTGTTACTGCGTAAAAGTTGGGGTAGGACGAGACTCAAACAGACCTTTTTGTCACATCTCGATATGCGCCTTATTCTTGGGTTGTGTATGCGAGTGTGCATAAGTGCGCGCGCTAGTTTTTGTGCGGGTATTTTTGTGTTTGTGCGTGTGGTGACGGTACTGCACTGTGCTGTGGTGCCTCATATAGTGCATTATCATTAAAATTATGT
>CM060337.1:2487485-2517485 GCA_030674155.1 Stramonita haemastoma
TTCGTCTGTTTTCGCACATGTGGCGGGGACCCTACACTTTGCCCTGGTGCATGATATTGCTATTTCTTAGCTCTTAGGGGCTCTCGTGTGGCCACAAATTCAGCGCTACACATATTCAAGATGGCGGGAGAGAGTGTCTGCATACAGTGCAATATTGTATTGGTGCCGTGAGGTCATCTACCGTGCAATATTGGGGGTTGTACGGGGCATCTTTGCCCAAAATGGCGGCTTTTTCTCTAGGGGGGTGGGCATGCGTGCTCGCACGCACACGCGCGCTGGTGTTTGTCAGTGTCTTTGTTTGTGTGCCCGCATGAGGCCGGGACCCTGCACTTTCCTGTGGTGTATCATATGGCTGTATAGTGTCATTATATTTGTGTGCAATGCTTGTTTTTTGTCCCGTACACTTACCCGCTTTGCCTCCGTCAAACTGGCCTTCTTAGCTCTATGGGGCTGCGTCGTCGCCACAAACCCGGCGCCACACATATCCAAGATGGTGGGAGAGAGTGTATGCATACAGTGCGATATTGTCGTGGTGCCGTGGGATCTTTTACCGAGCAAAAGTGGGGGTTGGACGGGGCCGAAAACGGCTCTTATGGTGGCATCTTTGCCCAAAACGGCGGCTTTTTCCAGGGGGGTGGGTATGCGTGCTCACACGCGCGCGCGCGCTGGTGTTTGTCAGTGTGTTTGTTTGTGTGCGCGCATGCGGCCGGGGCCCTGCACTTTCCTGTGGTGTGTCATATGGCTGTATAGTGTCATTCTATTTGTGTGCAATGCTTGTTTTTTGTCCCGTACACTTACCCGCTTTCCTTCCGACAATCGGGCCTTCTTAGCTCTATGGGGCTGCGTCGTCGCCACAAACCCGGCGCCACACATATCCAAGATGGTGGGAGAGAGTGTATGCATACAGTGCGATATTGTCGTGGTGCCGTGGGATCTTTTACCGAGCAAAAGTGGGGGTTGGACGGGGCCGAAAACGGCTCTTATGGTGGCATCTTTGCCCAAAACGGCGGCTTTTTCTCCAGGGGGGTGGGTATGCGTGCTCACACGCGCTTGTGTCAGTGTGTTTGTTTGTGTGTGTGTGTGTGTGTGTGTGTGTGTTTGTTTGTTTGTTTGTTTGAGAGAGAGAGAGAGAGAGAGAGAGAGAGAGAGAGAGAGAGAGAGAGAGAGAGAGAGAGAGAGAGAGAGAGAGAGAGAGAGAGAGATCTAACTGTAGGCCTAGTGGCATTTTTTTTTTCAAACAGCTAAGCACCTTCTGTAAACGTGGGAGTTGCACTGAAATAACAACCAATCAGAAAGGCCCACTACTAGCAGAGTACTGCTGTAGCATATAAAAGCTTTTTCGTGTTTTCTTCTCGGAGCATATAAACCTATCTAAAAGCGCGGGAAATCGACACCCTCCTGCGTTTTAGTCATGTCTGTCTTTCCACTCCAGGGTAGCTTTCTACCATCAACAGCTGCAGTAGGATAGGTCTCCACCCCCACCCTAACAAACACCTGCACACAGGTGACGCGCCTAGATGCTTTACAGTCTGTGACACACCTGTAGTGAAGGTAAGATGCTGCTGCTTGGGTATTTATTTGAATCTAAACATTCTTGCAGTTCACCAGACAGTAGTTTTTTCATGCATGTATGTTTGATTGTTTTTTTACTATCCAACGTTGCCTTTCATACACACCCGCAGCACACTGGCATGTAGGGAGACATTCATGCAAACACACACAACTCATTCATACATGCCAACATATATATATATATATGTATATATGTATACATACGAATATTCATTTCATTTCATGCAGATAGACGACCTGCATGCACAGAATGGCAGACACAAACTGCTACAAACTTATACCCATTTTTACCACTCCCCTTCCCTCCCCCTCCCCAATGTTTTGTTCTTTGATTGCTCACAAGTAGCAACAAAGTCTGTCATAATAACAAAACATGTCTAGTGCTGCTGTGAAGCACCTCACAAGTCAGGCCCAGTGCATTTCTCTTCAGCATAGGAGAGAACTGTCATCTTTAAAGTCTTTCTGCAAAAAAATAGGCAAATGGACCAAGAAGGCAGACAAAAGACTGTTGGACCAAGGCAGAAGCAATGAGTGAGATAGAAAAGAGAATTTGAAAAGAGGATTAGCAGAGAATTTCCAGAAAGTAGTGATGCTATCTATATTGATACCTTCCTCCCCCCCCCCCCCACCCCACCACCTTTATACCCACTGGGAGATCTGTCCATCTAGTAGACACCTAAGGAAACTGCCGCCAACTTCTCTTTCACAGAATGGGGTCACATTCCCAAAGTCCTAAATTCAGCCACCAATCACAGCAAGGCAGCACCTAGTTTGAAAATAAGGTGGGCCACCCCCACCACCCCCTCCCCCCTCCCATGAATTTGAATTTCAAAACAAACCCGTGCTGCTTTATCTGCCACGCTGATAGATCTAAAATGAGGTCGGCCACGCTGGGCTCGTGTGCACGCACGCATGCATGCACGCACACGCACACACACAGACACGTCCCCACACTGCTGAGGGAGGGATAGCCTAATGATCAGAACATTGTGCTGGCAATTTGACGACCCAAGTTGGATTCCCGTGGAGGTGATTTTTCTCCTGGAGTTAACATCAGTGCTGACTCCACTCTCCCCCCCAAAATCTTTCGGATGAGACTGTAAACCGAGGCCCCGTGTGCGAACGCACGCAGAACATCTTGCGCACACGTTAAATCCTGTTCCGCTTTTCGTAAGAGTATGCCATTGTGTGTCGGTGGGAACAGATGACAATTATTTACGCAACTGCATACACACGGGGACTGGATGAAAAAAAGCACATGTGTGCTTATTCTAGTATCCTCGATATAAAAGAATAAAATAGAAATAAATAAATTAGTTAATTAAAAATTAAAAAACACGTAACACACACACACCACACACACACACACACACACACACACACACACACACACACACACACACACACACACACACACACACACACACACACACACAGAGTACATTGGATTAATACATTCTCTTTACGTGTAGGAAAAACATACTCCCTGTAATAAATTATTAAATTTGTGGCGTTCCATCACGAAATGAGTCGGATGTCATCTCCAGCCTTTTTCGGCTAGAGCCCAAAATATGCAGTAGGGGTGTCAGGTACCGATTTGGAGATTTTGTATAAAACTGATAATATAAACATTTCTGCACCGGAAAACATCAATAAAATAATGATATTTAGTTTCCTTTCTTATCAAAATCGCATTTTAAAACACCTACCACTGCAGAAGACCGACAGTTTTGATGAAAAAAGTCCTGAAGATACGACTTTTCCCGCAACCTGTATCCCCTCGATATTTACAGTAGACCCGCCGAGTGACACACCATTTGAAAGCTCTGGGTCTCCGCCTTCAATCTGTGTCAACTATTTCTAGCGTGAGTGAAAACTTTATCCAATGAAAACGTTCAAAATAGGGAAGGAATCGTAAACAAAACATCGCTAAGGAAGGATTTCCTTCTTCTCATTGGCCGGAGAGAGCATGTGACCTCGCTCAGCCACTCTGCAGGGTCTGCAAAACAAAATGGCGTCGCTCGCTTCGAAAGCCCAGTCGAAAGCGATACCTCTAAATGCTGCTCGTTCTGACGATATTATTGAGGGATAGAACTCAGAAAAGCTTTAGTAATGAAGTGAGGACTTTATTACAACCTAATGAAGTGCTATTATGAAAACGTAAGTGGAAACGATGTCGCCCATATCGCTGAGGTGACTGAATCGACCTCGGCAATGAATCGCTCGCTCGTTCATCAAGAACAGAAAAACAAAAGTGTTTCTGATTCAAGCGATGCACGATGAAGATAATTACAGTGAACTATATTTTGTCAGTATGCTTTATCTCAACATCATCGAGTTAGTTAAACTGAATACCAATTTCTCAGAGAGCGAAAAGGTTCAGCCTTTTGACAAGTACCATGCTAAAAATAGGCTGAAAAACAAAAACTTGTGTCAGATAGGCTAGTAGGCCTATTGTGTATAGAAAAATGCACTAGGCTACAGATGAGAAATCATGTTTAAAAAGTGTGTGTGTGTGTGTGTGTGTGTAATTTCATGTGTGTGTGTGTAATTTCATGTGTGTGTGTGTGTGTGTGTGTGTGTGTAATTTCAGTGTGTGTGTGTGTGTGTGTTGTGTGTGTGTGTGTGTGTGTGTGTGTAATTTCATGTGTGTGTGTGTGCAAATGCTGAGTTTCCTGTATGTTGGGGGTAGTGTGTGTGTGTGTTTGTGTGTGTGTGTGTGAGTGGGTGGGTATGAAAAATGTCATGTGTTGAAACTATGTTGCTGTTTGATGATTTTATTTTAATCTTAAGCAGAACTCTGGCTTCAGTTTTTCAATTAAAAAAATCTTTATTTTTACAAATTTGATTCTGGGGAAAAAATCAAGAAAAGATAGTAGTGAGGAAGGGGATCAGAGTCAAGAGTACAGGATGCAGTTTGTGTATATTCTGTGTGTGTGTGTGTGTGAGTGTGTGTAGGTGTGTGTGGTGTGTGTGTGTGTGTGTGTGTGTGTGTGTGTGTGTGTGTGTGTGTGTGTGTGTGTGAAGTCAAATCAAAATACTATTCACTGCCCAAATATCAAATTTTATCATTCTTGTTCATCTCACTCTCACAAGGAAAAAAAATGTACACAAAACTGCTTCATAAAGTTTGACTATTATAAATCATTTCAAAATAAGACAATAAAATATGAAAACAAGAACTACAAGTGCATCAGTTAACTGTGAGACCAGAAATATGGACAACTTACCTGGAAATAACAAAAAAAATCCAACCAAAACAAACTAAACATGAAATTAATGGAGAACATATACATATATACATACATATACATGCATACTCATCAGGGAAAGAGACACATGAATCAAGGGTAGTGGATGGGAGATGATGGAAATATTTAGTAACATATGATATAACAGCTGATAAATGTTTAATTTTAGAAGAATGAAAACTAGTTTACACTTGCTTCACTGTGTGTGTGTGTGTGTGTGTGTGTGTGTGTGTGTGTGTGTGTGTGTGCACATTATGGCTTTATAAGTTTTGTGTGTAGGTAAGTGTTGTTCAAAGCTGTGGCTAAAGAAATTACAGTATAAGAATAATGAGTTTTCAGAGTCTAATTTTGGCTAGGGGAAGAGACTGGGGTTTTGTGCATGTTCACATTATCATAAAACTTTGGATTAATTTTCAATGTCTACAGTATTGCCTCATTTACTGTGCAAATTCTCTAGCAAGTATTCCCCTGAAACCTTGCATGTAGATGCAAAAATGACTCCTGAGATAAATGCTATTATTAAAAATTTTTTGGTCCATCAAAGTTTTAATTTTAAGCATAGTTAAATTTGGTAATGTAATTTTGTTGATTTTAAGTAAAATCCTAAACACCTAAGTGAATTTACATATCCTAATTTCTGTCCATGGTACCTTTCTATTCACATGTTTTGCCTTTGTAATGATATTAGTTTCAACATTCCATACATTAGCTAATTGTCCATGAGGAGATTACCTGTTTTTCACAATATATATATATATATTTTTTTAAATCAAAAATATTTTCCCATGATATTCACTGTTGAAACTTAAAATTCTAGCTTTAAATAATGATTTCTCTTTCTGTGTAAAATATTACTGCAAAATATTTTGTAGAACCTGAGATACAATAATCAGCCAAAATGAGCACCGAGGCCAGGAGTAGTCCCCCATTAAAATAGGTCTAATATTTCAGAAAATTCATATATGACCACAAAACTTTGTAGGTATGTATTTCTTTGTGTATTCAATCAGCATGTAGAGTTTCATAAAGATTAAACATTGGTTGCTAAGGAAATTTTAACATTGAAATTGTGATTCAGTTTTTCTTAATTTTCTCAAAATGGCCGCTTTCAGGTAAACCCTCTTCTAAACCCGCTATCTCAAAAACTAATAATCCGATTTTGATGGGGTTTTCACCAGTAGAAAGAGCATTCAAATTACATCTAGAATCATATAAAATATGCAAAAAGCCGGATTATGACATCAGACTCCTTTTGTGCTGGAACGTCACTGTATTAGAAAGAAGTCAACTTCCTTAGGTAAAGTAAGATACTGAATCAGCGCTGGCATGCGACTGCTGAATGTGTTTGCGGTTGTATATTATGTGCATGCATGTGGCGGACACCCTGCACTTTGCTGTGCTGCATCCTTTTGTCGGTTATGATTATTTGTATGTGTAGTACAAGGTATAATTGCGTGCCATGTAGCAGCTTCCGTGTAGACAAGCTTGCTAAAGTCAAGCGGGAGCTGCCAACCTCGGGGGCTGTGGTGTCGCCACAAGACCGGCGCCACACATACGGAAGATGGTAGTGAAGAGTGTATGCATAGGGTACAGACTCTCTTGCTGCCATGGGCTCTGTTACCGTCCTAACTGCAAGCAAAATATCCCTGTCAGTGTTAAGAAAGTCTTTATCAAGTGATAGCTAGGCTACAAACTGTGACTTCGTGGTGTTTAAGTCCAAGGGAAACTATTCGGAAACTTATCTGTATTCCTGTACACCTTGTTATCTCCCTTTAACTGAAAGTCGTCTTGAATGTGTGTTGGGGTTTGTTTTTTTCTTTTTGGCTTTTTGTATGTGTTTTGACCTACCCCATGGTAAAGCGACCTGTGTTCTATGACTTATTTTATCTATTCCTTTATATGATTTAGTACACAAACATATAAATTCAGGATGCTGGAAGAAATATTACTTTTTGCGAATTCAACTGATTTTATCCATTGGATTAAATGGTGGGTATTTCTTAGCATACATCAGTTTCTTTTTTCTTCTTCTGTAATTTTTTACATAGTTTTTATTGATTTAAAAAAAAAAACCAAAAGCATCTCTGAAAAAAATCTTGTGAAAAGAGTAGACATAATATTTGTTGATTAATTAAAATATGCATCTTTCTCCTCACCTCTCTCTGTCTCTCTCTCTCTGTCTCTCTCTGTCTCTCTCTGTTCCTCTCTCTGTCTCTCTCTCTCTCTCTCTCTCTCTCTCTCTCTCTCTCTCTCTTAGTCTATCTCTGTCTGTCTGTCTGTCTGTCTGTCTGTCTGTCTCTCTCTCTCTCTCTCTCTCTCTCTCTCTCTCTCTCTCTCTCTCTCTCTCTCTCTCTCTCTCTCTCTCTCTCTCTCTCTCTCTTCCTACCCTGCCCATTCCCCTGCCTTAGTGTCATGCCAATCTGAAAATGGTTTCCTATCAAACTTTCTGATGAGCTGCCCTATAGTCCGAACGTGTCTGCTGAGACCAGTGGGCAGACCTCCTGCAGGGTGACAGGCACAGGAGAAGATCTGGCACTGCACCATCTACCCAATAATTATGGCCAAAGAAACGAAGAAGCATTCGAAGAAGAAGAAGAATGCAAAGCAGAAGAATGGAAAGAATGCAAAGAAAAGTTAAAAGAAGAATGCAAAGCAGAATGCAAAGAAAAGTTAAAAGAAGAATGCAAAGAAGAAAACAAAGAAAAAGAAGAAGAAGAATGCAAAAGAAGACGAAGAAGAATGCAAAGAAGAAGGAGAAAATGCAAAGAGGAAGAAGAAGAAGAATGCAAATAAGGATGCAAAGAAAAAGTATAAGAGGAAGAAGAATGCAAAGAAAAAGAAGATTGCAAAGAAGAAGAATGCAAAAAAAAAGAAGAAAAAGAATGCAAAGATGAAGAATGCAACGAAGAACAAGGCAAAAAAATGCAAAGAAGAAGAAAAAAGTGCAAAGAAGAAGAATTGACAAAAAGGAAAAAACAAAGGGGAAGAAGGAGAAGATGAAGATGAATGAATGAATGAATGAATGAATCTTTATTTTTCAAGGGTTACAGAGTAAGTATTACAAACTTTTTTTCATCCAGCCCTTGCCCTGATCAGGGAATAAAGCTAAGAAACCCCCTCCCTACCCCTACATACCAGAACCACCAACAACAGCAGTTGGATACACAGATAATTATTTAAACAAACGTACGTGTGTGTGTGGGTGTGCGTGTGTGTGAGCGGGAAAACAAGCAAAGTAGGCATAAGAGGGAAAAACCACACGCTTGAAAAAACAACATAAAAACCATTTAAACACAAAAAAGCTACATAAAAACACATCTCTATATTGAAATGGTAAAAATACAATTTCAATCCAACATAAGAACCAAACACCCCTCTTCATAATAAGTCTAGGACAGCATGTGTGAAGGTGGAAGATGGAAAGGAAAGGAGAGAGAGAGGGGGGGGGGGTTGAAAATTCCTATATCGCTGTCAATATGGCTGCTGATCCGCGTGCTTCACGCGCTAAATGCCAGTGTTCACCCATAGAGGGCGCAGGGAAACTGGAGTTTTGTCCAGTAGCTCCACTGACTTCACTGAGCATTGGACACATTGAAGGCGACCACTGCACAGGTGTCAGTGTGTGCTGTCGCTGCTTTGCCGTTTTCACCTGAACCTGCAGGTAAGTCTTCTGAACTGGTTATGGTGCTGGTGTTAGTTTTCACGGTTAGTATTTCAAGTTAAGTATGAGAAAGTCTCCAAGCATATGGCAGCTTTGCAGAATGGGAAGTCCTTCAGATGAGGCTGATAAACCCTCACCCTGTGTGCAAGCCTAGCAGAACAGAGCGTCTTGCTCACAGGTTTGAACCTGTTCCATTTTCTGGAAGAGTGGGCACTTTTTGTATCGGTAGGAATGGGTGGCCAAATTTGACAAAACTGCAAGCCTACAGAGACTGGATGCTAAGAAAAGCATGCGAGTGTTTTTTTCCATTACCCTTGAAATAATAAAAAATGATTTCTGAGAACCAAAACTAAAGTGTTTCCGTTTATTTTGTATTTTTAAACACTTTAGAAACATTTTACAAAACTAGTGTTTCCGTTTGTCCCCCTCTGTGGTTATCATTATGTCAGGATGCAGTCACATGACTATAGTCTTCTGGTCCTCAGCTAGAGCTCTGAGGTTCACCAGTGGTGAGGTTTCTGATATGCCGCTGTCTTTTGCCCGCCATGAAGGTCGCCACATTCTGACTTTGAAGATGGATGATTAACACCACCAGTGTGCGTGTATGTTTTGTATTGTTCATGTCAGTACTGCTTCTGTTCCTTTGTTTCCAAGGCTTTTTTCGGTTTTATTTTCTCTGTCTGCCTTTCTTGTTTCGTTATTCTTTTCCTTTAAAAAATCTTTTTTTTAATCTTAATTTCATTTTTGCGTCTTGCCTTTCTTGCTTTTGACGTGTTCTTTTTGTGTTTTGGTCTTTCCTCTTTTTTTCTTTATTGTTCTCGGGTATTGTTTGTCTAAACCTGCCTGCCTGCTGTCTCTTTCTCTCTCTTTCTCTCTCACTCTCTCGTGGAATCAAGTTTCATTCACATCTCTATCTCTCTCTCTCTCTCTCTCTCTCTCTTCTCTCCTCTCTCTCTCTCTCCTCTCTCTCTCTCTCCTCTCTCTCTCTCTCTCTCCTCTCTCTCTCTCTCCTCTCTCTCTCTCTCCCTCTCCCTCTCTCTCTCTCTCCTCTCTCTCTCTCTCTCTCCTCTCTCCTCTCTCTCTCCTCTCTCTCCTCTCTCTCTCTCTCTCTCTCTCTCTCTCTCTCTCTCTCTCTCTCTCCCTCCTCTCTCCCTCTCCTCTCCTCTCTCTCCCTCTCCTCTCCTCTCGCTTTCGTTTTCTTTCCTGTCTTTCTTTCTGTTCTCCTCTCTAGTGTCATTTTCTTGCACTGTAACACAGAACCAACCTCAACCAGCAAGCAACTACACATGTATGCAGGCCGGCAGAGCGAAATGTCGAAATACGCTAAACAGCAAGGAGAAATAAGCCAGCCAGTTAGCCAACCAGTCAGCCAGCCAGTGATGAAAAAAACGAAAGAAAAAAGTAAAAAAGAAAACATACAAAACCCAAGTGACCCCCTCAAAGCTGATGCCCCATGATACACATGAAAACACTCGGCTCAACCACGGAGGGTTTCAGAACTCTTGCCAAGCGGACATTTTCATTTCTGAATTGACAGCGACTGAGACCATATCCTTTTTGTAGACATGCCTGCAGAAAATCCACACCATGCATCATGGCTATGCTTCATAGTGTCATTTTCACCCCGAAACTACAGGTAAGTTGTGTGCGTGTGTGTGTGTGTGTGTATTTGTTTTGTTGTTTGTGATTATGTTAACTGTCAGAAATAAAAACATAATTTTGAAAGGTGTAGTAAGGGGAGGGAGGGAGGAATGTGCATACAAGGTTATAGAAAAAAATCGCTTAGATCATTATGGTGGGGGAAGGAAGGGGGGAGATTTCCATGTGATCCTACTCCTGTTACTTTTCTACTTTACAAAAAAAAAATCAAGTATAGAGGAATAATCGCTCGAGCGCTTTTTTTACATAGGGTATCCTGCATGCATGCAGTATTGTCAAGTTTGTCAAGCACCTGGATTTTATCTATTCCTTGGTCAATTATTCTAGGTAGATATTATTTTGCAGTCATTAATGCATGCAGCGTTACACGAAGCCAGTTTCGTGTACTCTAGTAAGGGTGAGGTGCGGAAAGAAAAGGGCTCTTGACATGAATTTTGATTTTATATTCATAGGCTTATTCTTCTGTGTAGATATTGCTTTGGGTTCATTAACTCTATTCATGAATTATTCAAATAATTGTTTCTGACGGTTTTTGGCTCTAAAAACTGAATGCAGTATTCCACTGCACTGCATCTTCCTGACATGTATTTTGTTTTTTGTTTGTGTTTCCTTGGATAGAGCCAGGAGGTTCTGGCATAGAGAGATTTTCATTCCGCCCTTCTGGTAGCCCCATTTGGCTACGGAAATGTCTGAACATGACGCCAATGGTACACGCAGGAACGTGTGCACGCATGCACACGCGTGCATATACGCATGCATGCACACAAACGTGCACGCACACACAAGCATTCACACACACGCGCACGCACACACACACACACACACACACACACACACACACACACACACACACACACGCGCGCGCACGCGCGCGCGCGCGCGCGCGCGCGCGCGCACACACTTTTTTTCTCTTTCTCTTCTTTTTCTCTCTCCCTTTCTCTTTTCTGTCTCTCCCTTTCCCTCCTCCCTCCCTCCTCCCCTCTTCTCACTCTCCCACTCTCTTCTCTCATCCTCCTCCTCCTCCCTTCTCTCCCCTCCCCTTCTCTCCCCTCCCCTTCTCTCTCCTTCATTCAGACACACATCCTCCTTATCACACAACTTGTCTGTATTTACAGATTCTTTGCAGCAATCTTCGGCCTACACACACACACCACGACGCCAGACTTGTATGATTCGCAATGATCTTGCTTTGTTAGGCCCATGTTGGTGGTAAAGGGTAGGCAATGGATGGACAGAATTTCAACAAATCTTTGCATCATTTTGTTTTCCTGGGGTCGGGTACATAAGTCAATGCTTTGTCTTCAGATAGGAATAGTGCTTACCCCCACCCTTGTTTGTTTCTTTTTCATTGTGGACTCAAGTTTGCAATAGTTTAACACGAGATTCATCGTTGAGGCTGTCATGAATGCAAAGTGTGCTATTCAAGCAGTAAGCTGCTTTCTTGTTAAGCTATTACATATTTTACCTGATAAGTATTTCCCCTTTTCCCCTTGTTGAAGTTCTGTGTTCTGGCTTTGGTTTTTGTCTTCTTGTCTGGCTTATGTCCCTGTCTTTGTGTCCAGGTTCAGTTTTGTGTCCAGGTTTCAGTCTTTGTGTCCAGGTTTCAGTCTTTGTGTTCAGGGTTCCGTCTTTGTGTTCAGGTTTGTCCTTCTGTTAGTCTGTCTTTGTGTTCAGTCTTTGTTTTTGTCTTTGTGTCAGGTTTTCTGTCTTTGTGTCCAGGTTTCTGTCTTTGTGTCCAGGTTTCTGTCTTTGTGTCCAGGTTTCTGTCTTTGTGTCCAGGTTTTCTGTTGCTTTGTGTCCATGGTTTCTGTCTGTTTTGTGTCTTTCCAGGTTTCTGTCTTTGTGTCCAGGTTTCTGTCTTTGTGTCCAGGTTTTCTGTCTTTGTGTCCAGGTTTTGCGTTCTTTGTGTCGCCAGGTTTCCTTCGGTCGTTTTGTGTCCAGGTTTCTGTCTATTTGTGTCTAGCTTTGGTTCAGTCTTTGTTAGAGATTCCCTGTCGGGGGACGGATAGCCTAGTGGTCAGAACATTCCGCTGGCACTTTGAGACCTGGGTTCGGTTCCGGTCGAGGAAATTTTTCTCCAGGAGTTAATCAGTGCTGACTCCACTCTCCCCAAAAGTCCGTTGGATGAGATTTTAAATCGAGGCCCCGTGTGCGAACACACGCAGAACATCTTGCGCACACGTTAAATCCTGTTCAGCTTTTCGTAACAGTAGGCCATCGTGTGCCGGTGGGAACAGATATTTACTAAAATGCAAACACACGGGAACTGGATGAAAAAAGGCACATGAGTGCTTATTCCATTATCCTCGATATAAAAGAATAAATCGAATCAAATCAAATCAAATAAACTGTGTTCAAATGATCACTGGGCACCTCAGGATTGCAATCAGTATTCCTTGCTCGAATAAAAATTAGTATCAACTAAAACTAAGCTAAAAATAGAGAAAATAAAATAATAAAGCTAAAATAAAATCTAACAAAAATAAAATGATCAATAAAAATTCAGAGATAAAACAAAAAGTAGGTTTTAATCTAAATTTGAAATGAAATAAACAAAAAATTAAATAAATCAAAAGTAAGGTATAGTCTTGACTAAAATAAACTAAAACAAAATTAAAATGAAATAAAAATTAAAATGATAAGATAAAATAAAATTTCAAAAGAAATAGAAATAAAATAGGAAAAAAGCGGTGCAAGAAATCTGAGTGCAATCTGGGTGACAGTGATCTATCTTCTTATCGGAAAACACCACCACCTCCGACAATGGCTTGGAGACTTGGGTCATGAGGGATAGTGACTTGGTCATTTCCCATCCATTTCTGGTAAGTTTCAATAGCCCTAAAAATGTCACAACCTATAACGGCTTTCATACGGTTTTCATGAAGTTTTTTTTTTTTTTTTTATATCAAGCACTCATGCGCTTTTTTACATCCAGTCCCCGTGTGTATGTGGTTTTGTAAATCTTGCCATCTGTTCCCACCGGCACACAATGGCCTACTCTTACGAAAAGTGGAACAGGATTTAACGTGTGTGCAAGATGTTCTGCGTGCGTTCACACACGGGGCCTCGGTTTACAATCTCATCGGAAAGACTTTTGGGGAGAGTGGAGTCGGCACCGGTGTTAACCCCAGTTAACTGTTAACTGTATTGTGACTCGGTATCACTCCATTTCTGATAGCTTTCCTTATATCTGAAAATACTAGCGGCTTTGTGACGGTTTTCATGAGGCATTGTGACTTGATTATTCCCCTTCCCATTTCAGATAGGTGTCCTTATATCCGATAATAGCAGCCGCTTTGAGACGCTTTTCATGAGGTATTGTGAACTGGTCATTTCTTCCATTCCTAAGGCGTTTCCTTGTCCTTTCCATCCTTTATTCATTAAACATGGGTCCTAACCTGGTGGTGAGTCATTATGTGGATCATCCTGAAGACTCAACAGTGGGGCCAGGTTCTGTTGATCATCACCTTGGAGTCATCTGCTGCATGAGATCCTGGCATCTGTAAGTACTGTGCAACTGCAGAAGACTTTAGTGATATTATACAGGAATAAATTTATTTGACTTTTTTGTCAAAACTGTAGATTTTATTTTACTTTCTGTATCTTTTTTTACATGTATTATTTTGTTCGAAGTCTTATATTTAGGAAAATCAAGGTCACATTCTTTTAGAAAACGAGTTAAAATTGTTAGGCATAAAGATCGTGTGCATGTGGTTTTGGGTTGCTTTAGAAATGGCAACTTCTAACCTTTGAATGGAGAGCATCATGATTGAGTTGACAGTAACGTCTCCTTGTTTAAAAATTAGTTTTAAAAAATTATTAAATTTGTATTTGATTAGAACTTGTCCTATTGTAGTTTTTGAATATCTAGATCAATAAATGGGCTGGTCTCGAATTTGACTATTAATTGGTGAAGATGCATGGTGAAATCTGTCAGATGAAATTAAATCGTTATGATATCGGAGCCAATAAAACTAGAACTTTTCAGTCTACTGATGATGACTTACTGCTTTCAGGGGCTCTGGGTCTGGAATCAAGTGCCAGTGACCTGAGGTGTGTGAGGGCAGCCATCATGAACTGTCTTATCTGAAAATTAGATAAGGTATTTATACTTTTGCGTCTATATTTTTCTGAACTTTCTGATCTGATACTTTTGTCTGTCAAAGTTGTTGTTGTTGTTATCTTCTGTTGTTCCTAACTATATTTTTCTCATTCCTCAGCTAGAGCTCTGAGATTCTCCAATGGTGAAATGTTTGTGTATGCGAACAATGTGTGGCCCCCATTTAGGTGTTGGTGCAGTGTTGTAGTTTAATTAAACACTTCTCAGTGCTGCATCTGTAAAGGGATTCATGCCCTATTTTGTTGTCCCAATCTTCCCATTAAGTCTGTGAGTGCTTTTCTAGGTAGGATCAGGATGGCGTTTTAAAACAAAGCGATTAAAATCACGCTTTTCATGAGATTTAAACTAACTACCAAGTTTAGTGTGTTAACCACTGCACCATTGCAGCTGGTCACCTTTTTTTTTAATTCATAGACAAATCATGTACTGCTAATGTAAGATTTTTTTTTCTATTTCAAAATGTGTTATCTATTCAACCAGGTACCATATGAGCCACAACAGTTCCAGTGCAATCCAAAGTTGGAGGGACTGCTACAACTGCACCAGAGGCTGCCATGCACGGGTTGGACTTGTGAGCAGCTCCAGACATAGCCCCCAGCACGACTGAAGCCATCATGAACTGGAGCAGGAGGGGGGATGGGCATGCTTTGGAAGAGTGGTATGGTTGAAGACAGGAATGAAAGTGTTATAGTTCAGCTGATAAAGCAAAATATGAAGTGTAATAATGTTGTGAACTTGTGTTGAATCAAAGCGACTAGCTCCAAATACTTTAAATTTGAGACAAGCAAAACTTGTAATGCTGCTTTCAGAAAAAGGGTTAATGTATTTAGATTGTAACTAAATGTTAAAAGCAATTTATTTCAATATTTTAGCAAATTAAGCAAAAATTAAATGTAAACGTATCTTTACAGAATAGTTGTCAATGACTTTTCTTAGTACATGGGGTTTAAATCGTTTTGAAAACTATTTCTGCTAATCAAAGCAAAAGATGAAAAAACGGTGAAATCTTCAAACAGCACGTGAATTTTTTAATGACAAAATGGAATCGATTCCTTTTAATAGTTAAGCTTATAAAGCAGAAGGTAAAAATGTGAAAAAGTTTAAAGAATAATTCTGAACTATTTTGTTTTCAAATAGAATGAAATAATTTTCAACATTTGAACTAAAACAATGGCTTTAAAGAACTGTGAATTCATTGTGTTCTGAAGTCATGTGTTCAAAGCATTTTTTATGTTGAGGTAACAAAGGAAGAGTTGAAAGGAGTCAATGTCTGTAAAGAACAATTATGAATTTGTTCCGTTTTAGAGTGGTAAGATAAAATCATCGTAACATATGAGCTAACATTCCACATTTTACCTGTCACTGATGACTTCTTTACTGCTGACAGGAACACCTGGACATGAACCCAGAGCCGAAGAACAGACAGCCATCCAGCACTACTCGTCAGTTACCAGCACAGGATCAGGTAACCGGTTTTGTCCAAAACTTTCTCCCCATCCATCTCTCTCTCTCTGTCTCTCTCTCTCTGTCTCTGTCTCTCTCTCTCTCTCTCTGTCTCCCTATCTCTCTGTCTCTCTCTGTCTCTCTCTGTCTCTCTCTCTGCCTCTCTCTCTCTCTCTGGCTCTGTCTCTGTGTGTGTGTCTCTGTCTCTCTGTGTCTCTGTCTCTCTCTGTCTTGTCTCTCTCTGTCTCTGTCTCTCTCTGTCTGTCGTCTGTCTGTCTGTCTGTCTGTCTGCCTCTCTCTCTCTCTCTCTCTCTCTCTCTCTCTCTCTCTCTCTCTCTCTCTCTCTCTCTCTCCCCTCCCTCCTCCCTCCCTCCCTCCCCCCACACACACTCACCCCCACCCCCACCCCCAACCCAGAAATCTAAAGTCTCCACTATCTTGTCAGATTGATAAAAAAAAAATTTTCTTTCACTCCTTTCTCGTCTTTTTCCTTAAACTGTCCACTCTCTACTTTTTTCATACTGTAATTTTCTACCTCCACAGTCCATCCACCTGCCTTTTCCCCCAAGCAAACTCATCTATTTTTCTGTTTTTCAGATGTATGACATTTTGAGGACACCTCTATCAACGACAGCACTACAGCCATAGACAAGGACTTTACAGCAACACAGAAAACTTATCACCAAGTCCGTAACACCAAGCCCCTCTCCAAGGAAAAACATGGTATGACTGTCCTGGGTTGGCCCTTATGATTAACCAGGGCGTTGATACAAGGAACATCAGTAGAGTTGGTTTTAAAACTTGTTTTTATTCTGTATAGAGTTGCACAGTTTCAATATAAGATCTAAAATTTAACGTTGACAAGGTGAAAGCTCCGTGGATATGGCCTCCGAGGTCAGCGGGGCTAGAAAAGGTTGAATTGGATCTTTAGGATTATTTTCTGTTTTGGCCTTTAGTGGAGTCAGTTTAAAAGACACCCCCCCTCCCCCTTCAGTTCTTCAGCTAGAGTTCCCAGGTTCACTAATAGATTTTTTGCATTATGTGACTGTTTTTGTTCGCCATTAAGGTAGCCGCAATCTGAATTCAGGGATGTCTGAAAATTGAGTTTATTTTACAAAATATTAGTGTTGGATAAATTTTAGGGAAAGGTGTCGTGTGGTGGTGATGTGTTTTGTGTTGTGTTTCTGGTGTATTGTGTCGAGGGCACTGTGATGTGTGTGTGTGTGTGTGTGTGTCTGTGTCTGTGTCTGTGTGTGTGCTCTATGTCTGTGTGTGTCTGTGTGCGCGTGTTGTGTGTGTGTGTGTGTGTGTGTGTGTGTGTGTGTGTGTGTGTGTGTGTGTGTTTACGGGGATAGTTGTGAGGAGGAGACATCAGGTTGGAAGGAGAGGGGAGGGAGGGAAAGGGGGTGTTTAGGAAGGATAAGGATGTACAAATGTAGAGCAGTGGTGACAGAGGGCTGGCAGAAGTAATTTTTCTGAGTGGTTTTAGTTTATAGGTTAGAGCTCCGAGGTTCGCCAAAGTCAGAGCGGTGCTTACACACCGTTTTTGCCAACCATGAAGGTAGCTGCATTCCGAATTTGAGAATCTGCGTCGTTTAATTTGGGCTCTTTTTTTTTTAAATCGATGCAACTTGTCCAAAGTATTTTAGGCCTGAACTCTTTTAAATGATAGAGCTGGAATTTTCACCGACACAGTCCAATGCATAGCCTCAGCTTTTTGATAGAAGATATAACTGATTTAAAGCTCCTCACCATTGCAAAATACGTATAGACCTTGTGGTCGGTAGGATAATAAATATGGAATAAATACCATTGTGTCTACAGCTACATACCATTTTTCTACGTGCTAAATTTTGTCCACATGTATTCTAACATCCAGACCGACCAGCTGACAGACAACCCTTCCCTGTTGTTAACTAACGCTAATTCTAACACTAACCTCAACTCTTAACCCTGGCCCCACATGTGGACACAAAGGCAGGTAGACTACATGGTATATGCTGACATACTGGCTAAACACTTTTCTTTTTGGGTTAAAAAGTATTGATTTGAGTCATTTATTAAGAGTAAATGGATACGCACTTAACTGCTTTCCAGCGTGCTTTCAAAAACAAAACGAACAAAAATCATACGCGAACAGTAATGGTCAAAGTTTTAAAGGTACCAAAAGGATTTAGAAATGATCGAGATAATCAAATACCATTATTTATATGAAAAAGATATGGTTCCTTAGCTAGATATGCAAGGTTCCTCAAGATTGTTTTTGTATGCAACCGTTTTTGCCCACCATCAAGGTAGCCGATATACATTCACAGTATTAGTAGTAGTAGTAGTAGCAGTAGTAGTTAGTAGTAGCAGTAGTGGCAGTGGCAGTGGTAGTGGTAGTGGTAGTGGTAGTGGTAGTAAGAGTGGTATATGTGGTAGTGGTGGTAGTAGTAGGTAGTAGTGGAGTAGTAGTAGAAGTAGTAGAAGTAGTAGTAGTAAGTAAGAGTAAGAGTAGTAGTGGTAGTAGTATAAGTAGTAATAGTAATAGTAGTATAATTAGTAGTAGTATAATCAGTAGTAGTATAATTAGTATTATTAGTATTAACATTATTATCATCGTCATCGCCATCATCATTATTATCATCATCATGAGTATTCATCATCATCATCATCGATTCATCTATCATCATTATTATTACTATCATCATCGTCATCAATACCATCATCATCAATATCATCACCATCAAGATCATCATCATCATCATTATCATCATCATCAATATCATCACCAGTATCATCATTATCGATATCATCCTCATGAATATTATCACCATCAATATCGTCATCATCATCAATATCGTCACCATCATAAATATCAATGTCAATATCATCATCGTCATCGATATCATCGTCATCAATTTCATCATTATCATACCATCATCGTCATTATCATCATTATCAATAAAATTATAAATACCACCATCACCACCAAAATAATCATCAATATCATCGTCGCCGTCATCAATATGATCATCATCAATATCACCAATACCATCATTATCGATATCATCAATATCATCACACATATATCATCACCACCATCAATATCATCACCATCATCAATATCATTATCGCCATCTTCAATATCATCGCAATAATCAATACCATCGCCAGCAATATCATTATCGATATTGTCGCCTTCATCATCACCTTCATCAATGTCATCATCACCTTCATCAATATCATCACCAATAGCATCAACATCAATATCGTCATCAAGATCATCATCAACGTCGCCATCAATATATATCACCACCAGTATTATCATCAGCATCACCATCATCAGCATCACCATCACAAGTATCATCAATATCATCATCACAGCACCACCAATATCATCATCAACCAATATTGCCATCATATATCATCATCACCACAGTATTATCATCATCAATACCATCATCATCAATATCATCATCATCATCACCACCACCAATATCATCATCATCACCAATATTCATCATCATCATCATCACCACCAGTATTATCATCATCAATATCATCATCACATCACCATCACAAGTATCATCATCAATATCATCATCATCATCACCACCACCAATATCATCATCATCATCACCAATATTACCATCATCAATATCATCATCATCCACCACCAATATCATCATCATCATCACCATCATTGCCATCAATATCATCACCATCATCCCCATCCATATTATCATCATCAATATCACCATCATCACCATCACAATACATCATCATCATCATCACCACCACCAATATATCATCATCAATCATCATCACCAATATTATCATCATCAATATCATCACCATATTCATCACATCATCACCATCACCATCACAAGTATCATCATCAATATCATCACCAACAATATCATCATCAACAATACCATCATCACCATCAATATCGTCATCATCATCATCGATACCACCATCATTGATACCATTATCATTATCATCATCACCATTATCATCACAATCATTATCACCACCATTATTATCACCACCATCATTCTCATCCTCATCCTCCCATTATCATCATCATCATCCTCACCCCCTCCTCCTCCTCCTCATTATCGTCACAATTATCATTATCATTGTATATTATCATCACCATTACCATCATCATCATGGTTCATTATCATTATGATCCCTCCTCCTCATCATCATTATCATCTTTATCACCACCACCACCACCATCATCATTATCATCACCATCACCATCATTCTCATCATCCTCATCTTCCTCCTCATCATATCGTCATTACCATCATCATCATCGTTCATTATCATCAATTCATTACATTCATTATCGTTATCATCATCATCGATACCATCATCATCGATACCATCATTGATATCATTATCATTATCATCACCAATATTATTATCACCATTATCATCACCATCATTATCATCACCATCATTATCATCACACCATCATTATCACGATTATTCTCATTCTCATCATCCTCACCCCCCTCCTCCTCATCATCATTATCACAATCGTCATCATATCATCATCATGGTTCATTTCATCATATGATTTCCCCTCATCATCATCTTTATCATCATCATTATCACCATCGTTGTCATCATTATCATCCTCATGTTCCTCTTATCATCATTATCATCATCGTTACCATTATCATCATCGTTCATTATCATTCATTACCATTCATTATCGTTATCATCATCACTATCATGACCATCATCATCATCATCATCACATTATCGTCATCATAGTCGCTATCTCATCATCATCATGACCGCATCTTCATCGTCATCATTATCATCGTCATCATTATTGTCGTCATCGTTATCGTCGTCATCGTTACGTCATCGTCTCGCATCACACAGCATCATATCATCATCATTATCTTTCATTATTATTATTATTATTATTATTATTATTATTATTATTATTATCATCCCGACTGAGGGAAGTAATGATATACCGTAGATACTACAGCTAGGGTTGATAGGGGCAGGGTGCTGAATTTTTAATGAAGGAAAAGAATGGTAGGAAAAGGGGGTGGAAATGAAGGGGGTGGGGGTGGAATGTTCAGGTATGTAACACAGGTATGGGGAAAGAGGTGTGGTGACTGAGGATGGGGATGAATTGCTCGTGTTTTTCAATGTAATATTCATTTTTATAATGAGATATTCAAATTCTTTTTTTTTAAGTGTTCATACTCGTTGTTCGGGTTTTTATTCTTTACAAACTAACAGTATTCATATTCGTATTTTATTGTACGGGGATAGAGGGAGACAGTTAAACTGTCATTATGTTCAGGGGGGAGTGGAGTGCATTTTAGAAAATATACTGAAAGCAAAAAGTAGAGGTAACTGGTTTTAGAAAGCAGGCTTGAATAAAATCAAGGGAAGAGGAAAAATGTTTGTTAAACCAGAAGTAGGGGCGCTGCTTGTAGAATGACGTGTGTGTGTGTGTGTGTGTGTGTGTTGTGTGTGTGTGTGTGTGTGTGTGTGTGTGTGTGTGGTGTGTGTGTGTGTGTGTGTTCGCGCGCGCGGCGTGCGTGCGTGCGTGTGTGTAAGTGTGTGTGTAAGTCTGTGTGTCTTTGTATCGTGTGTTTGTGATTTTTTTTTATGGGTTTGAAAAAAAATACTTAACAAAATAAGTCCACGAATGTATGTTTCTGTTTGTATGGTTTATTGAAACGTTATATATTGGATTTGCATCTGTAACCATTGACTAGATTTTCCATAGTTTTGGAAAAGGTGGATATGAAGAAAGTATTTGAATGTCCAAACAGAAACACAATTGCTGTATTTTATTAAAACGAACAAAATGTTCCGTGTACATCTTAGTTACCAGCCTTACATCAGAAAAGAAACTCGGATCATGGCACTTCCCAGCCCATTGATAGAATACTCGCTCCATTGACATCTCTCCCAGCAGTCTTTGATTTCCATGTCAGCACAATTGTGCTCTATAATATTTGGGCATTTTTAAAATTCAATCTGGAAAGAAAGAGTGGGGGAAAGATGGACGCCCCACAATTTTTTTTAATCCTCGGGGAACAACAGTAAAATGTGGAAAAGAGAATGAAAGAGGAAGTCGTGGAAAATACGTTAGATGCCCCACAAAAAACCTGTTTGTGTCAGCAAGACTAAAGTGAAAGATTTGATATCAACCACTACTCATTGCTACATGATTTATGTCTGCTTTTCGTTACTTGTCCAACCTTTGTACTGTTCTTTCATGTCCATTTTTGCAAAGTTTTGCATAGTATTGACTTTACTTCAAATGTTATATTCCAAAATTCCTGTGCAGCAAATGTTGTAAAATAATGTACTTAGTAGATGACTGCAATAACAGAGTTGTACAGGCTGTTTTTTGTTTGTTTAGCCTTTCTACATGCTTTTGCTTTGAGCTCTTAGGAAACGGGATTTGTTTAAAAGAAGAAATGGCTTAGCATGATGTACAACTTTTTACGAGTAGTTGCACAAAACAATTGACTGTATTGTCTTTTTAAAATTTTGCTTTGGATCATTTGTTCGAGTAGAAAAAAGTGTTTCACCAGATATGCTGGTGGACAGCTAGTGTTGTATTCAAAGTGTTTGGCTTTTCCACTTTTCTTTTCCCGTCGATACATCTCTTTATTTTGTGTTGAAGCTATTTGTCTAGTTTTCTTGGAAGTTATTACCAAAGACAGTGTTTCTTTTATGTTTGCATTTTTATGTATTTAAGTACTGAGCGCATAGTGAAGCAGCTTACTACTGTTTTTTTTCTTTTGAAATTTTTTTAACGTAATATTGCCAATTTATGATTGCATGACATATATTGAATTTTACATGTTTCAGTAATTTTTTTGTTGGCCATTTTATCTTTTTTGAAGGCTGAAAATATTTCCACTTTATCTGGGTAATTGTGTAATTGGTTGACTTGAATGTAATCATTCAAAAAAAACTTCCCCACATTTTTCACCTTCAAATGGATGGTACATGTGTGTAGCTTGTAGCCTGCATCAGTTTTTTTCCTAAAGGACATGGCTTAAATCCTGTCCCAAACCTGTCCTTTCTATGTGAAATGATCAATGGTTTTGTGGTATCTGATAGACTTAAGCTACGCAGTTAATGACCTTTACTTTGTGTGCTGCCCCCTCCCCACCCTATTTCCAATTATTCCAGAGTCAAAATTGTGTGTGCATTATTTTAAAATACATTGCGTTTGAACTTTTTTTCTCAATTTCTATTTCCATGAAAGATGAAAAGAACTCCTTTGTAGTAGCATGTTAATTTTTTCCCTTTTAATGTTAAAATATCCTTTTTGTTTTAAATCCAGTTAAGAATATTCTTGAATCCCAACTGGAAATGGTGTTGATAAACTGTTTACAATCCAATTCAATTACCTGTATAATTATGTGAAAAAT
Source organism: Stramonita haemastoma (assembly GCA_030674155.1). NCBI lineage: Eukaryota > Metazoa > Mollusca > Gastropoda > Neogastropoda > Muricidae > Stramonita > Stramonita haemastoma. The sequence continues at coordinate 2,510,616 of CM060337.1, forward strand.
TCCAAGTGTCTATTACAATTAGTGAGAAAAATGTTTTATGTTCATTTCAAATGGCCAACAAAAGATGTTTCCTGTACCCAGTTATGCGTCGATGTTTCTTGTATTTCATGAATTATTACTTTTTTCCCCGTAGTTTTTAAACATACTTGTACAATTCCAACATTGGTAATTCTATACCTTTCAACTAGTGGTGAGCACACACCAATGGCAATTGACAACCCAACTGACTTTTTCCTGATAAAAATACCAAGCTTTGTACACCTCCCTCTAAGACTTGCAGTGGATAAGTGGTCTAGAGGTAAACCCCCCCCCCCCCCCCCCCACCTGCCTAGAAAGCGAAAAGTCGAAAAGTCGTATCGGAAATGTGTGTGGTTCATCCCTTTTGGGCCCCAAACTTTTCCTTTATCAGACCATGAGTGGTGGTCTGGCTGCTAGTCTTTTGGATGAGACGATAAACCGAGGTCCGTGTGTGACACAAATTATTTCGCTCAAGTAAAAGAACCCACGCCAACAACAGTTGTCCCTGGCAAAATTCTGTACAAACAAGTCACCCGATAGGAAAACAAATGCAGTTGCATTCCGGAAAAGAAGCAAAAATAATGGGTGGCACAGCTCTTGTGGCGACGCGCCCTCTCCGGGAGAGCAGCCAAATTTCACTCAGAGAAATCAGCCGTGAGCTTTATAAAACTTTTTTTTAAAGCTGATATGCTGACCTATTTTTTCAAGGTGCTTGTTTTTCTGGCTGTAAAAATAACATAGCGGGAATTCAGCTTTTTGTCACTTCAGTGTGTTAAAAGCATGTTAGAATAAACGTCATTGTGGTCTGGGATATGTTCAATGCTGGTAGAGAATTAAAATCAGAGAAAAAGTCAGTTGGTGGTCATGTCTGTCACTGCTGGTCAGAGCATTGGGAAAAGCCTACCTCCCCCTTCAGCCCCCAAAGAGAAGCTGGAGTTAGGGTTGGGTAGCCGGCTCGCAGCTGAAAGAAAACAAAACAAGATTTGGTACTTTAAACACAGTGTCAACACTTGATGAAACGTGGTGCGAAGAAGTTTGAGGTAAAAACTGAAACTTGACCAAGGTCTTTGTTCAGTTATGTTCATGAATGAATGTGTGTTTACAAATGTGGAATAAAAGATCTTATGCATATACACTTTGTCTGTCTGTGTGTGTCTCTCTCTATCTGTCTCTCTTCCCTGTCTCTGTCTCCCTGTCTCTGTCTCTTCTGTCTGTCTGTCTGTCTGTCTGTCTCTCTCTCTCTCTCTCTCTCTCTCCTCTCTCTCGTCTCTCCTCCTCTCTCTCTCTCTCTCTCTCTCTCTCTCTCTGTCCCTGTCTCTGTCTCTTTCTGTCTGTCTGTCTGTCTGTCTGTCTCTCTCTCTCTCTGTCTCTGTCTCTCTCTCTCTGTCTCTGTCTGTCTCTGTCTCTCTCTCCTCTCTCTCTCTCTCTCTCTCTCTCTCTCTCTCTCTCCTCTCTCTCTCTCTCTCTCTCTCTCTCTCTTGGTATTACTGCTATTACGATAGGCAAATTCAGGTATGTACTGATTGGATTTCGACTTGGCATCGGTAATTTGAATATACAAAACAGAGAATGATAAATCTGGAAAGGGCCCTTTTTGTGACAAAGTTAAAGCTAAAATCCATTTTTAATGGAATGTACAAAAATGACAAACTTGAGAGAGAAATACCCGTGACAGTACTTTACCAATGCAAACGAACAATGCTTTCAAACTACATTAAATGGTGAAAATGTTTGCCAATTGAGACATTTGGGTACGTATGTATTCTACGCCTTAAAAGTTCGAGAATGTCCCGGAACCGTAGTGTACAGAAAGTTGAAGCAGTTCCTGTCTTTGGAAAATTACTCTTGACAATGCCAACATTATTTATGTTTGTTGTGCTATTTTGTTTGCCATTTATTTTATCAAAATGCCAACGCCCTTGTATACAGACGCAAAGTTTTGATGCTAGCGTTTTGGTGACCCGGAAATAAAACGCGCGCGCGCGCACACACGCGCGCACACGCGCACACACACACACACACACACACACACACACACACACACACACACACACACACACACACACACACACACACACACAGAGGAAGGAAAGCTGGTGCGGTGTACGCAACAAAAACCAAGCAGTGCGCACAGTAATAATGACAATATACAGCAATATGATGAACCACACCAAAGTGCAGGGTCCCTGCCACATGTGCGCATACAAAGAAACGCACTGACAAACGCCACCGCGCGCGCACGTGCACGCACGCACGCACACACAACCCCTTAAAGAAAATGGTACAGTTTGGGGCAAAGATGTGACCGAAATAGCCGTTTTTAGCCCCGTTCCATCCCAACTTTTACACGGTAACAGACCCCACGGCACCAAGACTATCTGGCACTGTATGCATACACCCTCTCGTACCATCTTGGATATGTGTAGCGCCGGACTTGTGGCGACAACACGGCCACCGAGCGCTGAGAAAACTAGACTGTCGGAAGGAAAGCTGATGCAGTGTGCGCACCAAAAACCAAGCAGGGCACACAGTAATAATGACAATATACAGCAATATGATGCTCCACACCAAAGTGCAGGGTCCCTGCCACAGGCGCGCACACAAACAAATGCACTGACAAATGCCAGCGCGCACGCATACACAACGCCCTGAAGAAATTGCTGCGGTATGGGGCAAAGATGTGACCGAAAGAGTCGTTTTAGCCCCGTCCCACCCTAACTTTTACACGGTAACAGACCCCACGGCACCAAGACTATGTCGCACCGTATGCATGTACCCTCTCTTATCATCTTGGATATGTGTGGCGCCGGACTTGTGGCGACAACACTGCCCCCGAGAGCTGAAAAAGCTAGTTTGTTGGAAGGAAAGCTGGTACAGTGTACGCATCAAAAACCAAGCAGTGCGCACAGTAATAATGACAATATCTATCAATATGATGAACCACACCAAAGTGCAGGGTCCCCGTCACATGCGCGCACACAAACAAACGCACTGACAAACGCCACCGCGCGCGCGCATGCGCGCACGCATGCACAACCCTCTGAAGAAAATGGTGCGGTTTGGAACAAAGATGTGACCGAAATATCCGTTTTTAGCCCCGTCCCACCCCAACTTTTACATGGTAATAGACCCCACGGCACCAAGACTATGTCGTACTGTATGCATACACCCTCTCGTACCATCTTGGATATGTGTGGCGCCGGACTTGTGGCGACAACACAGCCCCCGAGAGCTAAGACAGCTATATTGTCGGAAGGAAAGCTGGTGCGGTGTATGCATCAAAAACCAAGCAGTGCGCACAGTAATAATGACAATATACAGCAATATGATGCACCACACAAAAGTGCAGTGTCCCCGCCACATGCGCGCACACAAACAAACGCACTAACAAACACTGGCGCGCGCGCGCGTGCTCGCACGCATACAGAACCCCCTGAAGAAAATGGTGCGGTTTGGGGCTAATAAAAAAAATTATGTGACCGAAAGAGCCGTTTTAGCCCCGATCCACCCCAACTTTTACACGGTAATAGACCTCACGGCACCAAGACTATGTCGCACTGTATGCATACAACCTCTCCTACCATCTTGGATATGTGTGGCGCCGGACTTGTGGCGACAACACAGCCCCCGAGAGCTCAGACAGCTAGTTTGTCGGATGGAAAGCTGATGGGGTGTACGTAACAAAAACCAAGCAGTGCGCACAGTAATAATGACAATATACAGCCATATGATACACCACAGCAAAGTGCAGGGTCCCGGCCACATGCGTGCACACAAACAAACACGCTGACAAACGCCAGCGCGCGCGCGCGAACGCGCGTGCATACACACCTTACCAAAGAATAAGGCGATTGTTTCGAAAAGATTTGACTAAACCCGCCGGTTTGAGTCCCGCCCTACCCCGATTTCCGACAAGTAGCAGAGCCCACGGCACCAAGGGAGTGTGGCATTGTATGCACACACAACTGACCAGCATTTTTTATATGCATGGCGCCCGACTTGTGGCGACGCTGCCCTCCCGAAGAGGCCCGGCCCGGCCTAAATCTAGCAAATTTGTCGCAAGGAAAGCCCATATAAACACGCTGCGGTACTCATACCAATAATCATACTATACAATAGTATGATGCACTGCAAGAAAGTGCAGGGACCCCGCCACATGCCCAAACACAAGAAAACGCATACCCAAACATGAGCGCGCGCACGCGAAGGCGCGCGCATACACACCCTCCCAAAGAATAAGGCGACTGTTTCGAAAAGATTTGACTAGACGCGCCGGTTTGAGTCCCGCCCTACCCCGATTTCCGACAAGTAGCAGAGCCCACGGCACCAAGGGAGTGCGGCATTGTATGCATACACACCTTACCAGCATTTTTTATATGCGTGGCGCCCGACTTGTGGCGACGCCACACTTCCGAAGAGGCCCGGCCCGGCCTGAATCTAGCAAGTTTGTCGCAAGGAAAACCCATGGTGCAAATGAACAAATTAAGATACAAAGGTAAAAAGGTAATTCTCTCAAACGTAGATCAAAGCCTAGTTACTTTTAACAGTTAATGCACATCTAAGATAATCAAAGCTTTCAAAATTAACAAGCATAGACATAACCACTCGCTAATATTTCCTAGACCCGGAAATAACCTGTACAAATGGAGCTTCTTGCATTAAGGCAGTGATTGTGGAATAATTTTGTCAAACATTTAAAAGTTATCAAAAGCACAGATCAGTTTAAAGCACATCTAAAAATATTTTTTTATTTTTCATATTTTTTTTTAATAAGGTGGGAGGGAACAGATGATAAGATCTACAAAACTGCATACACACGGGTACTGGATAGCACATGAGTTTTTATTCTATTATCCTGGATATAAAAGAATAAATGAATAAATAATAAGTAGCTATACTCTCTCTCTCTCTCTCTCTCTCTCTCTCTCTCTCCTCTCTCTCTCTCTCTCTCTCTCTCTCTCTCTCTCTCTCTCTCTCTCTCTCTCTCTCACTCACTCACTCACTCACTCACTCAACTAGTCCTTCGGATGAGACTTTAAACCGAGGCCCCTGTGCGAACGCACGCAGAACATCTTGCGCACACGTTAAATCCTGTTCCGCTTTCGTAAGAGTAGGCCATCGTGTGCCGGTGGGAACAGATGACAATATTTACAAAACTGCATACACACGGGACCGGATGAAAAAAAGCATATGATTGCTTATTCTGTTATCCTCGATATAAAAGAATAAATAAATAAATAAATAAATAAATAAATAAATAAATAAATAAACTCACTCATGATTTATATGACTACTATTGTCGATAGATTAAATATACATTTTTAGGATGCTCTGTTCCTGTTTTTTTCTGTTTTTATTTTATTTGTTTGTTGGTTTTTGCTTCCTTCTTATATAAAGTATGAATGTAAAAGAATGGATGATATTGTAGCCTGATATCATTGTTGCACTTCTTTGGTTCCGATGACACCGCCCCGTCACACTTATTTTTTTCCTATGAAGTTAAAAAAAAATTAAGCGCATGTACGAGCGCGGATATATGCGCGGCGCGCGCGCGGGGCGTGTGGTGTGTGTGTGTGTGTGTGTGTGTGTGTGTGGTGTGTGATGTGTGTGTGTGTGTGTGTGTGTGTGTGGTGTGTGTGTGTGTTGTGTTCGATATGTATGTGCATTGCGTGCGTGAATGAGTGACTTGCGTATGCGCGCACGCGCGCGCGCGCGCACGTGGTTGTGTGTGTGTGTAGCCTGCGTGAAAGAGTGATTCTTACAGTACATTATCATCATCATTATTATTATCACTATTGTTATTATTATCATTGTATTTTCTTTAGTTCCTTTTCAGTTTAGTTTTTCGTTATAAGCTGTAACAATGTTGTAACTATATAGTTTTTGGGTGGGTTTTCTTGGTTAACTTGCTTGTTTGCTTGCTGCTTCATTTCTGTTGGCCTGTTTTTTGTTTAAGTGGATTTTGCCTTTTGTTCTGTTTCTCTTTGTGTGTGTGCGGTTTGTTTTTGTGTGTGTTTTTTAAAATAATTTTGTATTTTTTAGATGGATGGCTTGATGAAAAAAAGCAAATTTATTGCTTACTCAGTGTACCATCTGCAAATAACCTTTTGGTTTGATTTGATTTGATCTCTTACACACACACACACACACACACACACACACACACACACACACACACACACACACACACACACACACACAACACACACAAAACACACACACACACACACACAACACACACACCACACACACATACACACACACACGCACACACACAACACACACACACACACACACACCAACCAAACAAAACCAAAAACTCAAGGCCTCATTCACAAACAAATAATCTCGCTTACTTCCCTTCCCTCACACACACACACGTACACACGCGCCGTTGCTACCTGAGCGGGTCCCAAGACAAAGATGGCGAAGTGACACACACACACACACACACACCACGCTCGACGCTACACGCCACACAAAACGGTGACGCTCCACCCAGGTGCAAAACTCCACCAACACACACAGGCACACACACCTGTTCGCTTCCTGTCCACTTCAGCAGGACACTTAACCACCGGACTATGTTTTGACCACGCCGGTGAGTGCTCAAAGACCGGACGATTTGTGTGGATATCAAATTTTTCATCAAATCGAAGTTGTCAGATCGAATCGAGAAAGGGAAAGCAAGGAAGCAACGCGACACGACACTGACTGGCTTGTTGGGTCGCCTAGCGTAGCCTACGCGAAGCGGTTCGGGTTTTTTTTGTTGACTGAATTCATTCATGCAGGTGTGAAACCACTGCTGTTTTGAGTCCGCGGCCAGGATTTGCCCAGCTTGAGTGTGTGGAT
>CM060337.1:2527485-2529985 GCA_030674155.1 Stramonita haemastoma
GGGTTGATTGATTGGGTGATTGCTTGATGCTTGATTGGTTGATTGGGTGGTTGGTTGGTTTGCTGGTTTGTTGGTTGGCTAGCTGGTCGGCTGATTTGTGTGGTGGAAACCAAATCGGCCTCTAAACAATCTCTGATTACTCTGTAGTTTCCTTTCTTCTGTAAACTGTGCTAATTAGTGAATGCCTTCGCCCCTTCTCCCTCGCCATTAACCCTTACAACTAGGCTAACTCGCCTTTCTTCTCTCTGTACTGAACTGTCCATCTTTGGATGTCTGCCTGTCCATCTGTCTGTCTGTCTGTGTGTCTTCGGTTGTGTCTGTGAATCTCTTTCTTCGTTTTGTTTTGTTTTGTCGCTCTCTGTCTCTGTGCATCCTCTGCCTGTCTGTCTGTCTGTCTGTCTGTCTGTCTGTCTGTCTGTCTGTCTGTCTGTCTGTCTGTCTGTCTGTCTGTCTGTCTGTCTGTCTGTCTCTCTCTCTCTCTCTCTCTCTCTCTCTCTCTCTCTCTCTCTCTCTCTCTCTCTCTCTCTCTCTTTTACGCACACACACATACATACACACACGCACACACACGCACACACACACACACCACACACACACCACACACCACACACCACACACACACACACACACCACACACTAACCTTCCTCCCCCCCTCTACTCCCTATCCTACTTCTACCCTGCCCGCCCCTTCAGCTAAAAAAAAAAATAACGATTTCTGGCACATACAATGATGATCGACATCCAACTCTCTCCCCCTCCCCTCCCTCGCCCTCCCCCCTCCCCCCCCCCCCTCACTGCACCCAGAGGGGATTCTGTTCTGTGCCGCTAGTTGGCGATGTTGGCTGTAGTGAAGTGTTGCAATCAGTGTTGTTTGGCTGTGTCAATATTGGCTTATGATGGCTGGTTTGTGTGTCAGCTAAGTGTTTACTTTCTGTGTGAAGGGTCCGGGGAAAATGATATTATTGGCAGATGATACGTAGTGAAGTGGTGTACATGTGTGTGTGTGTGTGTCTGTGTCTGTGTCTGTGCCTGTGTGTGTGGTGTGTGTGTGTGTGTGTGTGTGTGTGTGTGTGTGTAGTGTGTGTGTGTGTGTGATGTGTTGTGTGTGTGTGTGTTGTGTGTGTGTGTGTGTGTGTGTGTGTGTTGTGTGTAGTATGTGTGCGTGTGTGTGTGTGTGTGTAAGTATGTGTGCGTGCGTCGTGCGCGCGTGTGTGTGTCGCCATGCGCGCGCGTGCTTGTGTATGTATGTAGAACCAAAACCAGCTGTCAGAATTACTCTAGCTGCCTCGGTTGCCTACTGACATTGATGTCTGCATGAAGCAGCTCTGACAGAGAAAGCTGTGTGAAGATCCTCCACTGCAGAGAAAAACAGGATCTAAAACTACATTTCGGGACACAGGGAAGAAAGTTCAGGTTTATAAATCTGTGTTATAGATCCTACAGCACAAGTCTGGGGGAGACAGGGAAGAAAGTTCAGGTTTATGTCTAAAGGTCTCGACAGCCAGCTGAAATTAACCTGCTCAATTCAACCCCCGCTGAGCCTTTAGAAAAGAAAGGTCTCGCCGATCCCTTTCTCAATAAGTGTAGGAGGAAAGCTTTTTCTTTTTTTTAACTACGTACATGTAACTTGTCAGTTGTGAATGGCTACGTCATACCTGCCCTCTTTAGGGTCAGGGAAGGTAAAGCAGCGAGGGAGAGGAGATGGGCGCCGCCCTCATTATGCTGGCCTCTAGAGAAGCTGAGGTCTCTGATACCTCGCTCCCCTACGACCACACAGGTTATGGGACACCTTTACCTTTTTTTTTTTAGCCTGTTACTCTTTCTGTTCTTAAGCTATACCTTCTACCAAATATGAAGTTAATACCTCGATCACACAAGAAATAGAACCTTGTGGAAAATTACCTCGCTTTTTTTCTAATCAAGTTTTGTTTGAGGGATTCCAGGTAAATGTATTCTACTATTTCTTTTGTGGTCCTGACCCCACTTCTAATTTTACATGCGGCTTTCACAGTGATTGACAATGACTGTGAAGCAGCATGTGTGTGTTTTGTGTGTGTTTTGTGTGTGTGTGTGTGTGTGTGTATGTGTGGTGTGTGTGAGTGGTGTGTGTGGTGGGTGTGTGTAGTGTTGTATGTGTGTATGTGTGCATGGTGTGTTTGTGTGTGTGGTGGTTTGTGTGTGTGTGTGCATGTCACTGTGTATATATATATATATATACATATGTATGTGTAACATGGTGGGGAGGGAGAGCTAAACACTTCAGACGAAACAGGAACTGTTTTGTCTGTAGTTCGAAGCTCAGATCGGATCAAGATACTATGATTCAAGGCACTGTTGTTATTTATTTACATCATCACCATCAAAACAAAAGCTTGCCGTCACGTCACTACGCTGTCAGAAACTCTAAATCTGACCACTGTAAGAAGTAAGCAGGTCAGTGTTGACCAGTTGCCAAGCGGCCAGTGCTTTATGCAGTAGTATAGCCCCCAGGTTCCTGAT
>CM060337.1:2534985-2549985 GCA_030674155.1 Stramonita haemastoma
GAATGCCCGACAACAGCAGGTGCTCTGGTATCCATCAATATTATAGTCTGCTGTTGCGCCATCTGTACACTGAGAAAGCCCAAGGCCAGTGTTGTCAGCAGTTACCATACGCAGGCCGAACAAAATGTTTATTAATAATCATAGCCAGAGGCAGCATCCAAACACATTCATACACCGATGTTAGCGTCTATATTTAGCGCAGAATAATCTATTTAGCGCAGGATAATCAGCCTTTGTTCCCCGTGGCACCCCTGTAAAGATTAGTTATATTTGCACACTTGGTATCTTCAGAAGGAACCGGGATTTGCCCACAGGCCATTCAGAGCCTGGCCTAGCCACGCGCTTTGAACAGGGAGTGATTGGTTTTTATCTTTCCTGTAGGTTCTGATGTAATCCAAGTTGTTGAACCTTCCCCTTCTTTACAATGTTTGATGTAGTTAACGCTGTATGTAGTATGGCCATGTGGCGAGAGGTATGTCTTCTATCTAGTATGGCACTGTTGTTTGTCCGTCGTGTTTGACAATGACCTCCAAAACAGCAGGGGAGACAGCTGCTGTTTCGGAAATGGGGCAGAAAATTGATTACAGTAGAGATGCCTTGCCCACAGTACATCCCCACTCTCTCGGCCAAGAGGCATAAGGACAGTCAGCGTTGGAGATGTTCTCCAAAGGCCAACTAGCCCCCTGGGCTGCAGCACATAAGGACTGTGCAAGTCAAGCCTCCTAGTCAGAGTCAAAGTCGATCACAAAAGACTATGCTGTAAAGTGGAATTCCATGAGTAGGAAAGCCACTGGTCATACAGCCTCTCACTTTGCTGTTGCCCCCAGCATCAAGTTTAATAAAGACCTGTGATAAATAAAGCCCAGGCACAGAAGGCATATATCACACATATGAGGTAATGTACATAGTAATCTCTGTCCAAGATTTCGTCCCCCATGTCCCCTCCTAACGACTGTCTTGGTCCTATCAAGGGACTGCTTATGCTGATCACCATTTTTGTAGAGTGAGGTGACTTCATACTGGTTGGATTTTGGACTGTGTTGGGGAGTTAGGGGTGTTGTTGTCCTCTTTATGAGGAGGTAGGGGCGTGTTTGTCATGGTGATGTTGGGGCGTTGTCCCATGGTGATATAGGGGCGTTGTCCTCATGGTGATATAGGGCGTTGTCCTCATGGTGATATAGGGGCGTTGTTGTCGTCATGGTAATGTAGGGGCGTTGTCCTCATGGTGACATAAGGCGTTGTTGTGTTCACTGCTGTCTGTGGGTGATGTTTATGGGGGAGGACTGTAGCGGCCAGAGCTCCACTCTACCAGGTCTGGGGATTAACTGTCTTAAGCTTATCAGCGAAGGGAGCCGGCTAAGATAAGCAGTTCATCCTCTCGGCGTTTCTAATCTCTCTGCTTACTGAATCTTGGATTGGTTGTCCATGTGAAGACAGGCTTTGATGTATATCTCATTTTTGTTATAGACAGAAGGATAGGGTTGACGGTTAGGGTTGAGTTGTGTGATGAGGTGGGGCAGAAGGTTATCGGATGCTTTCACATACACAGGTTCATACAGCGATAGAAAGGAAAACACACTGATGTCTTCTTCTTCTTCTTCTTCTTCTTCTTCTTCTTCTTCTTCTCTCCTCCTCCTCCTCCTCCTCCTCCTCCTCCTCCTCCTCCTCCTCCTCCTCCTCCTCCTCCTCCTCCTCGTCTTCTTCGTCGTCGTCGTCGTCGACGTCGTCGCTGAACACTCAGACAGCAACTATTGTTGTCTACCATATGTGCAAAAATGTGTTGTGCTGCCGTTAAGCGCCTGACAAGTCAGGCCCAGCACACCTGATATCAGGACTGCTGTCACAGTGTTGCTTTCGTTTCGTCATGTAGAACTTTTTTGTGAATTATTTTTTAAGTTAGACATTTTCATTACTGTTGGCTTGGTACGGAACCCATGATCATTTAAAGGTTATCAGTATCATCTTGATCTAATGTGCGTTATCCTTTAGTTAGTAGTCTTCGGGATACATTAGGATTACTTTTATGATTACGAGTGCCATCAAGTTTTATAATCACCACTTTGAAATACATAGTATGAGGATCCAGCCAAACATTTCTCGTCATTAGCAACATGTACGTACATGCACGAAAAAGAACATTTTTCTTTGAGCAACACAGACTGGTCAGAAGCGTTAAACACCAGCAAAAAGCTGAACAGGAGGGCGTAACAACGTAATCCGTTTTCAGGTCCCCACACACACAGACAACAGCGAAAAGCTGTCAGCTTTTTTGTGTTATAAAAACTTCAGGTGTTTGTATTATTGATCAATAATGACATCACGTGAATGCATGCATGCATGCAAGTTAGCTATGGCACAGCGCAGCACAGCACATCACAGCACAGCACAGCACAGCACGGCACAGAACAGAACAGAACAGAACAGAACAGCACAGCAAGCAGTAATAGCAGGTATAAGGAGACGCGTAGTTAAAATGATAATTTAAAACCGTTAATGATGGACCCGTGTCGGTCGATACAAATTGTCACACAGCATGCATTTGATGTACACCAGATCAGACAAAACCGTTCTTGCGTGAGGATTTTATGGCTGTTTTGCCTGTGTTTTTTTTTGTTGTTTTGTTCTCATCTGTCATTGCCTTTTTTCCTCTCCTTTTTTAAAGAAAAAATCTAATGTGTGTGTGTGTGCGCTGTGCCTGTGTGTGTGCGTGTGTGCGTTCGTGTGTGTGTGTGTGTGTGTGTGTGTGTGTGTGTGTGTGTGTGTGTGTGGTGTGTGTGTGTGTGTGTGTGAGTGTGTAAAGCACTGTGACCTGTGACCCTGTTGACTGAGACCACACGTCGCATAGTCTGAGAGTGCATCACACAGATAGCTAGGTAATTTGGTCTGGTAAACATTGGCGTCAAGAGAGAGACAGACAGACAGACAGACAGACAGACAGACAGACAGACAGACAGAGACACAGAGAGAGGGAGGAAGAGAGAGAGGAAGACAGAGTCACAGAGACAGACAGGCAGAGACAGACAGAGACACAGAGAGAGGAAGGAAGACAGACAGACAGACAGAGACAGACAGAAAGAGAGAGAGGGGGGGGGAGGAGGAGGAGGAGGGGCGGAGGGAATAGTACAGAGGATGTGGAAATGGTGGGGGAGGATGGCAAGAAGGAGAAAGACAAACATGACAAACAGAAAGAGACAAAAAGACAACAAACATCTTTAAAAATGAATAAATGGCCTCTAAGATACTCTTTTTTTTCTTTTCTTTCTTTTTTTTTTTTGAAGCATCGAATTTCTGCCCGTATAAGGGTTCGCATCATGAAAATGAAAGGAAGAAAAAGAAAGAAAGAGAGGGGTGGAAAAAGGAGGGCGAGGTGTTACATGTCTTTCCAGTGATGGTGAACAAAGAAATGGTTGAGTGTGACTGAAAATGAGGGGGACAGGCAGGGGCGATGTTTGTCTGTCCGTCTGAAAAGAGAGTTAGGGGTGGGAGTGGGGGATCGCCTGTTTGACAGCCGCTAATGACGTTTAAGGTGTGTGTGTGTGTGTTGTGTGTGTGGTGTGTGTGGTGTGTGTGTGTGTGTGTGTGTGTGTGTGTGTGTGTGTGTGTGTGTGTGTGTGTGTGTGTGTGTGTGTGTGTGTTGAGAAGAGAGAAGAGAAGGAGTGGTATGGAGTGTTTGTGTGAGAGAGAGAGATGTGGAGTGTGTGTGTGTGTAATTGTATGTGTGTGAGAGAGAGAAACAGAGACAGACAGACAGACAGAAATGCAGATACGAGATAGACACACACAGACAACAGACAGACAAATAGATTTTACAAACATTTTTATGCCATAGTGCGCGAACATGAGGCAAAATCAATATGAATATATAACACCTACTATATAAACAACCCTTTTCTCACCCACACACACACACACACACACACACACACACACACACACACACACACACACACACACACACACACACACACGTATGACAAAATTTACAAAAACTGCATACACAAGCGGACTGGATGTAAAAAGCACATTAGTGCTATATTATTAACTTGAAATAAAAGAATAAAAAAAATAATTAGAAAATAAACACGTATACACACACATACACACGCACGCAACACAACACACACACACACACCCACGCACCGCACACACACACACATACACAAGCGCGCGCGCACACACACACACACGCACGCACAGACACACACACACTAACACTTTGTCCTCACGCACACCTGCCCTCACTCACAAACAAAATTAATGGATGTATCATTTCTCTCTCTACACACACACACACACACACACACACTCAACGCACACACACACACACACACACACACACACACGCGCACGCAGCACGCACACACACACGCACGCACGCACGCAACACACACACACACCCCGTCCCCCCTCCTCCCCCCCCCCACCACAACCCCCATATACACGCACCAAACTCGTCTAATATCACTTGTATTGAACGGATATATATATATATATATATAATATATATAATATATCTATATCTATATCTATATCTATATCTCTCTCTCTCCTATATATATATATATATATTATCGAAGACATTGACAACCGCAGCACCAACTACAGAGCTCCCTCTTCTGCGTCTGTCTCTTGTCTGTCTGTCTTCTGTCTGTCTGTTTATCTCCTGTCTGTCTGTCTGTCTGTCTGTCTGTCTTCTGTCTCTGTCTCTGTCTGTCTCTCTCTCTCTCTCTCTCTCTCTCTCTCTCTCTCCTCTCTCTCTCTCTCTCTCTCTCTCTCTCTCTCTCTCTCTCTCTCTCTCTCTCTCTCTCTCTTGTCTCGTCTTCTTCTGCTCTACTCTGTCTCTATCTCTGTCTCTCTCTGTCTCTCTGTCTCTGTCTGTCCTGTCTCCCTCTCTCTCTCTCTCTCTCTCTCTCTCCTCTCTCTCTGCTCTCTCTCTTCTCTCTTCTCTCTCTTCTCTCTCTCTCTGTCTCTGTCTGTCGTCTGTCTGTCTGTCCTGTCTGCTTCTGTCTCTCCTCTCTCTCTCTCTCTCTCTCTCTCTCTCTCTCTCTCTCTCTCTCTCTCTCTCTCTCTCCTCTCCTCTCTCTCCTCTCTCTCTCTCTCTCTCCTCTCCTCTCCTCCATCTCTCTCCCCTCTTCTCTCCTGTACACAGCCACATCCAACCTCTCTCACAAACAAAATTAATGGGCTGATCATTTTCTCCGCTACACACACACACAACACACAACACAGACACACACAGACACACAGACACCAGCACAGACACACACGCACACACACACACCACACACACACACACACACACACACACACACACACACACACACACACACACACACACACACACACACACACACACACACCAATTATGACCGGCCGGCTGTAGGCGATTATATTATTTATGTGCTTTGGGCCCTACATGCAGCCCAGAGCTTTGTATGGTGCGACTGTAGACCAGACCATACCAGACCTCCAACTACCAGACCATAACCATACTACCATACCAGCCAACCAACCAGCTCCATACCAGACCTATACCAGACCATACCAGACCAGACCTTACCATACCAGACCATCCAACCATACCAGACCAATCACCAGACCAGACCATACCATACCAACCATACCTCACCAGACCAAACCAGACCATCCATACCAACCTACCAGACCATATCAGACCTGACGGCCGCAGAATATCAGACTCCCTTGCATGACAATCAATTATCCTCACTGCCACTATAACTACAAGTGGCTTCCTGTGTGGGTGTGTGTGTGTGTGTGTGTGTGTGTGTGTGTGTGTGTGTGTTGTGTGTGTGTGTGTGCCCAGCGCGCATGGGGTGTGTGTTGTGTTTGTGGAGGGGTGGTGTGGTGATGATTGTGATGAATGCAATACATGTATACCTCAGCACTGGTTAGGACATAGAGCGTTCTGATCTGATGGTCTTGAAAGTCATTGGTTCCAATCTCGATGGGTTCGTATGGGTCGGCCTTTTTATTGTCATCACTTTTTCTTCTTCTTCTCTCTTTTCTCTCTCCTCTCTCTCTCTCTCTCTCTTCTCTCTCTCTCTCTCTCTCTCTCTCTCTCTCTCTCTCTCTCTCTCTCTCTCTCTCTCTCTCTCTCTCTCTCCTCTCTCTCTCTCTCTCTCTCTCTCTCTCATAACAAATGGTTTGATTCTTGCCTTTTGGCCCCATCTATGTTGAGTTTAGTCTATTTCTAAGCACTGTGGGCAATTACTGGGTAAGCCCTGTACGACTTTTCACTGACATTTGATTGTGTGTAGTTTAAGGGTGGGGAATCTTTATATGATATATATGCAGACGTGCTCGTGGCTTCTTTTCTCCGTCTACACGGATGGTCTCTACAGCCAAGTGGTTAGAGTATTTGCTTTTCCACCTGTGGGTCCATGAAGTCGTAGGTTCGAATGGGTTGTTGCAGCAGGCTGTTAGCATCTCTCGTGTGCAAAGACTTCAAGTTGAAAGTGAGGACTAGTTCGGGACTGATTTCGTTGTATTATTGTCCCATCGGAATATGGCGATTTAGGGACTTAACCTACAACCAAGACGGGATAGCTCAGGTAGAACACTCGCTTTTCCCAACCAAGGTTAAGCAGCATAGCGTGGTACCAATGGATGATTGACCGTTTGCGCGCCTTGGCTTTCAGTTACAGTCCCCCAGTTCACCCAGCTGTCAATAGGTAGCTGCCCCCTTTAGGGTCAGGGA
Organism: Stramonita haemastoma; assembly: GCA_030674155.1. Lineage (NCBI taxonomy): Eukaryota > Metazoa > Mollusca > Gastropoda > Neogastropoda > Muricidae > Stramonita > Stramonita haemastoma. The sequence continues at coordinate 2,541,704 of CM060337.1, forward strand.
AGGTAAAGCAGCGAGGGAGAGGAGATGGGCGCCGCCCTCAACATAGCTGGCCCCTAGAGAAGCTGAGGTGCTCTGATGCCTCGCTCCCCTACGACCACACAGGTTATGGGACACCTTTACCTTACCATAAAACCAGACTTCACCATTGCTAGTGTATTACAATGACGGAACAGTGAAGACTGTTGTAGCTTTGGTGTATGATGAAGTAGCGCGCAGTGATAGTGAGGTGGGGGGGGGAGGACAGGGAATAATTACTACTGTGGTAAATATTGACAGAAGAGGGGGGGGGGTGGTAAGAGGGATATTTTGCCTTTGGGCCTTGTTTGGAGAGACAGCTCTGTTTCTGATAAGTGATTGAACAGGGGGGGGGGGGGTGATGATGTTTGGAGTGTTCAGATAGAGTGTAGTGTGGGTGGCAATAGTTGGACTTTTGAGGACGATGTTTGGGTGGGTGTGGGTGTGTGTGTGTGTGTGTGTGTGTGTGTGTGTGTGTGTGTGTGTGTGCGTGTGTGTGTGTGTGTGATCGTTTTCATTATTATCATTACCACTATTACCGTTAGTATCATCATCATCATCTTCATCTTCATCATGTACATCATCGTCATCATCATCATCATCGTCGTCGTCATCTTCATCATACATCATCATCATCATCATCATTGATGTATTCCCATACAGTAAAATCGATCACCATCAATATTATTGATACAGCATCAAAGGGTAGCGTGGTTTGCCAATAATAATTAATACCATGTTTATCGTTATACTCAAGCATCCAATGGCACGTGCTATAATGTCACTGGCTTTGACCCAAAAGCTGATTGCAGGAAGGAAGCAGTTTCGGGGTGTAGAAAACAGTTTGATTGTTGGTTGTTGGGGTTTTCCCCCATCTTTTTCGTCTTTGCTTCCTTAGTGCTAGTGATCCCCTTCTCCTGCCCCTCAAGGACGGGACAGCCTAGTGGATCAGAACATTGCGCTCGCAATTTGACGGTCCGGGGTTCAATTCCTGTTCGAGGGGATTTTTCCCTTTGGAGGTTGGGGGGACGGGATAGGACTAGTGGTCAGAAATTGCGCACTCATTTGACGACCCGAGTTCAAATTCCGTTCGAGGGGGATTTTTCCCATGGAGTTAACATCAGTGCTGACTCCACATGCTACTCCCCAAAGTCCTTCAGATGAGACTATAACCGAGGCCCTGTGCGCGAACGCACGCAGAACATCTTGCGCACACGTTAAATCATGCAGCATCAACACTGAGCCATTGAAACTCTGCTGCTACCTGTTATGGTTTAAAGTGCATTAATTTTAAAAGATAGTTATAGTTCATAATTTACAAAGCACAAAAAATGTTTACACTCCATGAATTACAAAAAGTGACAGTTTTCGTCTATAAATTACAAAGAAGCCATTTCCACTGTCCATGAATATTTATTGTATAAGATTTTTTTAAAATTGAAACAAGAAAAAAGAAGAAGAAGAAGAAAGACGGAGGAGAAAAGCAAATGGCCCTCTTCGGCACAAGTGGTGACCGTTTGGTGCATGACTGGGACAGGAGGATGACTTCGCTAATATTGACAAGGGTAAAGAGTGGGTAGGGGGGGGGGTGGGGGGTGGCTGGCGTTATATTGCCCCAAGCCAGCCTGTTTGAAGGAAGGCAATCGTGTTACAAGTGTGTGTGTGTGTGTGTGTGTGTGTGTGTGTGTGTGTGTGTGTGTGTGTGTGTGTGTGTGTGTGTTGTGTGTGTGTGAAAGTCAATGTTAAAGTTAAAGTGTGTGTGTCTGTCTGTCTGTATGTAGTGCATGTGTATGTCACGGGCGTGTGTGTGGGCGCGCGCGCGGGCGCGTGTGATATGTGTGTGTGGGGGGGGGGGGGGGGGGCGTGGGGGGCGTGGGTGTGTGATCTGTGTGGTGTGGTGGTGTGTGTGTTGTGTGTGTGTGTTAGTGGGGAAGGGGGGGTCTCTTGTTGAATTGTATGAACTAGGAATGACTTGCAAAGTTAGAGTAGGTGTGGTGGGTGTTTAAGAGGTGAGCAGCTGGTTGTGTGTGTGTGTGTGTGTGTGTGTGTGTGTGTGTGTGTGTGTGTGTGTGTGTGTGTGTGTGTGTGTGTGTGTGTGTGTGTGTGTGTGTGTTGTGGGGGTGCCTACTGTAGCCGATTGCTGAATGCAGTGTGTTGAAATTTTAAACACCGTGTGTCGTTTGTTTACTGCATGCTGGGCTGTTGTAAGGAGGTTTATAGATCCTCTTTGTGTGTGTGTGTGTTTGTGTGTGTGTGTGTGTGTGTGTGTGTGTGTGTGTGTGTGTGGTGTGTGTGAGAGAGGAGAGTGTGAGGGTGAGAGATAGAGAGAGAGAGGAGAGAGACGTATGTGCACTTATCAAGCATAGAGAAGAAAGAGAGACAAAGACAGAGCAGACACAGAAGCAGGCAGGCAGCAAACAGACACAGGCAGCAAACAGACAGACAGACAGGCAGGCAAACAGCATACAGAGCAGCAGGCAGCAACAGACAGACAGCAGAGGCAAGCAGAGACGACAGGGCATGAGGCAGAGGCAGAGAAATCGGGGAATCGAATTTTTTGTCAGATTTATTTTTGAACAATAGTGTTTAGTTTCAATCGATTGTGCTTGACGAGCCGTGTTTATGTTTGGCCAGCATCCTAAAATATAGCCCTCTAACCATGCATCGGCTTGAACGGCTATGGGATTGTGCTAGCCTACTGAAGATTTGGTACTAACTCTTAGAATTGCATCACATTGTCTCTGGAACATTTTGTCAACGATTTGAAGAACTTATTACGATGATCTTGAATCAATCTATTTTTGAAAAGCGCAGCAACAACAACTAAATTAATCAGACACACAACATCAAAAAACACTCTTCCCGAACGCGCATCACTGAGAGAGATACATACATGACTGGCTACTACATCTCTCTCTCTCCTCTCTCTCTTTCTCTTTTTCTTTTCTTCTTTCTCTCTTCCTCTCTTCCTTCTTCTTCTTCTTCTTCTACTCTCCTCCTCCTCCTCCTCTTCTTCTTCTACTTCTACTCCTCCTCCTCCTCCTCCTCCTCTCTCTTCTCTTCTTCTTCTTCTCTCTCTCTCCTCCTCTCTCTCTTCTCCTCTTCTTCTTCTCTTCTCTCCTCCTCCTCTCCTCCTCCTCCTCCTCTCCTTCTTCCTTCTTCTCTCTTCTTCTTCTCTTCTTCTTCTTCTTCTTCTTTCTTCTTCTTCTTTTCTTCTTCTTCTTCTTCTTCGTTATCACCGAGCGGCTGAGACAGCAACGTTGGTTGTCATATGAGCATGACTGCCTTGCGCTGCCTCCCGTGAATTAAGTGCCTGGTGGTCGTCTGGGCGATAAACAACAGCAATGACACAAGGAACAGTCAGGCCAGAAAGGAAGACAGTCAAATAATCTTAAGGCATAATTGGATATTTAAGACTCCACGTCAACCTTTCCACAAAACAGTCGGGATGCTCTTGTAGTCTTTAATCTCTCTCTCTCTCTCTCTCTCTCTCTCTCTCTCTCTCTCTCCTCTCTCTCTCTCTCTCTCTCTCTCTCCTCTCTCTCTCTCTCTCTCTCTCTCTCTCTCTCTCTCTCTCTCTCTCTTCTGTCTCTCTCTTCTGTCTGTCTCTTCTCTCTTCTTCCTCTCTCCTCTCTTCTCTCTCTCTCTCTCTCCTCTCTCTCTCTCTCTCTCCCCTCCTCTCCCTCTCCTCTCTCTCTCTCTCTCTCTCTCTCTCTCTCTCTTCTCTCTCTCTCTCTCTCTCTCTCTCTTAAAGGGAGGGTGCTGAAAGTAGCTGAGAGATGTCCCGTAGGAATGAAAGCCATTAGGAGAGAGAGTAACGCATGTAGGGCAGGGCAGGCTGTTTTCGGGATGAGGAAAACTGGTTCTACAGTCATTTTTATGAATACCTGTTCTCTTCCCTGTCTGTTTTTCTTTTTTTTTTTTCCTCGTCTGTCGTCTGTCTGTCTGTCTGTCTGTCTTCTTCTTCTCGTCTCTCTCTCTCTCTCTCTCTCTCTCTCTCTCTCTCTCTCTCTCTCCTCTCTTATCGCTCCTCTCTCTCTCTCTCTTCTCTCTCTGTGTAGCGTGTGCCTTGCTGTGTGCATGGCGCGTGTTTTTTGTGTATGGTGTGCTAACATGTGTGCATGCTGGCTGGTTCGTGCATTGTGCGTGCGCCCGCGTCTGTGTGTGTGTGGTGTTTGTGTTGTGTGTGGGTTATAACTGGTACGAGCAGTGCAATCGGCCCCAGAACAAATGCAGGTTTGAAGATAACAGGCCAAGGGCATCCCATAATTAACCACCCACCTCACTGCGACTGTTAGCAGGCCTTTCATCTCCCCACAGCCCTTTATCCGGTGCTGTGCTTGCAGTAGTCACTCACACACGGAGTTGTCTCCCCGGGTACTTTGTGAGTTAGTTGAGTCAATGTCGGGCACACCACACACACAACACACACACACACAACACACACACACACACACACACGCCCCCCCCCACAACACGCCCCCCCCCCAACACCCCCCCCCCCCACCACCACACACACACACACAGACTCCCCCCCCCACACCACACACCAATCACACAATACTCATCAGGGTTTACAAAGAAGTAGGCGTGATACAGGATAGTTGCATAATCCTACCTACATAGGGATGATATGCCACAGCTGCAGCTTAATTCCACAGAAGTAGGAGGAAAAAAAAAATGTTTTAATACTTTAAAAATATTTCACGTAACTCCAAGATCAGACTAATGTGTCCCTTGTCATATCTCTATTCCTGTATGCCTGTGAATCGCGGACCCTAACTGCAGATATGGAAGAAGAGTACAGGCGGTACAGATGAGATGCTTCCGGAGACTCCTTGGCATCTCTACAAGATACATAGCACAGAAGTGCATAACAGAATCCAGCAAACCATTGTCCCTATGAAAATCTTCTACCAATCGTAAAGAAGTGTAAACGTAAATGGTATGGGCATGTCACAAGATCAAAAGGACTTGCAAAAACAATACTGTAAGGCTCTGTCCAAGGAGGAAGAAAAATAGGCAGACCAAGGAAGAATGGCAGGACAACATCAGTGAATGGACAAGCCTAGAACTCAACAAAATTTTGATAAAAGCAGAACATAGAGAGGAATGGAGGGAACGGGTTGTCAAGTCTTCAGGGGTGTCCCCACGGTCGCCAGACTAAGGGATGGATAGATAGATAGGCATGATAGTATTGCATAGTTGCGTAATTTCACATAAATAAGGATATGTCGTTTACGCAATTTTACAAAAGTTGGCATGATAATTTGGCATAGTTGTGGGGTAATTCCACAGAAGAAGGCTCATCAGAAGTGCTTAAAAAGAAGGTAGGTAGATATATACTGGCTGCTTGCACACCTTGTACATATGCGTAACATGTATTGGTAGATACTAAGACTGCACTGTAAGTAAGCTTAACATAATTCTCCTTCCTGCCTGTAGGCATCACAGGCTTCAGTGTTGGCCGCTACTGGATATCATCTGAGGGTGGAGGCCGGATAAAAAAAACATGACAAGGAGCACCAGCACCTGTCAGTGTGGGACACAGCCTGGTGATGGTGGTGTGGTTGTTTATGAGGTGACAGTCTCCCGCTGAGGTGACCACAGGATTTTGTGTTTGTGCTGCCAGGCAATTCACTCTGTGTGTGTGTGTGTGTGTGTGTGTGTGTGTGTGTGTGTGTGTGTGTGTGTGGTGTGTGATGTGTGGTGTGTGTAGCTGCCACATGTGTGATGGATTGGGGGGGGAGTTTGGGTTCAATCTTTGAGCCCCCTTCAGAGAACATGAAGGACTGTTGCTTGGAGCGCTTAACGCCTGTTCGCTCACGCGTAAAATAAACTTCACGCACACTCGATGCGCGCGTTACCTCAGAGTCTCACACATGAGGGCGGTGCGCACACATACATATACACACGCACGCACGCACATACATACGCACGCACGCATGCACGCGCGCGCGCGCACACACACACACGCACACACACACACGAGTCGCTCACACGCATGCGTGCTCTCAAACGCTAAAACTTGATGGATGCCCACTCACAGAGACAGACAGATACAAGCGTACATGCATACTGAGTCTCTCTCTTTCTGTCTCTGTCTCTCTGTCTCTCACTCTCTCCCTCTGTCTGTCTGTATCTATCTCTGTATTTGTCATTGTCTCTGTCTGCTGTCTGTCTGTCTGTCTGTCTGTCTGTCTGTCTGTCTGTCTCTCTCTCTCTCTCTCTCTCTTCTCTCTCTCTCTCTCTCTCTCTCTCTCCTCCTCTCTCTCTCCTCTCTCTCCCTCTCTCCCTCTCACTCTCCTCTCTCTCTCTCTCCCTCTCCTCTCCTCTCTCTCCTCTCCCTCTTTCTCTCTCTCCTCTGCTCTCTCTTCTCTCCTCTTCTCTCTCCTCTCCTCTCTTCTGTCTTCTTTCCTTCTCTCTGTCTTTCTCTCTGTCCTCTCTCTCGTCTCTCTCTTCTCTTCTTCTCTCTCTCTCTCTCTCTCTCCTCTCCTCTCTCTCTCTCTCTCTCTCTCTCTCTCTCTTCTCTCTCTGTCAGTAACGTAACTAACTGCCAGAGGAATGACTCCCGACAGACTGAATAAATTGGAAGGGAGGACAGACAGACGATCATGATCCCATCATTAACCCAATAGCGGAAAGCGCTAATGGAGAACGTAGAATGACATAGGGCCCGCCACACGCGCGCGGAGGTCACCAAATATCACCCCCAATAACATCGTTACAGGTAAAAGGTCCCCGGGCATTCATTAACAGATTCACCCAGGTCGCTTTGTTCATAACGCTGGAAATCTTTGTGCGCTGTCTGAACTCTTTCTTTGTGTGCTGTCTGTTTCTCTCCCTTTGCGTGCTGTATGTAGTATCTTTTTGTGCTGTCTACACTCTTTGTGTGCTGTCTGTGCTCTGTGTGTGTTGTCTGTGCTCTCCCTTTGTGTGCTCTGTGCTCTCCCTTTGTGTGCTCACTCTTTGTGTGCTGTCTGTGCTCTCTTTGTGTGCTGTCTGTGCTCTCTTTTGTGTGCTGTCTGTGCTCTCTTTGTGTGCTGTCTGTGCTCTCTTTGTGTGCTGTCTGTGCTCTCTTTGTGTGCTGTCTGTGCTCTCTTTGTGTGCTGTCTGTGCTCTCTTTGTGTGCTGTCTGTGCTCCATTTGTGTGCTGTCTGTGCTCCATTTGTGTGCTGTCTGTGCTCCATTTGTGTGCTTGCTCCCTTTGTGTGCTGTCTGTGCTCCCTTTGTGTGCTGTCTGTGCTCTCTTTGTGTGCTGTCTGTGCTCTCTTTGTGTGCTGTCTGTGCTCTCTTTGTGTGCTGTCTGTGCTCCGGGCATTCATTACGATTCCCTGTGTCGCTTTGTTCATAACGCTGGAAATCTTTGTGCGCTGTCTGAACTCTTTCTTTGTGTGCTGTCTGTTTTCTCCCTTTGCGTGCTGTATGTAGTATCTTTTTGTGCTGTCTACACTCTTTGTGTGCTGTCTGTGTTATCTTTGTGTGCTGTCTGTGCTCTGTGTGTGTGTCTGTGCTCTCCCTTTGTGTGCTATCTGTGCTCTCCCTTTGTGTGCTGTCTGTGCTCTCCCTTTGTGTGCTTCTCCCTTTGTGTGTGCTCTCCCTTTGTGTGCTTCTCCCTTTGTGTGCTGTCTGTGCTCTCCCTTTGTGTGCTGTCTGTGCTCTCCCTTTGTGTGCTCTCCCCTTTGTGTGCTGTCTGTGCTCTCCCTTTGTGTGCTGTGTGTCTATGCTCTCCCTTTGTGTGCTGTCTGTGCTCTCTTTGAGTGCTGTCTGTGCTCTTTGTGTGCTGTCTGTGCTCCATTTGTGTGCTTGCTTCCTTTGTGTGCTGTGTGTCTATGCTCTCCCTTTGTGTGCTGTGTGTCTATGCTCTCCCTTTGTGTGCTTGTGTGTCTATGCTCTCCCTTTGTGTGCTGTGTGTCTATGCTCTCCCTTTTGTTTGCTGTCTATGCTCTCTTTGTGAGTGCTATCTGTAGTATCTTTGTGTGCTGTGTGTGCTGCCCATAGTCAGCCCATCAAAAGCTCAGTGGTGGTAGCGGGCCAGGCTGTTCCTGTTGCTGTCAGTGGTTGTCACTGTGATGGATGGACGCGGTTCACAGGGAACTGACAGGAAGAGAAAGAGAAAGGGACGGGGCTAAAAAGCCTTTCATTTCTCATTCCTGTGCTAATGAATGAAAGCACAATCTCTTTCTTTCCTGTCCTGTCTGTCTGTCTGTCCGTGTTTCTGTGGTGCTTTGTCTGTCACTTACTCTGTCTCAGTGTTTGTTTGCCTG
>CM060337.1:2552485-2579985 GCA_030674155.1 Stramonita haemastoma
TCTCTCTCTCTCTGTGTCTCTCTGTCTGTCTGTCTGTCTCTCTGTCTTGTCTTGGTCTGTCTCTGTCTGTCTGTCTGTCTTCTTCTTCTCTCTCTCTCTCTCTCTCTCTCTCTCTCTCTCTCTCTCTCTCTCTCTCCACACACACACACACACACACACACACACACACACACACACACACACGCACACACGCACACACATCACACACTCACACACTCTCACACACACAGCTCACCAACCCTATCGGAAACTGGTAACAATATCCCTAGCGGACACTTTGATGGGGGAACACTCAGCTCCTCGCACCTGCTGCAGTATCGGAGGTGCCAGGTAAAAAGACCCAACGTGGCAGTCAGTGACTCACTCACCATCTTCACTCACTTTTTTTTTTCTTCTGAAGATGATGACGATAATGATGATGATGTTGGTGGGGATGGTGGGGCTGATGGCGTCAATGTCTCTGCTTTAAAAACGGCTGGCCCTGTCCCCTCCCCACCCAGAAGCTGTGCACGTGCGTGGGGCTACCCGGCAGAGAGGCTGTGATTTGTGGCCGTGGGCTCTTTGGTGTCTGAATAATGCAGGCTGCAGTTTGATAAGAGGATGAGCTGTGTTGTTGTTTTTGAAGGTGACATGTCTTGTTTTGGGCATCGTAGGAGAGGAAGAGAGAGAAGGGGGAAGAGTAGTTTTTTTTAATCCTGTGTTATTCTATGTTCTGATATTGTGTTTTAGGAGAACTGATTTGTAAACTTTTTGTTTACAAAAAAAAAAATTTGAAAGTAAAGGTATTGTAGGTTTGGTTTATGTGAATGAATGGTTGGTTGGTTTTTGTGTTTTTTTTAATTTGGGTTGTTTTTTTGTTTTAAATGTTGATTTATTCAAACTGTTATTTGGGATTTTTTTGTTTTGAGGGTTGTTTTGTATTTTTTACCTTGTTTGTTTTGTAAGAATTTGTTTTTTCTTGGCTAAGAAGACTTTTTAGGATTTTCTTAAGGGCTATGCTTTTTTGTCTTCTTTTACCCCAGCTTCAATTAGTTTTCGATTTTTTTCAAAACTTGACAAATTTTTGCTTTTTGAGATGGTTTTGGTGGATCTTTTTTTCTTTAGATTTTTTTTCGATTTCAATCAAGGACAGAACACCTGTGGTTATCGTTTTCATCTCCTTTTCTTGTCTTTCTGGCATGTCTTTCTTGATGTTGTTCTTTAGTGTCCCCATAAAAAACATCGCTTTTGATCAGGGTATTTATATGTAAAAGTATTATCGCAAACTCTTGGGATGTCACAGAATGTATATTCTAAAATGCTAACTCCTCATTATATTTTCTATGCGTTTTCATTATATGAAAACGTTTGTAACTTTTTCTTGTTATGTGAAAATTTGGAAACCAGGAAGAGGCAATTGTCCTCCCACACCTTGTTAAGGTAATTATAATTAATAACATTACCAACATGTCATGAAGTTTTCATAACTTAGGCTAGAGGTGCGAAGTACTGGACTAGGTTGATTGTTTCAGGCGGTTAGTTGGTAGGCCTATGTTAGGTAAAACTTTTAAGAGGTGACTTTCTGCTGCTCCATCTTTCGTGATGAGTTTGACTTTGGTCCTGATGTTTATCTAGAGTTCATGGCTTTGGTTCTGATGTTTATTTTATTTGGAGCAGTTGGCTGTTTGTCAGATTTTTACTTTTTTTTATTTTACGTGGTGGTCTCTTCCAACGAAAGTCAAAGCCATGACATGACCCTTACTATGAGCAAAGGCTAACAGCGCCATGAAAGGACAAAAATCTGTTAGAGACATCTAGCGTGTGTCCTCTAGCCTGGAGTGATTGGAGCATGTATGGGTTTTGATCATTTAGGGAGGACATGCCATGAAATGTTAGTCCTCCTGTGAAGTATAGAGTCCCGCCTTCTGAAGTTACTACGACACCGCTGACAGTTCGAGCTCTGTACAGGAGAGGTAATAGCTCAGGCGAAATTCTTCCTCCTCAAGGTGTGGGTGGGTGGTGTAGGGGTATATGATTTAGTCTTCTGGTGAAGTTTATGATTTTAGTATGCTTTTGAAGCTGACTGTACTGATGACATGTCGATATTAGTGGAATTAGAAGGGAGGTCATTCTCTGAAGGCTTGTGATCAAACTTCTGACGAGTTTTCCTGAAGGGATCGGGTTTACAGGGACCTCAGGATCCCAACACTCTCGGCAAGGACACCTAGATGATCGTTTGGAGGCCAAAGTGAAAACGTTCTTCTGTCTTGTGTGCCTGAGTACTTAGCAGGCATTGCACGTCTATAGATCTTATGCATGCCACACAAACACACACACACTCTCTCTCTCTCTTCTCTTCCTCCTCTCTCTCTCTTCTCTCTCTTCTCTCTCTCTCTCTCTCTCTCTCTCTCTCTCTCTCTCTCTCTCCACACACACACACCACACACACACACACCACAACACACACACACACACACACAACGAGTACAATATGCATGCAAACGCTAGCAGCGCACACACATACACAAAATCGCGCGCGGCATCACACACACAACACACACACACAAACCAACACACACACACACACGAGGAAGACGTGAGAGAGAGAGACAGACAACGACAGACAGAGAGGGTATACAGCAAAAAGTTATTTTTAAACAAATGGAATACAAAAAAGTAAAAGATGTACTTTTGAATCTATCACTAGCCCACAAAAATAGCCAATACTATATCTTCTTTTTTTTAAAGGTCCTGAAATTTTTATAAATAGAACAAAGACAGATACTATCGAGCACAGAACATGGTATTACATTTACAACAGTAACGACGATAACAACATTAACGACGACGACAACGAAAACAACAACGACGACAACAACAACGACGACGACGACACAACAACAACAATAACAGCAAGGGCCAAACTAAAGGATAATGTTCAGTTTTCTCAAACGGCCACACCTAAAGGGAAAAACATCAAAGCCCTGAAATGTCTTTTCATGTTATTCATTGCTTGCAACAGGCCACGGATTACGACAATCGTGTAGCTCGTTTTCCTTTCGCTTCCGTTTTCCTCTTTTCTTTCTTCCTTTCTTCCTTTCCTCCCTGGCTCTTTTCTGCTTTTTTCTGCCTAATTCCCTGTTGCCTTTACTTTTTTTAACCTGACACTGATCTTGCCGTGAAATATTAACTGACATAAAATGTGTGCTTATTTTGAAAGCGAGAATGATGATAGGTTATTAAGGCCTATGTAGGAAGAATATAACTAGTACATATGTTTATAAATCCGGATCCGCTTCTTTAATTTTCTCCTCTCCTCTCTCTCTCTCTCTCTCTCTCTCTCTCTCTCTCTCTCTCTCTCTTCTCTCTCCTCTCCCTCTCTCTCTCTCTCTCTCTCTCTCTCTCTCTCTCTCTCTCTCTCTTGTGCGAAAGTTCAAAACCCCCAGGGCTGGTTTTGGGTTTTGTTTGTAGGTTGATTTGTTTGTTTAATCTCGATTTTTTTTACTTGTTTTTACATTTTGTTGTGTCTTTTTTATTTGTTTCTTTTGGAGAGTGGCTATTTTCTAATGTTTGGTGTGTATTTGTGTGTGTGTGTGTGTGTGTGTGTGTGTGTGTGTGTGTGTGTGTGTGTGTGTGTGTGTGTGTGTGTGTGTGTGGTGTTTGGTTTGTAAAAGGATGACGTGTACAGCTATATTGAACAATGACGACGGGGCCAATTCTCCCAGCTGTTTATAATAGTCCTGCTTATGAATCTTTTAAGGATTTTTTCAAGTCTATGCTTTTTTTTCTCTCCCCCCTTAACCCTTTCTGTTAGTGGTTTCATTTATTCAAGAGTTTGCGCCCTCTTCAGAATGAAAACAACACACACACACACATACAACACACACCACACACACACACACACACACAACACACACACACACACACACACACACACACACACACACACACACACACACACACACACACACACACACACACACACACACCGAATCACCACTATAGAGTGCGAATGTTTTTGTTGGCTTTTGTTTCGTGTGGCACTAAGCGCAGGCGGTGAACTATTGCAGTGCTTTAGTTGTCTGTGTTTGCGGGGAGGGCGGAGAACATCGATTGGCTTGAGGCGATTCCTAGTGCAGTTCTAATCGATTCCGATTTCCACTCTCTGTGGGGGAAGGGGGGGGGTGGTGTGGAAAGGGGTGGGAGGGGACGGGTAGTGATGATTTCTCTCCCTGTGATTGTGAAATGGGGAAAATGGACAAGACTAAGCCAGCTGTTGTCGGCAATCGTCTGTTTCTATTTTCCTGATCCGCTTACCTTCTTCAGACTTTCCCTGTTTCTGTCTGTGTTTGTCTGTCGTCTGTCTTTTTGTCTGTTTGTCTGTCTGTCTGTCTGCCTGTATTTTGTTTGTGTCTCTGTCTCTTATCTCTGTCTGTCTGTCTCTGTCTCTCCCACCCACTCTGTATTGTCCTCTCTCCCCCCCCCCCTCCTCTCTCTCTCTCTCTCTCTCTCTCATTTCTCTCTCTTTCTTTCTTTCTAGTTTCTTTAGCAGCAAGGGGATTTTTTGTTCTCTCTCTCTCTCTCTCTCTCTCTCTCTCTCTCTCTCTCTCTCTCTCTCTCTCTCTCTCTCTCTCTCTCTCTCTCTCTCTCTTCTCTCTCTCTCTCTTCTTCAACAATGTCTGTCTTCTCTTTTTCTCTCATTTCTTCTTTTTGAAAAGCAAAAAGATCTCATCTATTGTGCTTCACTGAAAGATGCAGGCAGAAGAAAGAAGCATAGTTTTTTTTCAGAGATTAATGAAAGAAAATAGGCATAGTGTGCAACAGACGGTGGGGCATTATTAGTCAGACAGAACAAGACGCCACAAGAGTTGGGAATAGCGGAGAGAGGAGAGAGATGTAGGGTTGGGGGAACTGACTGAGACAGTGAAGGAATACGCGCTGTGTGTGCCGTGGTGTATTTTACATAGTGGCGTGTACCTTTTGCTGTTGTTGGTGGTGGTGGTGTTGTTTTTTGTGTGTGGTTTTTTTTTTTAATTTAGGGTCTTTTATACACAGGGCTTTTTTTTCTCTTATTGGAAATACTGAGTTAAAGCTTTGAAAGAGTGAGTTGATTGTTGTTTTTGTGCCTCTTGCTTTTTTATGTTGCTATTGTTTGTCAGTAAGTTTTGGCTGTGTTCTGTGTGTTTGTTGTTAGTGGTGGCTAGAGATTTTTTTGGTTGTTTGGTTTGTTTTGCTGCTGTTGTTTTTGTTGTTTGTTGTTGCTGTTTGTTTTTGTTGTTTTTGTTGTTGCTGCTGTTGTTTTTGTTTTTGTTGCTGTGCTGTTGTCTGTTGTTTTATTTGTTTGTTTTGTTTTTCTATGGGGGTTATTGGGGGGGGGGGGTGTCTATACTTATCAAGGCTATTGTGGCAAGTTCCGGCAGAGAATGCATGTCAATTTATTGGGTTGTCAAATTTAACTTGGTCGTTGGCGTAGCATCCGGTTTCATGTTTCACTACATCAAACCTTTTTTTCTTCAAAACAGATCTAGCCCAAAAGTGAACGACTGTGAGTAGTAAAATTCAACAAAAAAACAACTCTCTCTTTTTACAACAACAACGACAACAACAACGAAACCTGAATGAACTAAAAGCGCGGTGTTGTGCACCGACATTGCACGCTGTAACAGAGAAAGCTTTAGGGGGCTCTAGAGGTCACAGTGGACACGTGCTGGGGATCAAGCCACAGGGGCTGGCGGGGTCAACAGCAGCGCAGGGGTGTAATAGCCTGTCCCGTCCCGTCCCGTCCCGTCCCGTCAAACCTGTAGGTGGACACAGGGTGCTGTGAAGTCAGGACAAGGAATGACCAGACCACAGATCTATCTATCCAGTCTGTCAGTGTCAGTGCTATGGTAAGGACACGCAGATTTCAGAGCCGGGTTGTGTCCATGATTTCGGGATTGTTTTTAAAAGAATGAAACACGATGCAGAAGGAAGGGAGCGTGCAGATGGGACCAAAAAATAGTTTGTTGATGGTAAAAAAGACGATGTTCTAAAAGTTTTGTTGTTTTTTTAATCCAAAAAGAAATTGTATATGAATTGACAGATTTACAGAAAGAAGTGATAGGATCATTTATAGAAGAATAAACGTCTGTCTAAAATTCATGAAAAAAACAAGACATCTAATTGTGTTGTGTAACTTATTAAAAAAAAAAAAAAAGAGGCAGATTTGTACAAAAAGAAACCATATGAATGGAAGACGTTTTCTATCGACGATAAGAAAAAGAGAAAAATATTAAGAGACATGAAAAAAAAATTTAAGAAATTTTATGTCAAAACTAAAGCCCTGCAGATTGGTCCAGTGAGCATCAAATCAAAATCCATGATTCCGGGTGACTTTTCTGGGTGTATTGCTGTGCAGACCTAAATAACCGGGCTCACCTTCAAAGGACCTGGGCAAATCTAGAAATCAAATCCACTGGACATGACACACAAAACACCTAACGTACCCGCCAGTACAGATACAGAGAGCGAGCGAGCATCAGCACTCAGTAATGCACCGTGTACCATGAGATGACAGACACTGGATGTACGTATACGCCAGACTCTTGTGTAAAATTGTGTATGGTGCGAGCGAGTGACGTCATTTTGGGTGTGACGTCATTTGGGCTGTGGTTGACGTCATGTGTACCCGAATCACCACCTTCAAAGTCTTCAGTGACGACACCAAGGTCGTGCATTCTAAGTGCGTGGGTGAGTGAGTTTAATAAAAGTGGGGGTGGGGGGGGGGGGGTTGCTTCACTATAGATTTGATAAATTATGTCTTCAAGGTTTAAATAATCTAGTGTGAATGCAGAGATGTATAATAATATTTATAAGTTAGATTGAAAGGGGTACATACATGCAGGGCTTAGGGATAATAAAGTGGTAAAAAGTATCAACAGTGAATACGGTTAAAGTGATGAACAGATTGATGAAGGGTCTATTTAACGAGAAGTGGAAATTCCACCACAATGACTGTGCTCCTGTGAAAAGACAAGGCAGTGCAACCCAAGTTTTAAGTCTCAAGAAGCGTGTGCGTAGGTGTGTGTGTGTGTGTGTGTGTGTGTGTGTGTGTGTGTGTGTGTGTGTGTGTGTGTGTGTGTGTGTGTGTAAGAGAGAGAGGAGTGTGTATGTGTGAGAGAGAGAGAGCACGCGTATGTGTATGTGTGTATGTGTGTGTATGTGTGTGTATGTGTGTGTGTCTATGTGTATGTGTGTAAGAGAGAGGAGAGAATGGGTGTATGTGAATATGTGTGTGTGGTGTGTGTGTGCGCGCGTGTGTGTGTGTGTGTGTTTGTGTGCTCGTGCGCGCGCGCGTGTGATTGGATGGTAGTGTGTGCGGTAGCCATTGTCACTTGAGTGCAATTTGATTGTGCAGCTGTGACAATATGTCAACCACAGATGCATACACAGCGCTGGAAGGCAGCATGCATGCACGTACAGTGACAGACAGATACATACAGATACACACACACACATATATACAAACACACACACACATAAAAGCCGCCGCTGTGGCCTAGTGGTTAGGGTGTTGTACTCGTAATCTAAAGGTTGCGGGTTCGATCCCAGCTATTTCGCTATGGCGTTGTGCCCTTGGAAAAGGCACTTTACGGCTATTTTCTCACCCACCCAGGTGTAAAAGGGGTACCAACCTTGTGTTGGGGGTTAATCCTGCGATAGACTGGCGTCCTATCCAGGGGGGAGTCTATGACTCTCAGTCGCTTAACGCCACAGAAACCGGGATAAGCACCGGCCTGATGAGCCTTATGGCTCGGGACAGACTTTTAACACACACATAAACACACACAAACACACACACACACACTCTCTCTCTCTCTCTCTCTCTCTCTCTCTCTCTCTCTCTCTCACACACACACACGCACACGCACACATTATCTCTCTCTGTCTCTGTCTCTGTCTGTCTCTGTGTCTCTGTGTCTCTCTGTCTCTGTCTCTGTCTCTCTCTCTCTCTCTCTCTCTCTCTCCCTCACACACACACACACACACAACACACACACACACGACATTTTCATTTAAAAAATACAGCTACGGAATGATAAAGTTTGCTCCCTGACCAGAACACAAGATTAGCAATTGAAGGAATAACAAGAAGAGAAAATGGCTTGGTTTTGTTGTTTTTCTTTTTGTTTGGTGGGGTGGGGTGTGGAGGTTGGGGCCTGGTGGTGGATGAAGAATTGGTCAGAGGGGGGGGGGTGAGAGGGGGAGGGGATGAAGGAGATTGGAGATCTTGCTGCGTGTGTCACGTATGCGCGTGTACAATTTGTCCATCTTTGATAAACTGCTGTGATTTTCTCATCCTGCTGGACAGGTTTTAATGGGGAATTGATCCGTGGAGACATGCTGTATGCTGTTTTGTCTTGTTTTGTTTTCGTTTTATTCTTTATAAGGATCTGTGAAAATATCACATGTTTCGACTGAAAGTCACTGTACGTGCGTCCGACTCTTGTGTGTGTGGGTGTGGGTGTGTGGGGTGTGTAGTGTGCGTGTGGTAGGTGTGTGTGGTGATGTGTCTGGTAAGGGTGAGTGAGAAAGAGAGAGAGAAAGAGAGAGACGCGGACATGCTAAAACCGGAAAGTTCAATTAGCAAAATGATCCTTTTTACACAGCCACCCTCATTATCACCACAGAGGTGCCAAATCGCGCAAGCACGCGCTCAAGCACACCACACACACACACACACACACACACACACACACACACACACACACACACACACACACACACACACACACACACACATACAACAATAATAATATATAATATATATATATATACTAATATATATAATAATATATAATATATAATAAATAATAATATAATATATATATATATATATATATATATATAATACATACATACATACATACATACATACATAATACATAATACATATCATACATACATACATACATGCACACATGCGTGCGCGACGTTACACACACCATAACAACACATATAATTATAAATATATATATATAAGAATTTGACTTAAAATTTAACATACACACACACATAATATATATATAATAATAATACATACATACATACATACAACAATACATACATACATACATACATACATACATACATACATACATACATACATACATACATACATACATACATACATATATACACAATACACACACATACATGTATACACACGCATTCAGTTTTTTGAAACCATGATTTATTATTTAAAAATGATCACATTATTTTTCTTTCAGTCAAAATCACTGAAATGATTTTGTGTGTGTGTGTTGCAGTGCTACGAGCCAGGAATCTGATTGCCAAGGAAAAGCAGGTGAGTGAGTGAGTGAGTGAGTGAGTGGTGAGTGTGTGGTGGTGAGTGTGTGTGTGTGTGTGTGTGTGTGTGTGTGTGTGTGTGTGTGTGTGTGGTGGTGTGGATGAGAGAGAGAGAGAGATAGTGTGTGATTTTGACGTTTTGATGGCTGTGTTTGTGTGTGTGTGTGTGTGTGTTGTGTGTGTGTGTGTGTGTGTGTGTGTGTGTGTGTGTGTGTGTTTCTGTTTTTGTGGTTAGTGCTGTTGCTCGTAATTTTTATAGGATTTTGTATTTTTCAGGCTGTTGAAATCATGTTGGTTAATTAATGTTGGTGAAATGTTTTTCTCTGCTTTTATTTTATTTTAGATAGATGGCTTGATGAAAAAAAGCAAATCGATGCTTACTCAATGTACCATCTGAAAATAAAATTTTGACTTTGACTTGACACTTGACTAAACAATATCGGTGACATGTTTATTTTTCTTTAATTTTTCCTAGATAGATGGCTTGATGAAAAAAAGGAAAGCAATGCTTATTCAATGTACCATTCATTTTGGAAATAAAGATTTGACTTGACCTCACTTGACACAAAGAGACAGAGGTCACCATCTGAATAATGATTTCCTCAAAAACTGAGCTTTATGACACACTGTCTTCCACTAGCATGGTTTGGGTGTTGGTGGAGCGAAACAACAGCAGGAGTCTAGGGGAAAGAAAGAAAGAAAGAAAGACAGACAGACAGACAGACAGACAGACAGAAGAAGAAAGAAAGAAAGAAAGAAAGAAAGAAAGAAAGAAAGAAAGAAAGAAAAGAAGAAGAAAGAAAGAAAGAAGAAAGTTTGAGCCGTTCACTGACTAAAGGTAGGTGTGAATGATGGCCGCATTGTCACAGCTGCACCATCAACTCCTACCCAAGCACCCACCATCGTCCTGTAAACACACATACAGATGGGCGCCCATTCACCCGCGTCTGCACACACACATACATATACACATAGATATGAATACGCATACGCGTGCAAACATGCACGCACGTACGCACACGCACACACAGAGAGATATATAAAGACACATACGCGCACATGCACGCATACATGCAAACACACACGCACGTAAACACACACACACCACCACTCTCTCTCTCTCTCTCTCTCCTCTCTCTCCTCTCTCTCTCTCTCTCTCTCTCTCTCTCCTCTCCTCTCTCTTCTCTCTCTCTACTACTATCCTACTACACTACAATCCTATCCCTCTCTCTCTCTCTTCTCCTCTCCTCTCTCTCTCTCTCTCTCTCTCTCTCTCTCTCTCTCTCTCTCTCTCCCTCTCTCTCTCCCTACCCCCCCCTCTCTTCCCTCTTGGGCCGCACATGTTTGTTGTTATAAATGAACGTTTCCAATCTTATCATTAATTCAACACCTCGTGGGGGGGGGGGGGGGGGGGGGCACTCTGCCTCATCCATCACCCCTAGCAATCACAGTGACAGGACACACCAGTACACCAAACTGTGCCTGCATGGCTGTGTATCACTGTATGTCGATTGCCTCCATTATCCCCGAAGTCGGAATGCAGCTGCTTTCATGGGGGGCAAAAACCATCGCATATTACGCCACGTATCACCATTGGTGAACCGCGGAGAATTGCTGTGAAACGGCGGAGGGGAGGGGGGGAGAGAAAGGAGGTAGGAGAAAAAGTTTCCATTATATAAGCAGCCACGCTCCGACTTCCGATGATTTTATTTTGCCTTCCTTTAATTAATGGAGGATACAGGTTGTTATGTTAGGAGTTGGTGAAGACAGTCTCCACATCACATTTCAAAGCAACACATCATTATATTGTAAGCCTTGGGTCTTTCTTATTTTTAATCTCTATCTCGTAGTCTAGTAGACCGTTGAGGTCCCAACTACTGAAGATTTTGCAACCAGCTTCCTCCACATCTCGCGGTTTTCAGCCTTCCGTGTAGCAAGTCAATGCCGTCCACCACTCTCTGATGTGCTGCCATCGTTTTCTCTGTCTGCCTCTGTCTCCCTCCTTTTACTTTTTCCTTGTAGGAATAGTCTTGGGCCAATCCCGTTCTATTTGAGTTTGAGTTTCTTTTTATTTACCTGAAGTAAATAACTGACCAAGCTTTTGACCTGGCTGGGTCAAAGTCGGCCCACCCAGAGGCCTGATAACATCGTCAGTTGACACAGAGGGGACGGGATAACTCAGTGGTCAGAGCGCTCGCTTTCCCCAGCCAATGTTAAGCAGTGTCGAGCGTGGTTACCAACTGGATGGGTGACCGTTTGCGCGCCTTGGCTTCAGTACTACAGTCCCCCAGTTCACCCAGCTGTACATGGGTACCTGCCCTCTTTAGGATCAGTAAGGTAATGCAGCGAGGGAGAGGAGATGGGCGCCGCCCTCAATATGCTGGCCCCTAGGAGAGAAGCTGAGGTCTCTGATGCCTCGCTTCCCTACGACCACACAGGTTATGGAACACCTTTCCCTTTAGACACAGATGTTGGACTTGTGGTAACAAACGGGGGTACAGGATGGATAGCCTGGTGGTTAGTTAGAATGTTAGAATCTTCTTCTTCTTCCTCCTCTTTTTCTTCTTCTTCTTCTTCTTCTTCTTCTTCTTCTTCTTCTTCTTCTTCTTCTTCTTCCTCCTCTCCTCCTCTAATTCTTCGTCTTCTTCTTCATTGCTGGTGGTGAAGTGATGGAGTTCACTGTCAAAGCCCAAACCAAACAAATAGGAAAGACTTGGTGCATTCATTGGAAAGTGTCTCACCCGTTCTATCAATTTAGCTCCCACTCTCTAACCATCATCACGGCGATAGACTAATATTGATCTTGGCAGTTTCCCGCTGGGAAATTTTATAGCAGAAACCTACAGAGCGGATCCAGCTGTTTTGTATCATTATGAGAAAGAAAATGGCCTGTGACGAAGTCTGTTGCTAGAGAAAGGAATTATCTCTAACGAAAATCTTTATGAATGTTGTCTCTTATTGCATCTTCTGTGTCTTACACTATGAGCTTCAGAGAGAGAGAGGGGGGGGGGGGGGGGGCAGACAGATAGACAGACAGACAGAGACAGACACTGACAGACAGATGGAGATGAATACAGTGAGAAAGAAACTGGTAGAGAGAGAGAGAGAGAGAGAGAGAGAGAGAGAGAGAGAGAGAGAGAAGAGAGAGAGAGAGAGAGAGGAGAGGGGAGAGGAGGGTATAAGTGAGAGAGAGAGAGAAGAGAGACAGAGACAGACAGAGATAGAGATGAATGGAGTGAGTAAGAGAGACAGGTGAGAGAGAGGGGGGGGGGGGGTAAAGGGGAAGAGTGAGAGGAATAGAGGAAGATCGAGAAAAGAGAGAGAGAGAGAGGAGGGGGAGGGCAGAGAGGTAGCGGAGATATGTATATATAATCATACACAGACAGAGACAGATAGACAAACAGAGGACAGAGAGACAAACAGACAGACAGACAGACAGACAGACAGGACGGACAGAGAGACAGAGAGAGTCAGAGAACAAGCATAAATTGTGTGTAATCTTTGTACAAGAATCATTGTCCAGCTGTTGCCTTGGCAAATTAGAGAGCCTGTCTGAAACGACACAGTAACTGCAGCACTGGGGTGCAACAGGCTTGTGTCATGCAGACAGGAGAAGACAGTTTTACACGATCACCACTGGCTTTGTACAGTGCCTGTCGGTCTGTCTGTCTGTTGGCTGTATGTCTGTGGATGTGTCTGTTTCTCTGTGTGTCCTCTCTGCCTGCTCTTGTCTCTGTCTTTCCTCTCTCTGTCTTCTCCTCTCTCTCTCTCTCTCCTCTCTCTCTCTCTCTCTCTCTCTCTCTCTCTCTCTCTCTCTCTCTCTCTCTCTTCTCTCTCATTTCATATATATATATTATATATATATATATTTATTTATTATTAAGATAACCAGTGATTGTAGATTACATATAGGATGCTGTTATGTCAGATATTTTTCCTATTTTCTTTTCTATATTGTATTGTGGCCCAAGGCCGATGTACAATTAAACCATTATTCAGTGTTCTCTCTCTCTCTCTCTCTCTCTCTCTCTCTCTCTCTCTCTCTCTCTCTCTCTCTCTCTCTCTCTCTCTCTCTCTCTCTCTCTCTCTCTCTCTCTTGCTCTCTATTTCTGTCCTTATAATATATATATATATATATATTATATATATATATATATACTTATTATAAATATATATATTATTGTGTCTGTCTGTTGTCTGTCTGTCTGTCTGTCTGTCTGTGTCTATGTGTCTGTGTGTGTGCGTGTTTTCTTACCTCTACTGTTAGATAAACATGTTTGTTTTTTGGTACAAATTCAGTTTTCGGGTCATGTTTTGGTTTGATTTGGACAATGGTGCTGTCAAGCGTATTTATATTTTTATTTTTTTATTTCTAAATATTTTTATGCTATACATATACTGTATATTATATATTATATATATTGCAACGTTCTGGTGGGTCCTGCGACGGTACTGGAACCATTCGTATCGGTCATTGCCTTTCCAATGGATCATTCCAGTGGCGTGGAGAGGGGGGGGGGGGTCTTCTGCACGGGTAACAGTTTGCCCTCCATACTTTCTTACCCAGGCTTTGCGCTCTAAAGACTAGAGCGCAACTCCATAGTCTTCCGAGACTGATGGGTTCCTACTACTATATTGCACGGGACATAAAATAGGATTGAATTTCTTTGTTTCCTTTCTACATCTTGATCTTCCAGTGTGGATCGGAGGTCTGTGTTGCGGGCAAGAATTTTTTTTTTCTCGTTGTGCATCCCCTTTTTCATTCTTTTTTCTTGTTGCCTACTCCGGCACACACACACACACACACACCACACACACACACACACACACACACACACACACACACACACACACACACTATACACACAGCAAGGAAAAACAGTGGTTTTTATGTCAATTTATTCATGACCATTATCTTGACAACTACACCGCAGGGCTTTTCAGACACGCCCTGGGGTTGGCTCGTCAAGCTCAGCTATTGAGTGATGACAGCCAATCATAAAACAGCTTGCAACTCCAGCCATCCGGAACACCGCAGACGACACTTTGGACGTCTGCTGCAGAGATTAAAGCCGCAGGACATGAATATTATGGGATGGACATATAACTTCAGTCGTGACGTTTCAATGGGCGGAGGCAGAAGAATTGAAATTTAAAAAATCCGAAAACACCGCAGTTGTTTTGATTGGGTATGCATGTAGGCCACGTGTGAAGTTTATTGTTAGTTATTGGAGACAGTAAGGGCCCCTGCCTCTGTCTGTTTCTCTGTTTGTTTGTCTGTTTTGTCTAGTACGCTCTCTCTGTCTCTCTCCTTCCTCTCGTCTCTCTCTCTCTCTTCTCTCTCTCTCTCTCTCTCTCTTCCCCTCTCTCTCTACCCCTCTCCCCCCCCCTCTCCCCCCCCTCCTCTCTCCTCCTCTCCTCCTCTCTCTCTCTCTCTCTCCCCCCCCTCCTCACCCCCCCTCCCCCCCCTCCACCCCCCCCCCCCTCCTCTCTCCTCTCTCTCTCTCTCTCTCCTCCTCTCTCTCTCTCTCTCTCTCTCTCTCCCTGCCTCCTTTGCTCCTTCTACATTTCTTTTCTTTTCTTACTTTACGCGGACCAAGACTCGACATTTTATCAGATTTGTATTGCATGTAGCATACACCCTCAGATGCCACACTGTTGGCCTGTAGAGTTCATTATAATATATGTATATATATATATATATATTATATATATATATATATATATATGTGTGTGTGTGTCTGTGTGTGTGTGTCTGTGTCTTCGTGCGTGCGTGCGTGCACGCGCGGCGTGCGTGTGTGTGTGTGTGTGCGCTTGTATGTGTGTGTGCGCCTGTGTGTGTCGTGTACCTATATCACATGCAGCATCAAGGATAGTTTTTGTGTGTGTTTTACCTATATGGCACCTCACAAAACTAGTCATACAGTGTGGCTGCATCTTTTGGGGCAATTTTGTCACTGACATCTGACCTCACCTGTTTTTTTTTATCATACTGTTTTTTCCACAGGTCTGATTTATGAAAAGAGCAATGTAAAAAAAAAATTTTTTAAAGAGAAGGAATCAAGTAAGAAAGCAGCACACGAGGCCCACATTTGAGTTAAACATCAATTTCAACTGCCAGAGGGTCCAAGTATTGTAAGTAAAAGTGGCAAAGGTGTCCCATAACCTATGTGGTCGTTGGGAAGCGAGATTTCAGAAACCTCAGCTTCTCTAAGGGCCAGCATATTGAGTGTGGCGCCCATCTCCTCTCCCTCGCTACTTTACCTTCCCTGACCCTAAAGAGGGCAGGTACCCATATTTTACAGCTAGGTGAACTGGGGGACTGTACTGAAACCGAAACGCGCAAACGGTCACCCATCCACTTGGTAACCACGCTCATCGCTGCTTAACTAACCCTAGCTTCTAGAAAGCGAGCGCTCTGACCACTGAGCTATCCCGTCCGCAAAGGAAAGTAGGTGGGGGTCGATAAGGAGAGTGAAGAGAGGGGTGATGACCAGACGACCCATCAGCCGGATTACGGGGATTACCAGGCTTATCAGTCTCACGGCAATTAATCTTGCGGCACTTTGTAACGTCTGTGACTTTCTGATCTGTTAATTGCATGTTTGGGTGAACTGTGGGGCAGCAAACAGTTGGTGACGTTTGGAGCTGTGGACCAGAAACAGGCACCATCCCTCAGGCAAGGGCCCCAGGGGCAGACAGAGTGTTTGCTTAGATATGTACATGTACCTACATGTTTCTGTGAGGCCTTCTCTCAGGACTGCGTGCCTGCACTCGCGCACGTAAACACTGACACACGCACACATTTATAAGTGTGTGTGTGCACTTGTGCACATACATACACATACACAGAAACATACATAAGCAAGCAAGCGCACACACACACACAAACACACACACACACGTGCGTGCGTGTAACCCGCCCCTCCCTCCCACACACACACATACGCGCGCGTGAGCGTAACCACCACCCCACCCCCCACCCCACACACACACACGCACACACGCTCACACACGCGTACCCCCTACCCCTCCACCCCACCCCCACGCCTTAAATGCAAGATGTCCACAGGACCTACCCCCGTTTAAATCGTCTCTTGGCAAATACAAGACTAGCACCCACCCCACTTCCTCAAGGTCGAGGAGATGGCCAAACAATGCTTAGCTTCCGGACGGGATTAGAACACGGGCCTTACCGGCGCTTCTAGACTGGTGTATTGCCCTTAGGCCACAAAACAATGGCAAGTTTGGTCTCATTTCTGATAGTATCATACTTTGCAATCCCATCCCAATCAGCGTGACTGTCTGTTTTTATTGCTACCATCGTTATCATTGCTCCATCCACGTGCCTGTGGGCGATGGGTGGGACAGAGACTGTGGCGACAGACGATGGCATTTATGATCTGCGCTCTCTGTTTTAGGGTCATTTTTTGGTCTGTTTGTCTGCTGTGTGTGTGTGTGTGTGTTGTGTGTGTGTGTGTGTGTGTGTGTGTGTGTGTGTGTGTGTGTGTGTGTGTGTGTGTGTGTGAGAGAGAGAGGTGTGTGTGTGTGTGTGTGTGTGTGTGTGTGTGTGTCAAGTCAAGTCAAGTCAAGTCAAGTCAAGTCAAGTCAAGTCAAAATTTTATTTTCAGATGGTACATTGAGTAAGCATCGATTTGCTTTTTTTCATCAAAAAAAGGGTAAGTGTGTGGTGTGTGTGTGTGTGTGTGTGTGTGTGTGTGTGTGTGTGTGTGTGTGTGTGTGTGTGTGTGTGTGCGTGATATGAGAGAGAGAGAGAGATACAGAGCGAGAGAGTTACAGAGAGAGAGCGGAGAGCGCACATACACGCGCGTCCTTGGCATTAATTTATATGTGCATCAAGTAACCGCATCTGTCGATAATCAATCTGGAGATTCTGCTCTACCTGAGTGTGTAAAAAAAATAACCCAGGTGTTCTGACAGGTAACTAATTGCAAAGCTTTTAACACTTAGCAAATCCTGCTACCTTTAGATATACTTTATTCATAAGCTAATAATTACCATTCAACAAAACATTTTACAGAAAAAAAATTTACCTGTGTGAAAAAATATATACACGAGATAGATTAGATAGATGAGATTGGTAGGTAGGTAGGTAGGTAGGTAGGTAGGTAGGTAGGTAGGTAGGTAGGTAGGTAGGTAGGTAGGTAGGAAGGTTGATAAACAGACAGACAGACAGACAGACAGAGAGAAACAGAGAGGCACAGAGAGAGGAGAGAGAGAGAGAGAGAGAGAGAGAGGAGAGAGAGGAGAGAGAGAGAGAGAGAGCGAGACGAGAGAGAGAGAGAGAGAGAGAGAGAGAGAGCTAATTATTAATTACCTTTCAACAAAACGTTTTACAGGGGAAAAAAACTTACCTGTGTGGAAAAAATGTATACACGAGATAGATGAGATAGATAGAATAGATAGATAGATAGATAGATAGATAGATAGATAGATAGTTGAATAGATAGATAGACAGACAGACAGACAGACAGACAGACAGATAGATAGATAGATAGATAGATAGATAGATAGATAGATAGGTAGGTAGGTAGGTAGGTAGGTAGGTAGGTAGGTAGGTAGGTAGGTAGGTAGGTAGGTAGGTAGGTAGGAAGGAAGATATACAGACAGACAGTCAGAGAGAAACAGAGAGGCAGAGACAGGACAGAGGGACAGAGAGAGGGGGTGTAGGCCCGGAAGAATGGCAGAGTAATTGGAAGATAACACCTCAGCAGAGTCCGCCTTCCTGAGAAACAATGGCTAGCCACGGAACAAAGAGGCCGTACATTCTGTCAGAGAGAGACAGACAGACAGACAAAAGAGAATGTGCGTGAGTGTTCGTGCATTGTGTATGTGGGTATAAGATAGAGGGAGAAAAAAGGGGGAGGAGGGGAGACAGACGGAAAGAGAGTGTGTGTGTGGCGTGTGTGCGTGTGCGTGCGTGCGTGCTTGCGTGTGTGTGTGTGTGTGTGTGTGTGTGTGTGTGTGTGTGTGTGTGTTGTGTGTGTGTGTGTGTGTGTGTGTGTGTGTGTGTGGGTGTAAAAGAGAGAGAGAGAGAAGAGAGAGATGTCATACATTATGGAAGCCAGCAAGCCATTGAAAGGTGATAGCCAATTAAGTGCCGGGAGATTCATGAGACGTGAGGTGAGATTGATGGACTTCTCTGATGGCGGGAGGTGAAGAGACAGACAGGCAAAAACACTCCAGGGCTTAGCTAAAAAAAACACTGCCACTAGACATCAAGTCACAGAATCCTACGATATAGTACCTACTAATGGTGATACAACGCCCTAACACATCAGGGCTTTAAATTAAAGCACAGGACCTAGCTCATCACAGAACCGTGCATTAATCAGGTATCAAGCATAAGGATTGAACTTATACCAAATAATTTTATCATTTAATGCAAAGCTTTTTTCAGGATAACGCCATGTTTAGGTACTATTCCGGATGTTGTTTGAAGGAGAGCGGAAAGTTCTAAGCTATACCTCTTTCCCAGATTTTTTGTTCTTTCAAGAAAGATTCGAACCTAGGACCTCTCGCGCTTTGAGCAGATCCGACATCATTTTTAAGACCACCAGACTCAAACCAATCTTTGAGGGTATGGGAGGAAGCAGGAATGACGAAAATCTGGATTTTCAAGGAAGATTCGAACCAAAGATCTCTGGCTTTTTGACAGAGCGCGTTACCTTGAAGACCACGGCACCAGACACACCCGACCGTTATTTGAGGACACGGGTGCAGGAGGGAATAATGATGGGGAAAGGGTGGGGGTGGATGAATAAAAGAAGCATTGAGTGACTGATAAGAGCATGTACGGATGCAGACACAGCCACGCTGGCGGATCAGTAGAATGAGTGACGACGTGGTTCCCATGGAAACCAGACAACCCTGACTGACTGACTGCTGATGATGAGGCTTTTGTCGATTTGGAGAGAGAGAGAGAGAAAGAGAGAGAGAGAGAGAGAGAGAGACAGAGAGAGACAGAGAGAGACAGAGAGACGCAAACGCAAACGCAATTTATTTTACGAGGGTAATAGATTAAGTTACAATACTTTCTTCATCCAGCCCTCAAAGAGAGAGAGAGACAGAGAGAGAGAGAGAGAGAGAGAGAAGACAGAACAGACAGACAGACAGACAGACAGACAGACAGACAGACAGACAGACAGACAGACAGACAGACAGACAGACAGACAGACAGACAGAGACGTATGTTAGAAAGAGAGAGAGAGAGTGGGGAGGGGGGGAGAGAGAGAGAGAAATCACGTGTAACAATGTGTGTGTAATGTATGTGCAGTGGGAAAGTTAGTGAGAGAGAAGAGAGAAACACACACACACACACACACACACACACACACACACACACACACACACACACACACACACACACACACACACACACACACACACACACACAAACTGGAAGAGACTAAGAAAAAAAAGTTGTTGTTTTTTTAAGTATTAAAACATGAAGCCATAAAAGCATCACTCAAAACACACAGATCCTCAACATCCTCATAGATTGTCACACTAGAAACAAGCCCAACAAAGAAAACTAACACAAACAACAACATAAACTGCAACACCAAACCCAAAGAAAACAAAACCCCAACAAACTAAAGCCACCAAGACCTTTTTGTTTAATTTGAAAAGTTGCAGCAGAAGCATGATATAAGCTATGAAAATCCCAGACCTTTCACTTCTAGCTCAGAAGATGGTTTTTGTGCTTGGTGATTTTTGTTTCTATACTTTGTTAGTTTGTGAGTCTGTGTGTGTTGATTTTTGTTTCTATAGTTTGTTACTTTGTGAGTCTGTGTTTCTTTGTAATGCACATGCACGAGTGTGTGTGTGTGTGTGTGTGTGTGTGTGTGTGTGTGTGTGTGTGTGTGTGTGTGTGTGTGTGTGTGTGTGTGTGTGTGTGTGGCGGGGGGGGGGGGAGTACGTACGAATGGGGGCACTTATGTGTGTATGTAAAGATTATGAATGAAGGAGAAAAAACACAGATGACAGTAATGACCACACTATCGTTGATAATGTTGATGGTAAGGTGTGTTATTATTGACCAGTTCAGTTTTTGGGACGAAATAGCTGAGGAAGGCTATTGGTAACGACTATGGCGGCGACGACAATGACGATGACGTTGATGTAGTAAACAAGATGCGTTTTGGGCGATACAGCTACACAACCATACCAGTTATCATCAGGTCAGTAATTATCATGATGACTAAGATTCAAAGATGATGCTGATGATGTTGATGCTGATGACGTTGGTGATGGTGATGACGTTGATGGTGATGACGTTGCAGGCAACAATGACGTGTTCGTGACGATACAGCTGGGCAAGGAGAAGTACCAGACCTCCACCATCAAAAATGCCCACAACCCGGAATGGTTTGAGGAATGTGACCTGTAAGTCTCATTCTGTCTTTCTGTCTGTCTGTATCTCTGTCCGTCACTCTATCTCTGCATGTCTGTCTGTCTGTCTGTCTGTCTGTCTGTCTGTCTGTCTGTCTGCCTGCCTGCCTCTCTCTCTCTCTCTCTCTCTCTCTCTCTCTCTCTCTCTCTCTCTCTCTCTCTCTCTCTCTCTCTCTCTCTCTCTCTCTCTCTCTCTCTTCTCTCTCTTCTCTCTGTTTTATGTGAAGTTGTCCTTTTCTTCATGAAAAGATCTGAATACATTCAGCCAAAGTACTATAATAACCCATGTCGTTTAAGATTAAATTTACTCAAGGCAGCAAGAAATACGAGTGTTTATGTAACCTTGCTATATATATATACAAAGCTTTGAAATACCTTGATACTATTACAACATAGGGTGTAATGACTGCATGACCTATTTATGTGTCTCTGGGAGTAATCTTTAAGACAATGAAAAATTATTTGTGGCATTATTGTATGAGGAGGTGACAGGAAGAAAAAGAAACAAGGCAGAAACAAAGAGAGGGATGGAAAAAGAGGGAATTCGTAGCACAGTATTTCCAGAAAAGGGGGGGGGGGGGCATGCTTTTTACACCGATAGGCTCCCTGCATCTTAAGGGAAAAATCTCAAAAATGAAAAACAGAGAAATTCACATGGATTATAAACCATACATAAAGACAGCTTCATGAGCATCCTTTCTATCATTCAATGGTTTTTTTATCACCTGGTTTCATATATCCATGATGTGTGTGTATGTGTGTGTGTGTGTGTGTGCGTGCGTCCGTGTGTGAGTGTGTGTGTATGTGTGTGTGTTTGTGCGTGTGTTTATGTTTTATGTGTGTGTGCCGCGTGTGTTTGTGTGTGTTTGTATGTTTGTGCGTTTGAGTGTGTGTTTGTATGTTTGTGCGTTTGAGTGTGTGTGTGTGTGTGGCGTGTGTATGTATGTGTATGTGTGTGTGTGTACGTGTGTGTGTGTGTATTATGAGTGTGATTGTGTGGATGTATGCGTGCGTGTGTATGTGTGTGTGTGTGCGTGTGTGCGCGCGTGTGTATGTGTGTGTAATTATCTGTGTGTGTGTGTGTGTGTGTGTGTGTGTGTGTGTGTGTGTGTGTGTGTGTGTGTGTGTGTGTGTGTGTGTGTGGACAGCCCCATTCCTCACCTGCACTCGGAGATCGAGGTGAGCGTGTACCACAGGGGCGTGCTGTCTGACGACTTTCTGGGCTATGCCTCCATCCCCCTGTGGGAACAGAAGATCCAGGACACCAGCAAAACACAGTGAGTATACTATTTATTTATTTATTTATTATTTTATAGCGAGGGTAATGGAATGTATACATGTATATAGGCACTGCGCTGATAGGGTGGGGTGGGGGGGTTGAGGTGGGGGGACCGGAGGTTTGTGTTGTGGGTGGGTGGTTTGTATTATGTGTGTGTGTGTGCGTTGTGTGTGTGTGTGTGTGTGTGTGTGTGTGTGTGTGTGTGTGTGTGTGTGTGTGTGTGTGTGTGTGTGTGTGTGTGTGGTGTGAGTGAGTGAGTGAGTGAGTGAGTGAGTGTGTGTGTGTGTGTGTGTGTGTGTGTGTGTGTGTGTGTGTGTTTCGAGGTGGGGGGAGGTTTGTATTGTGGGTGGGTGGTTTGTATTATGTGTGTGTGTGTGTGTGTGGTGTGTGTGTCTGTCTGTCTGTGTGCGTGCGTGTGTGTGTGTGTGTGTGTGTGTGTGTGTGTGTGTGTGTGTGTGTGTGTGTGTGTGTGTGTGTGTGTGTGTGTGTGTGTGTTTATTTATTTATTTATTTATTTTATTCTTTTATGTCGAGGATAATGGGATAAGCACTCTTGTGCTTTTTTACATCCAGTCCCCGTGTGTAAGCAGTTTTATAAATGTCATCTGTTCCCACCGGCACACGATGGCCTACTCTTACGAAAAGCGGAACAGGATTTAACGTGTGCAGATGTTCTGCGTGCGTTCGCACACGGGGCCTCGGTTTAAAGTTTCATCCGAAGGACTTTGGGGAGAGTGGAGTCAGCACTGATGTTGACTCCAGGAGAAAAATCTCCTCGACCGGACTCGAACCCGGGTCGTCAAATTGCCAGCGTAATGTTCTGACCACTAGGCTATCCGTCCCCTCGGTGTGTGTGTGTGTGTGTGTGTGTGTGTGTGTGTGTGTGTGTGTGTGTGTGTGTGTGTGTGTGTCTGAGGGAATGGTGTTGTTCAAAAAGTTGACAGCCCTGATAATTATAGAACTAAAACCTCTGTGGTGTGTGTGAGTGTGTGTGTGTGTGTGTGTGTGTGTGTGTGTGTGTGTGTGTGTGTGTGTGTGTGTGTGTGTGTGTGTGCGTGCGTGTGTGCGTGCGTGCGTGTGTGCGTGCGTGTGTGTGTGTGTATGTGTGAGGTGATGGAGGTACAGTGTACTGCTTTCGCTTTTTTTTTTATTAAGTGTGTACGACATGAACCTTTTAGCCGCGTGACGACGACAAGAAGAAGAAAAAGAAGAAGAAGAAGAAGAGCTCATTGATTTATTGGTTTATTGATTGATAGAAAGGTTAATTGATTGCATGCGACAATGGCCATTTAGTCTTGACAACAACAACAACAACAACAACAACAATGGCACATTGATTGATGGATGGATGGATGGATTGATTAACTGATTGATTGTGTGCGACAATTATTGTCTTTTACTCAGTGTGATGGCGACAACAAGAAGAATGATTACTTGCTTGCTTACTTGATTGATTGATTGATTGTGTACGATAATTCAGTGATTGATTGATCTGTACATTTGCCTTTTAGCCGTGAAAACAAAAACAACAAGAATGGCAGATTGCTTGATTGATGTTTGATTTATTGATTTGTTCATTGACTGTGCGAGAGTTGCCTTTTACATGACGACAACAACAAGAAGAATAGCACATTGATGGATGGATTGATGGATGGATTGAATGATGGATGGAGAGCTTGATGGATTAATTGATGGATTTATCGATATACTGATTGATCGATTATTACGACAGTTGCCTTTATCCGTGAGACAACGACGACGACAACAACAACAACAGGAATGACACATTAATGAATAGTATGAAGTGATGGGGGGGTTTGTTTTGTTTTGGGTTGGGTTGTTTTTTTTACATGCACTGTTTAATTTCACAGTATTAATACACAAAATTGTTGAACAAGACTGGTAATTTATTTTCCGTTTACCCTTTTTCACATTCTTGAAAATGGTTTGTAACTCATTTCTATTAGCATTAAGTGATGGTCGATCGATCGGTTGATTGCTTTGATTGACGGATCGACTCTTGGAACTGTCCAGGTGGGTGACCCTGAAGAACAAGCCGGGGCGGGGCGGGGAGAGCAAGTACCGGGGCGAGATCGAGGTCAAGGTCACCTTCCACTGCCACAGCCGCGCTGACTTCGCTTCGGGGCTGAAGAAACGCTCCTCCTCCATCAGGAGTCTGGCCACAGCTGTGGGTCAGTGCTAGTAGTGGCTGTGGGGGAGGGGGGTTGTGTAGTGTGGGTGGGGGGTGGGGGGGTGTTTGTGGTGGGGGGGGGTGTCGTGTTGTGTGTGCGTATGGGGGGGGGTTGATTTATTTGATTTGATTTATTCTTTTATATCGAGGATAATGGGATAAGCGCGCATGTGCTTTTTTCATCCAGTCCCCGTGTGTATACAGTTGTGGAAATATTGTCATCTGTTTCCACTGGCACACAGCGGCCTGCTCTTACAAAAAGCGGAACAGGATTTAATGTGTGCGCAAGATGTTCTGCGTGCGTGGGCACACGGGGCCTCGGTTTACAGTCTCATCCGAAAGACTTTTGGGGAGAGTAGAGTCAGCGCTGATGTTAACTCCAGGGGTAAAATCCCCTCCAACGGGAATCGAACTCGGGTCGTCAAATTGCGAGCGCAATGTTCTGACCACTAGGCTATCCCTGTGTGTGTGTTAAGTCAAGTCAAGTGTGTTGTGTGCGTGTGGATTAGTTGATGGATTATTTTGTACTGTGCTTCGTTGTGGATGAGTGGTGATGTGTGTGAGGGGAGGGGGAGAGCGGGGAAACAGGGGAGGGATTCGGTGGGTGGGTGGATGTGGTGGTAAGAGAGGGAGAGAGTGTGTGTGTGTGTATGTGCGTGCGTGCGTGCGTGCGTGCGTGCGTGCGTGCGTGCGCACATGTTTGTGTTACAGCGTGTATGTGCGTCCTCATTCACACACACACACACACACACACACACACACACACACCTATACACACACACAAACACACACCTACACACACACAATCACACACCCCTACACACACACACCTACACCCCCCCACACACACACTCACCTACACACCCACACACACCCCCCACCCACCACACACACACACACACAGCTAACAGACAACTAAACCTACAGCTCACTTTTCCCCCCTACACGCACTATATGCACTGCACTGTACTGTGTGACACAGGGGACAAGCTGAAGTTATCCAGGAGCAAGTCATAGGTTGTGTCTTTCATTTATTTTTCTTTTATTTTATTTCATTCTTTTCATCTGGAAACAAAAAAAACAAAAAAATTTGACACACACACACACACACACACACTCTCATACACACACACACCACCCCCCCACACACAATATACACACACCTACACCCTCCACACTTCCCCCCATACACACACACAGCTAACAGACAACTAGGCCTACAGCTGACTTTTCCCCCTACATGCACTGTACTGTGATACACAGGGGACAAGCTGAAGCTGTCCAGGAGCAAGTCTTTCCGCGAGAACCGCAGGGACCCTGAGGGCGGCAAGACAGAGCGCAACCAGGGCCAGAACACCTCCCTGCAGGATGTGCCTGAGGTGAGGGGGGCTGAGAGGGGGAGGTGGTCAGTAGAGAGGACTGTGTATGTGTGTGTGTGTGTTGTTGTTCTTCAGTTTAACGTCCTTCCACTAAATAGAAATATCAGACAAAGAAGTGCGTGTGTGTGTGTGTGTGTGTGTGTGTGTGTGTGTGTGTGTGTGTGTGTGTGTGTGTGTGTGTGTGTGTGTTTGTTTGTGTGTGTGTGTGTTTGTGTGTGTGTGTGTGTGTGCGTGTGTGTGTGTGTGCGTGTGTGTGTGTGTGTGTGTGTGTGTGTGTGTGTGTGTGTGCGTGTGTGTGTGTGTGTGTGTGTGTGTATGTGTGTGTGTGTGTGTGTATGTGTATGTGTGTTTTGGGATCGAAACACAAGGCAGCAGATCATTATTCTCTCGGATAGATAGATAGATTGATAGATAGATAGATAGATAGATAGATAGATAGATAGGTAGATAGGTAGATAGGTAGATAGATAGATAGATAGATAAAGCGCAGATAATAATCTTGTGTGGGACTGTCAAGATTTTACAAATGCAAAGCTTTTAATCTGTATAGTTAGGAGGTCATGGTTTTTGATACAGAGCTGTCGACATTTATAGCAGTTGTGTTGGTGATTATGATAACAAAAACAGTGGTAGTAGCCGTCATCGTTGTCGTGGTAATAGTAAAAGTAGTAAGGATAGTGGTAGTAGTATAGCGATGATATAGAATGTGTGTAACAACAATAATGATAACATGGCAATTGTAATCTGCTGCTGCTGCCGGTACTACTAATATTAGCAATAAAGATTACAGATGATGTAATAAAGAATTAAAAGTAATAATAATCATCATCATTATGATGATAATGATGAAAATAATAATAATAACAAGAACAACAACAACAATGATAATAGTTAGGAGGGTGCTTTGCCTGGTAAGACAGTGGAAGGGACACAACTCTTTCCAGTGTCATGGAGAATAGCTAGCGTGGTTTTCACAACGTGTACCCCCCTCGCTATGCCGTCAGATTAGTCTGGTGTCTGATGGTCAGCTGATGGAGCAAGTGCTACTTGGTGGTGGCTTTGAAAATGTAACGGTCATTTTGGACTTTGCTTTTAATTTTCTTTTCTTTTCGTTTGCACCGTTCAGTGAACTTGGAGGCGAAAAGTGAGGTCTACAGCGTGTGAGGGTTGATAGACATTGAAACAGCTTCATTCACGGAGATTGAGTGTAGTTGTTGATATTCCCTCACATCACAATGACAGAATCTGTACTATTAGATTATTTGTTCATATTCCCTCACATGATAATGACAGAATCTGTACTGCTGCATATACTCCTTGATAATTTCTGACATCACAAAAATAGAATGTATACTATTGGACGTGTCCTTGATATTCCCTCACGTCACAATGACAGAATCTATACTATTAGATTATTTGTTGATATTCCTTCACATGATAATGACAGAATCTACACTGTTGATTGTATTCCTTGATAGTCCTTCACATCACAATGACAGAATGCTTACTGTCGAACGTACTCTTTGCTAATGTCTCA
The DNA here is from genome assembly GCA_030674155.1 of Stramonita haemastoma. Lineage (NCBI taxonomy): Eukaryota > Metazoa > Mollusca > Gastropoda > Neogastropoda > Muricidae > Stramonita > Stramonita haemastoma. The sequence goes on from CM060337.1 coordinate 2,579,614, forward strand.
CGGCACAATGACAAAATCCATACCATTAGATTATTTGTTGATATTCCTTCACGTGATAATCTCTGACACCACAATGACAGAATTCAGACTGTCGAACGTGATCGCTGCTAATGTCTCACGGCACAATGACTGTGCCTGTATAGATCTGTACATGGTTCATCAGTGTGGAGACACCATAACTGTATTATTTGTTGCTAATGCCTCAAGGCACAAGGACAGCAGCTGTAACTAAACTGTGAATTTCTCTGTTTCTGAGACAATAAAATATTGGAATTTGAATTTGGGACTAACTGTCTGTACCCCCACAGCCGAGGGCCTACAGGCGGAGCTCCACAGGCAGTCAGCGACACCCCCCGCCCAGCCTGCCCCCCG
>CM060337.1:2584985-2609985 GCA_030674155.1 Stramonita haemastoma
GTTTACAATCTCATCCGAAAGACTTTTGGGGAGAGTGGAGTCAGCACTGATGTTAACTCCAGGGGAAAAATCTCCTCGAACGGGAGTCGAACTAGGGTCGTCAAATTGCGAGCGCAATGTTCTGACCATTATGCTATCCCGTCCCCCAATACTGGCTCTGTGTGTGTAGTAGTAGTAGTAGTAGTAGTAGTAGTAGTAGCAGTAGTAGTAGTAGTAGTAGTAGTAGTAGTAGTAGTAGTAGTAGTAGTAGTAGAAGTAGTAGTTGTAGTCTTCAGATTTAACGTCTTTCCACTTTAAGTGATACCAGACGATCAAAAGAAAAATTGGAGAGTGCGTGTGTGTATGTGTTTGCGTGCATGCGTGCGTGCATGTGTGTGAATACATCATAATAACAAATAAAATACGCTAAACATCATAACAAGTTAATGATAATGCAAAATCGATTAAAACAAAATACAACAAAAATTCAACAATTACAACAAATGCCCTATGGGACTTGGCTGTAAACCTTTAGAAATATCAAACATCATGTCTACATCATTGAGAACTTCTTCAATAGAAGTCTTTGAAATGAGAGGCCAATAGGATTTTAAAATGGTTGTGTGTGTGTGTGGTCAGGAGCTGCTGAGGGTGGTCATCCAGAACAAGGCTCAGCTGATCCGCAAGGACCAGTACATCCGGGACCTGGAGAGCTACATCGACAACCTCCTGGTGAGGGTCATGGAGACCCAGCCCCGCATCCTCAACCGTCCCCCCATCCACCACCACCACAGATAGATACCCCCCCATCCACCACCACCACAATAGATAGACCCCCCCATCCACCACCACCACAGATAGACACCCCCCCATCCACCACCACCACAGATAGACCCCCCCATCCACCACCACCACAGATAGAACCCCCCCCCCATCCACCACCACCACAGATAGACCCCCCCATCCACCACCACCACAGATAGACCCCCCCATCCACCACCACCACAGATAGATAGACCCCCCCCATCCACCACCACCACAGATAGATAGACCCCCCCATCCACCACCACAGATAGATAGACCCCCCCATCCACCACCACAGATAGATAGACCCCCCCATCCACCACCACAGAATAGACCCCCCCATCCACCACCACAGATAGACCCCCCCATCCACCACCACAGATAGACCCCCCCATCCACCACCACAGATAGACCCCCCCATCCACCACCACAGATAGACCCCCCCATCCACCACCACAGATAGACCCCCCCATCCGCCACCATAGATAGACCCCCCCATCCGCCACCACAGATAGACCCCCCCATCCACCACCACAGATAGACCCCCCCATCCGCCACCACAGATAGACCCCCCCATCCGCCACCACAGATAGACCCCCCCATCCGCCACCACAGATAGACCCCCCCATCCGCCACCACAGATAGACCCCCCCATCCACCACCATAGATAGACCCCCCCATCCGCCACCACAGATAGACCCCCCCATCCACCACCATAGATAGACCCCCCCATCCGCCACCACAGATAGACCCCCCCATCCACCACCATAGATAGACCCCCCCATCCGCCACCACCACAGATAGATAGACCCCCCCCCCATCCACCACCACAGATAGATAGACCCCCCCATCCACCACCACCACAGATAGACCCCCCCATCCACCACCACCACAGACAGATAGATAGACCCCCCCATCCGCCACCACCATAGATAGACCCCCCCATCCACCACCACCACAGATAGATAGACCCCCCCATCCACCACCACAGATAGATAGACCCCCCCATCCGCCACCACCACAGACAGATAGATAGACCCCCCCATCCACCACCACAGACAGATAGACTCCCCCATCCACCACCACAGATAGATAGACCCAGCCACCCCCCACCCCCCTTCACACCCCCCTCCCCTCCTGTCAGGGCGGGGGGCCTGTACCCGGGGTGTGCACACCCTGCCCTGCCCTGCACGGTCTGTCTCTGATTGGGGGTGTGGGTTTGGACATCTGCCTCCAGGACTGGTGTCTGCGGGGATTTATTCTGACCTTAACCTGGGTCTCTGCTGGACGTCCTCTGACCCACATGTCTGGGTACATACCTGGATGCCCTCTGACCCACATGTCTTGGATTACTGCCAGAATCCGAGCCTCCACTTCAGCATTCCCTCCGCTCCAACATTCCAAATGACCAGTGTGTGTTTGTCAAACGGTGCATCACATAGTTCTATTATGTGGGCTTGTATTTATTGATTGATATGTTCGCGATGATCTGTTCATTGACGATGGTCTGTATTGCTGACTGTGGATCTGTAATCTTCTGCTCTGTGTAATACTTCAAGTTTCCACATGACTTGCTGCCCGCTATTTTCTTTCTTATTATCTAGACGTGGATCTCTTAGACTCTAGTCCTTTTATCGTGTGCTTTTTTTTCCTGGGGTTTGCTTTTGGTCTGTGTTGTTTGTGTCCTCGTGGTTACGAGACGGCAGTGACAGTAGTGATGTTGAACATGAATTCGTTGAATTTGGTTCTGTCTTCAAACTCCAGTGACAGCCGTTTGGTTTCTAGGAAATGTTTTCCTTTTTTTTTAATGCTTGTGTGTGTGTATGTGTGTGTGTGTTTGTGTGTGTGTGTGTGTGTGTGTGTGTGTGTGTGTGTGTGTGTGTGTGTGTGTATGTGTGTGAAAATGTTTTGTGTATGTGTTTTTTTAATTCTGTACTGTTGCCTTTTGTTTTTGTTTTCTATTCATCTTTTGCGTCTTGACAAAGTTGATGGGAAATGTACCTTGGAAGTGTTCCTTTGAACAAGCTGAAAGAAGAAAACAACCAAAACATCTTTGTAAAGCCTCTATGATAAAAAAAACAACAACAAATAAACAAAACGAAGCAATTCAAATGGAGCATCAACATTAACAGCAGCAACAATGTCATAACTGGAAATTCAGAGACTATTAAATTTTGTCGAAGGTGCTCTGCCTGAACTGGTATCATCAATTCACAATATAAAAATTTTTTTTTTAATGCACCTGACATAGATGTGGCACTGATATGAATAATGCATAATGGCTACATACTTTATGCTAATTTTCTTAGAGCTTTTAGAAACACGCTGGAATGGATTGATGTTATGAACAAAAATTATTATTAAAAGGCAGGGTACAGAGACACTCTTACAAGTTTTCCGACAGTAAAAAAAAGGGTAAAGGTGTCCCATAACCTATGTGGTCGTAGGGGAGCGAGGTGTCAGAAACCTTAGCTTCTCTAGGGACCAGCATATTGAGGGCGGCGCCCATCTCCTTTCCCTCGCTGCTTTACCTTCCCTAACCCTACAGCGGGCAGGTACCCATTTACAGCTGACAGTAAAGTTCTCAAAACTTTGCATCAGGCTTCAGCTTTTGTCTTTTCTTCAACCTAGCAGTCTGTAGGTTTTCTTTGTATTTCGTTCTACATTCTCTTTGAAATGATTCTGGGTTGTCACATGCATTTGTCTCCTTTCGCTTTCTCTGCGAAATAGTACTCTTGCAGTCGCAGGCCCCAGTAATGCATTGCTTAGTCCAACATCGTCTTTGTCTTCTTTTTTCCCATGTATATATGCATGCGCTCGTGTCTTTATTTTTTTTTTCGTTGAAATTTGAATAGAACGCATGCTGTGTGAATGATAGATCTCTGATATTTGCAAAGACTGCCGACTGTGTATTAACCGAGGAAATTCTGAGGAATGCCTGATCTGGACATGGCTTTATACAGTTACATCACCGTCCTTACAGAATGGAGTCAAAATATTATTGTCTACACATATCAGAAATGTTAAGTCTTTGCTGCACAACGTGTTTGATTATGTACATTGGTGTTTATAATGGCTTGCCTGTCCACAGTTTCCTCTTGTTTTTTGTCTTACATCCTGTCCTTTGGCGTGTTTATACTTCAGTAGGTTTTGTTTGAGTTTTTTGTTTGTTTTCTTTTGGGAGGAGGGGGAGGAGGCTAAGGTCGTGAAAAAGCAAAGTTGTCATCGTTGCGATTTGTTGTGTGTGTGTGTGTGTGTGTGTGTGTGTGTGTGTGTGTGTATGTGTGTGTGTGTGTGTGTGTGTGTGTGTGTGTGTGTGGTGTGTGTGTGTGTGTGTGTGATAAGATTGTCGTATCTGTGTGTGTGTTTGTGTGTGTCTGTGCGTATCACGCGTTTTTTTTTCCAATGTTTCCACGTTCATCATGATGTGTATATATTTTTTTACCAACTCTTAATGCATTTTGTAACAATATGCTTTTGCTGTAGATCATTTTTTCATCTATTATCAACATATCTACACTTTTTACATGACTTTGGAAACTTGGGGGCAACCATTTGGAAATGTTTGTAACTGTATAGACTTTGGATCTCACCTACATTATTCTACGATGACCCCATTGTGTGTGTGCGTGTGTGTGTGTGTGTGTGTGTGTGTGTGTGTGTGTGTGTGTGTGTGTGTGTGTGTGTGTGTGTGTGTGTGTGCGTGTGTGCGTTAGAGTGAGTATGTGTTAGTGTGTGTGGCGCGCGCGCGCGTGCGTGCGTGTGCGTGTGTGTGTGTGTGTGTGTGTGTGTGTGCTGCACCGATCATAGCTGTTTGAAAGCATTTGTGGCACTTTGGAACCAACTGTGCCACACTTTACAATGAGATTTTTTGGTATCTTTTTTACCAGAGATAAACAAAATTGTGCCCGAAGAAGGCTTGCACAACGCTTCACTACAGACTCGTGCCCCGAATGTCTAATGCCCAACCGATCAACCACAGTGTGTTCAAATTGGTGTGACTATGTCGGTGGAAAGTGGTGTGTTGCTGTTGTTATGACGGCAGCTTCTTTCTTGTTTTTTTTGATAATATGTAATTATTAGCAGGTTTGTTTTTGTTTTGTGTATTTGTTTGTTGTTGTAGAGAGAAAACTTTACTGTTTGAAGACATTCTAGTGATTGAGTTTCTTTGTGGGTGATTATTTTTTTGAAGGGAGGGGGATGATAGATGAGAATGGAGCTGAAATTGAGGATTTTTTTTTTGTAGTATGTAAAACTTTCACAATAGTATGTAAAATATGAGGTGAGATTGACACAGATGAGGGCATGAATTATTTTTTTAATGAATTCATTTTAATTGATCGTGAACAAGAGAGCAGATGCCATTTACATAGAAACAGTGACCTTGTCAAGATGAAAATACCAATGGAAGGCATAGGGGGAGGAAAAAAAACATGGAACTTTGGCCTGGAAAGGCTGTGGTAACTGACAAAAGTCTGGCCAAGGTTTTGCAATTCTCTGAGCAGGAAATTTGCGAAAAATGCATAATACATACTTTTGCCAAACGCTGGAACGTTCGTGTGGAAAATATGCTTCGTGTTTTTTTTCTATTGATTTCTTTTCTTTTCTTTTTCTTTTAGCTATTTTTTCTTGGTGTAAGTATTTATCAGTTTTTGTTTTAAGAAAATACAACAACAACAACAAAACAAAACCCTCTGCTGAGTTAGTAGTAATGATAAATGTATAATGTTTATATAACGCTGAATCTTGTAAAGCAAACAAATCAAAGCGAGTTGATAATTGGGCACTTTTGCTAAGGTACGTTTCATCAAAATTTTGTCATCCGTTGTTCCACTGGCACACAATGGTATTATACTCTTCCAAAAAGGTGGAGCAGGTTTTAACGCGTGTGCAAGCTGTTCTGTGTGCCTGTTTGCACGGTAGGACCTGGGTTTACAGTCTCATCAGACTGTGGAACGTGACATGGCAGGAGGTAGATGTTGGCATTATCATGTGGTCCTAAGTGGTTGGCCGGGCTTTAGCTAAGGCAGGAAGTAAAATGGCTGCTGTGTAGTGGGGAAAGGGAGACAATACACTTCTGAAGGATTTAAAATGGTTAATGTGTAGTGGGGAAAGGGAGACAATCTGAAGGATTTTAAATTGTTACTGTGTATGGGGAAAGGGAGACAAGACACTTCTGAAGGATTTAAAGTGAGCGTCACACAAAGGTGTGGCGGACATGTTCAGGAATAAGAGTGCTCTTGTAAAGGGATGACGGAAGTTGTTTCCCCTCAGCAGGTACTGCTACCATCCTTCGCAGCTTGTGTTACTAAATTTGGACTCCTCGGCTGTCGTTTGTTACGGACACTGTGCTTGAATAGCCTAATGTCTTGAGTTCGTTTTCATGTCCTGGTCCTGGTTTCATGTCAAGGTGTAGCCTTAAAGCCACTCCGTGCAAGAGCTGTGTTGTGCTCTGATTATGACCCTGAAGACTTCGAGAACTGGCACTGGTAGAGGTGAACATGCCTGCTTCATAACACGGACAGTAAGTTGTAGGCAGAGCCTTCGAGGAATAACTGACAGTGAGCAGTAGACATAGGTGTTTGATTTTGTTTGAGCCATGTTTGAGAAAAAGACAGATTAACTTCAATAATGTAGCCAAACCCTCAGATCAAAACTGAAAACTAGTTAATACTTATTGTTTGTCAACAGTTGGCACTTTAACTTATGCAATTGTTTGAAAATATACCGATGGATATTACAGCAGAAATAAATAGTCTGCACAATTGTAGGACCGTAAAAAAAAGAGTTTGACAGCATTTGTCAAAATGTATGCAAGTTTTGATGACTTTTTTTGGGGGGAGGGATCCGGGAGGAAGGAGGCTGAATGTCATAAATTACAGTTTTTTTAATGATATTATATACTTCATATATTGAAATTGTCTTGGTCATATTTATATTGATTTACATTACACTGAAAAAAGTGAGCTTAATATTTATAGCTTTCTGATACACAGCTATAATTATGTCCTTATTTCCTTAAGACTGCCTGGAAGGTATTGGTGCATGTCTGTTCTGAAGCATAATAAAAGGGAATAGTGCGTGTGTCTGTGTGTGTTTTTATGTGCGTTTGTGTACGTGCGTGCGCGCGTGTGTGCGTGCATGCCTTTGTGAGAGTGTGTGCGTATATGTATATGTTTTACATCATCAGTCTCTTTTTCTATTTTCCGATACTTACTGAAGTGAAGTGAATCCCTATTAAGCTAGCTGCATTACACCATACAGCGCTGTTAACTAAAACTTCAGGCCAGGTCATGTGCTTTTAGAGAGATGTTCGACCCTAGAACAAAAAATACACGATTTCTGTATTGTCATTAGCATCTTCAAAAACTCCGTATGGAGACAGGCAGGCAGCTTGTGGTAGTAGCTTTCCATGCACAGGATGAAGACAGAGCAGAATATTGCAACAGTGCACACGAAGGAATAGAACGGCTTTTATCATAGTCGTAGTCATCAGACAAACCCGTACACCACTGCATACACAGGCCTCAGTAACCACTGCATAAAAACAAGCCTTAGTAACCACTGCATCCACAAGCCTTAGTAACCACTGCATAAAAACAAGCCTTAGTAACCACTGCATAAAAACAAGCCTTAGTAACCACTGCATCCACAAGCCTTAGTAACCACTGCATCCACAAGCCTTAGTAACCACTGCATAAAAACAAGCCTTAGTAACCACTGCATAAAAACAAGCCTTAGTAACCACTGCATCCACAAGCCTTAGTAACCACTGCATCCACAAGCCTAAGTAACCACTGCATACACAGCCTCAGTAACCACTACATACACAAGCCTAAGTAACCACTGCATACACAGGCCTCAGTAACCACTACATACACAAGCCTAAGTAACCACTGCATACACAGGCCTCAGTAACCACTACATACACAAGCCTATGTAACCACTGCATACACAAGCCTATGTAACCACTGCATACACAGGCCTCAGTAACCACGAGGTAATCAGAGGAGACCCCAGCACCGAATTTTTACAACTTTTTTTTTCATTGTTAAGTTAGAAATTACAGTCGTGGTGCAAAGAACTATCAATCTTGTGATATCTGTCTATCGCCAAATGATATGTTCAGACAGGTTCCAGGCCAGGAGTCACGTTTTTGATGATGTTTTTTGTCGTATTAACTGCATGCACAAATGTGTAGTGTTTAGACACCATCCCTGAAGTCAAAATGCGGTCACCTAAATGGTGAGGGTGGGGGACGGTCATATACGCCAAAATTTCACGTTGATGAACCTCGGAGCTTTAGCTGAGGCACGCAGAAACCCCGAACACCCACCACCCCCGGCCCCCTTCCCCCCCTCCAAAAAAAGTATATATTGAAGAAAAAGTAGTGATGGAAAACAAGCGCAGGTAATCATATATATATATATATATATATATATATATATATATATATGTATATAATAATGAAAAAGGTTTTGTTATGGTTGGTGTCCGTACGTTTTTTTTAAACGCCTTTATTTCATAATCCACTATTCTAATGAAACATATTCTCTGTTATCTATAAAAGAAATCTCTTAACACTGAAATGAAATCTCAGATTAGTTTGGGTGTTTTTTTTAAAAGGGTGTAGCATCAGTAACAGATACTTTTAGTTTATTAATAAAATCTTGTAATCAACGCTTTTAATGAAATATCTGATTTTTTTTAAAACGGTAAAGCCTTGATTGCAGATACCTGGGGACGGGATAGCCTTGTGGTCAGAACATTGCGCTGGCAATTTGACGACCCGGGAATTTTATTCCCGGTCGAGAGGGTTTTTCCTCTGGAGTTAACATTAGTGCTGATTCCACTCTCCCCAAAAGTCCTTCGGATGACACTATAAACCGAGGCCCCGTATGCGAACGCACGCAGAACATCTTGCGCACACGTTAAATCCTGTTCCGCTTATCGTTAATGTAGGCCATTGTGTGCCGGTGGGAACAGATGACAAAATTTACAAAACTGCATACACACGGGGACTGGACGTAAAAAAGCACAAGAGTACTTATTCCATTATCCTCGAAATAAAAGAATAAATAAATGAAATAAATACTTCCTTCTCTATCATTTATTATTCATATATTTATCTTATTTACTTTTTCTTTCACATCGAGGATATTGGAACAAGCACTCATGTGATTCTTTTTTTTACATCCAGTCCCCGTGTTGTGTGTATGCATTTTGTCATCTGTTCCCACCAACACACAATGGCCTACTCTTTCAAAACGTGGAACAGGATTTAACATGTGCGCAAGATGTTCTGCGTGCGTTCGTACACGGGGGACTCCGTTTATAATCTCATCCGAAGGACTTAAAATCTGTTAACGTTTTTAATGAAATATATGATTTTTTGTTTTAATGTATTCAAAGCCTCTATAAGTGGCAAAATTATGTAGAAAAAGCCACTATGATAGGGAAACAAATACAGTTGCAGACAGGAAAAAGGAAAAAAAGATAATGGGTAGGCGCTGCACTTGTGGCGACGAGCTCTCCCCGGGGAGAGCAGCCCGAATTTCAGGCAGAGAAATCTGCTGACATAAAGGGGTATAAAATAGAAAATAAAATAAAATAAAATAAAGTCTCAAGTTGATCCTCTATTTTAGAGCCGGTGTCTGCGCTAATATATATATATATATATATATATATATATATATATATATATATATATATATAAAATATATATATATATATATATATAAGTATAGTAAGTAAAACACATAGCGAAAGTAAAACAACCAGCATATATGGTTCCCCAATATTTCGGCTTTCGCCTTCCTCAGGAGGTGTTTATTGCGATGACGATATATATATATGAATGATATAGATAGATAGATAGATAGATAGATAGATAGATAGATAGATAGATAGATAGATAGATAGATAGATAGATAGATAGATAGATAGATAGATAGATAGATAGATAGATAGATAGATATGATATGTCGTACTCAATCTGTACAATTTGCGCATTGTATACAATGTGCAACATTTCATGCTCAGTGTCTACAGTGCGCAATACATTTTGCACATTATACACAATGAGCAAAACAGTTACACACTGTATATAATGAGCAATACCGTAAAGTTGCTCATTGTATACAATGTGCACAGAGTGAGCAAGTCCATAAAATTAACATTGATTCAGATTCTTTAATGCCATTTGTCTATTGTAAAAATATTCACAATAAAACATACGAAAATGTTTTAGTGTTGGTTCATTCACACAGTTAGTTAAATACACATTAAATCTTGTTAATACACATGAATGCACACACCATTAAAAGCACAGGCATGCCTACACTCATATTCACCTTCACACACCATTTGCGAAAGCACACAAGCACCCCCCCACCCCCACCCGTACACACACACACACACACACACACACACACCGCGCGCGCGCGCGCGCGCGCACACACACACACACGCACACCCCACACCCCCCACAATTAAACATGTTTCATGTTTAATTGACATGTTTCAATATTGTAATTGTTCTTGTACTCTGCATTTCTCCGGTGGCAATGAGAAGTGCACTGTAGCCGAGCCTTGTGACACTTGCACTTGTTTGTAGTACAAAGAGAGAGACACAGAGAGAGAGAGAGAGAGAGAGAGAGAGAGAGAGAGAGAGAGAGAGAGAGAGAGAGGAGAGAGAGAGAGAGAGAGAGAGAGAGAGAGAGAGACAAGGCAAGGCAAGGCAAGGCAAGGCAAGGCAAGGCAAAATTCTTTTATTCGAGGATAATAGATAAGCACTCATGTGCTTTTTTACATCCAGTCCCCGCCCTTTTCAGGGAAAACATCAAGATAAAAAGATACTAAACAGTAAAACTATATGCAGTACCAAACAACATAAAGGAATAAGGACGTTATACATAATAAGATAATAAAAATGCACACTTTCAGAAGACGAAAATCAGAAGCCACAATAAAATGATTTTGATTATAAAAGAAAAGAGAAGCGTTAATAGATAAAGAGCAACCAAAGAAACATAATGAAATAAACAACTTAGCAACCAAGAAAAGTCCACCCAAAAATACTTAGCTACAACATTGTTACAACTCATAACAACAAAATGAACTCAGAAGGAACTAAAGATAATACAATGATTATAATGATGACAATAAGAATAATATCAACAATAGTGATAATAGTATGATAATAATACACGTAAAACTCACTCCTACACGTAGGTTATACACACACACACACACACACACACACACACACACACACACACACACACACACACACACACACACACACACACACACACACACACACACACATACATACATACATACATACATACATACATTCATACATTCATACATACATACATACATACATACATACATACATACATACAACTCACTCGCGCATGCACGCTCGCAGGCAAATGCACATACAAATCACTCACACACACACACACAAATGCACACACACACAAAAACCACACACACACCACACACACACACACACACACACACACACACACACACACACACACACACACACACACACACACACACACTTACTCACACTTATATTTATAAGCACATATCCGCAGGCGCACATGTACTTGAGGTGGTAGGTTTTTTGTGTTTGTTTTTTTTTTCTTTAAAAAAAAAAAAAAAAAAATTTAGTCATAGAAAAAAGAAAAATGATACAAGTCAAACAATCATATCAGGTGACAATATTATCCTTTCTTTTACATTCATACTTCATAAAAAAAGAAGAAACAAAAGCAAGCAGCAAAGTTAAAACAGAAAATAAACAAGAACAAGACATCAAAAACTTGAGGTAGGACCCATCAACAACAACAACAAAAAGTCATGCAAATCATAATATTTTAATACAAGGGGAGACGACAAATAAAAACAATTATCCACCCCCCCCCCACACACACACAACACCCAAACACACTCACACACACACACACACACACACACACAAATTCGCGCTCATGTCATCAATAAACTTCATTTTAAAAGAAATATATGCCTAATTTTAATCAAGTTATGTAACGGAACACAAAAAGAATCCATCCGCTGTAAGGCATATATATTAAAACATACATATTCTAATACCTGAATCTTATGATTATGTATTTATGGTCATAGAAAACGCGTTCATAACCATTTTGTAATCATAATGAACATAATTATTCAGCTTACTTGAGAATTAAAAATTATACAAAATCAACTGCATTCAACACGTGATTATTAAATAGTACAAAAGTGAATAAAGTATTTCTCAATATGGATGATAACATGTTTAGGCAACACGAGAGAGAGAGAGAGAGAGAGAGAGAGAGAGAGAGAGAGAGAGAGAGAGAGAGAGAGAGAGAGAGAGAGAGAGAGAGAGAGAGAGAGAGAGAGAGTACACAGTACATTTTTAGCCAGGTAGTATTGCGCACAATTTTCAACTGACCAATAATATCATCACTTAACACTCCCTATCTTTTACTTATGCATATATAAAGAATATACTATATGATAACTGTGACATGAAAATAAAATATTAAAAATTTACTCTTTGAAATCAGTTACAAGTGCACAAAGATAAGATACATATAAGATACATTTAAACACACACACACACACACACACACACACACACACACACACACACACACACACACACACACACACACACACACACACACACACAGAAGAAGAGAGAGAAAGGGGGAGAATTATATATAGCCAACAGGATGAGTACTGGTTCATTAGTTTTGATGCATCAAGTGCATTAGGTGATTTTTGAAGGTCGACAATGATTGGTGCTGTTTAATTGAATCGGGAAGGGAGTTCCACAGTACAGGGCCTGAGTATAGTAAACTGGACTTGAACAAGTCTATTCTTGGGATTGGGATACTTGGCTTTTCAGTATTTCTGGAACGATTCATTGGGAACTTATCTCTTAAGGATGTGGGGACAGCTCCTGCCATTATCTTAAACATCAGGATGCCCTTGTTATATTTTAGTCTTTGTTGTAGGGGGAGAATACTTAACTGAGTATAATCCACGTCAAGTAATGTTGTTTTCTTCAGGAGGATAAGTTTGAGAGCACGTTTATACAGACTTGATAAGGGTTTCATAGTGTTTGCACTGGCAGAATCCCATAGGGTTGAGGCATAGTCTATTGAGGATTGTATATAAGCTTGAAAGAATAATTTCCTTGAATGGTAGTCAAGGAAGTGTTTAATTTTAGTCAACTGGTATACTCTTTGGGACAAGTATTTGCATAGGTGAGATATGTGGTAGATCCAGCTGAGATTTTCATCAATTGTCACTCCTAGAACTTTGTGATGAGAGGTTTGTTCGATTGCTTCCTTTTTTATATGTATTGGAAACTGATTATGAGGTAAATTTTCTCGCTTTTGTCTGGTGGTGATAAGCATGCATTTTGTTTTTTGGGGGTGAATAGACATGTGGTTCAGATCTGTCCATTTGACAAGATCATTACAGCTTTGTTGTAATATGGTTGCAAGAGAGTCAATGTCATTATGGCTTGTATGTATGGTTGTGTCATCAGCAAATAGTTCACATTTGGATGCAATATGTAGAGGAAGGTCATTTATGTATAAAGAAAAGAGAATTGGTCCTAGTATAGATCCCTGTGGTACTCCGTAATGGATGGGTTTTAGATTGGATGTGGATGTAGTTGTTGAAACACACTGTTGTCTGTTCTTGAGATAAGAAGCAAGTAGTTCTAGACTATTTGACGATATATTGTACAGGTCTAGCTTTCTGATGAGAAGTGTGTGGTCAATTGTATCAAATGTTTTTTTGAAATCTACAAATAATACTCCACAAAATTTATTTTCATTAATGTTTGTTAGCCAATTGTCTATGAGACTAGTCAGTGCAGTATGACACGAGTGATTTTGTCTGAATCCTGACTGATTAGGGTGGAGTAGGTTGTTAGTTTCTATATGACTGACTAAGTGTTTATTTATATGTTTTTCCAGGGGTTTTGAAAGAAGGGATATAATAGAGATTGGCCTATAATTTGAGGGATCTGAAGTGTCACCAGATTTGTAGATGGGGATCACTTTAGCAGTTTTGAAGGCATTGGGAAAATAGTTCTTTTCAAAACATTGGTTATATATATATGTGAGAGTGTCTGTGATAACTGGAGCTGAAAGTTTTAGAATTCTGCTGTCTATTCCATCAAGACCTCGTGTCCTTGACTGTTTGAGGTGAATCATGTAATTATGGACCTCAAAAACAGAAATAAATGGTATGTGGAGTTTTGAGGGAATATGCTTTTCTTGGCAGTATTGTTTTAATGTGTTTAGGTTATTGGATTTTGAATTGTCATTGCTTACAACATTAGTAGAAACGTTTATGAAGTGATTGTTGAGTTGTTCAGCAGTAACATCTTTGATTACATTTGATTTGGAAGATGATTGTTTGTTTGTTATTTGATTAATGGCCCTCCAAATGATTTTTGAGTTTTGTTTGGAAGATAGTAAATCTTGGAAATATTTCTTTTTTTCTCGACGTTTCTGTGAGTTTATGGCGTTTCGTAATCTTTTTGACTCTTCATGGTATTTATGTTTTTTTAAGAAATCTCTAAGATAGCATGCTTCTTCTAGTTCTTTTGTGAGCCAAGGCGGTTTGGGGACATGTTTGACCCTTATGGTTTTAAGTGGAGCATGTTTATTGTAAAGAGAGAGAGAGAGAGAGACAAGGCAAGGGCAAGGCAAGGCAAGGCAAGGCAAAGGCAAGGCAAAGTATTTTATTCGAGGATAATAGATAAGCACTCGTGTGCTTTTTTACATCCAGTCCCCGCCCTTTTCAGGGATACATCAAGTTGAAAAGATACTAAACAATAGAACTTTACGCAGTACCAAACAACACACAAGAATAAGGACACTATACATGATAAGGTAATAAAAATGCACTCGATCAGAAGACAAAATCAGAAGTCACAATAAAGAGATTTTGATTATGGAAGAATAGAAAAGTGTTAATAGGTAAAGAGCAAACAAGAGAACAAGATGAAATAAACAACTGAAAACATCAATCCACCACCATCTGTCAAAAGTTGTACATGTGATATAAATCATACATTTGGATAAAAAGGGGGAAAAATGTTTAAAACTAATATCCTTATTGGAGGGGGGGAGAGATACTGCCAATAAAAATATCAATAAAATGAACAATTATAATGATCCAAATACCAAAAGTAAGGAACCATACCAAGCATCAAACAACAGGCAAGAATTAACACAGAGATACAATATTAAGGTGATGTTATAAAAAGTCACTGATTCAGAAACGAAAAATGAGAAGTAAGAATCAATGATAATTTTGAGTTGAATAAAGAAAGCAAGAAAAACAAAGGACAAACAAAAACAAACAAAACAAAGAAAAGGCGCAATAATTAAAGAGTAAACATGAGAATATGATGAGGTTAAATGACTGAAAACATCAATCCACCACCATCTATCATCAAAATAAGTCCCATAAAACATAAGATTTTGATAAAAGGGGAGAAAGAACAACAACAGGTAAGGAATACGACAGAGAAGGCAAGGCAAGGCAAAGGCAAGGCAAAATTCTTTTATTCGAGGATAATAGATAAGCACTCGTGTGCTTTTTTACATCCAGTCCCCCCCCCCCCTTTTTTCAGGGATAACATTAAGATAGAAAAAAATAAAAATAATAGCCACAACTGCACAACAACAATTATAATGATCCAAATACCAAAAGTAAGGAACTATACCAAGTATCAAACAGGCAAGAAATAACACAGAGATACAATATTAAGGTAATGTTATGAAGAGAGAGAGAGAGAGAGAGAGAGAAGAGAGAGAGAGAGAGAGAGAGAGAGAGAGAGAGAGAGAGAGAGAGAAACACACACACACACACACACACACACACACACACACACACACACACACACACACACACACACCACACACACACACACACACACACACACACAGGGAACAGAGGACGACACAGGTCAGAGGGAACAATGCCTTCCTTATGGAAACAGTCTATAGTTGTTCCTATTTGTAAACCAGGTAAACAAAAATCAGATATAAACAGCTATAGGCCTATCTCACTGACTTCCCATGTTGGAAAATTGATGGAAAAAATAATATTGAACAGGCTTATTCATTACTGTGAAAAAAGGAACATCATCCCCATAGCCCAAGCGGGTTTTAGAAAAAATAGATCAACCACAGATCACCTGATAAAACTTACCACCCATGTAAAACATCAATTTGCTAGAAGAAAAAATGTTCTTTCTACTTTCTTTGATATCAGGAAAGCGTATGATCAGGTATGGCACTTCCGACTGCTTCATAAAATTAAACTGATAGGTCTGTCTGGATGCATGTATAATTATCTTAAAACTTTTTTAAGTAATAGATCTATTCAAACAAAAATTGGAAATACTTACTCTAATCCAAGATTTATAGATATGGGGATACCCCAGGGAGCAGTAGTGGTACCTATGCTCTTTAATATCTTAACATATGACCTTCCCAATACAGTATCCAATAAAATTGAATTGGTACAATTTGCAGACGATCTGTGCATTTGGATGAAAGTTACGATGAAAAGGCATACTCCAGTAAGATCTCTTAATTACATTAGAAAGGTTTATCAAAATGAGTTAAATAAAATAAATGAATTTATGACAGAAAATGGATTAATGCTATCTCCAGACAAATCACGTATGATGCTTTTTAACTCTGGCTACGATCCGCAGACACTACCTGCCTTTAAGATAGGAGATTCTGTGTTAGAATACAAAGAAAAGATAAAATTTCTAGGGTAATTCTGACCACAAAACTTACGTGGAATAATCACATTGAGTATGTCCTGACTAAAGCTAGAAAAAGTCTTAATTTCATCAAAATTGTGAGCAAGCAGCACTGGGGCCAAGATTCATCATCTCTCATTCATTTAGCTACAGCTCTTGTTCGTTCTAGATTAACTTATGCACAAGAAATTTTTTTCTCTGCTCCTAAATACTTAATAAGAAAAATGCAGAGTGTAGACAGTAAGTCTTTCAAGTTGGCAGTTGGAGTTCCTATACATGCATCAACTTTAAAAATGTATGCAAAAATAAATGTCTTACCTTTTGAAGAACAAATTAAGCTTGCATCAGCAAAATATGTTTTAAGAAGTTCTACTATTCAGAATTCGAACATTAAAGAACTTCATTTAAAATCGGATACAGATTTCCCTAAAAGGGCTAAATCCATACAATCACTGACTACAACCAGTTCTTATACCTCTGATATATTCACATCTTCAGGAATGAATGAAAAAATTATAGCACCTCGCCCAGTTTTCTCCACAATTCCAAAGTGGGAAATAAAAAGGGCTGAATTTGATATTGATTATTCTAATATAAAAAAGACGAAGGTCCTGCTGTCGCTGTCATAGCAAGAGCTCATATTGATGAAACATATAGTAGTTATATTAAAGTCTTTACCGACGGTTCGTTAGTAGACAGTGGGCAGGCTGGATCTGCTTTTGTAGTTCCTGCATTGAAAATTAATAAATCTTATCATATAGGCAAAGATTTTTCTATCTTTACTGCAGAACTTATAGCTGTACTAATGGCCTTAAATTTTTTATTAGATCTGCCTATCGATATGTCCAAGGTGTTGTTCTGTATTGATTCTAAATCTGTTTTGCAAGCACTAAAACTGTTTAGCACTAGGGTGAGAGGGGAACTAATCATTGAAATTTGTCATCTTATACATTTTCTTTCCTTACGAGGTACTACCCTTGCCTTTTGCTGGATTCCGTCACACTGTGGAATCCAGGGTAACGAACAAGCAGACAAGTTCGCCAAAGCTGCTGCGATGGACACGGATTCTGAAGCTTCAACACATTTAAACCTTCCACTCAGTCTTCAGGAGGGCATACATTTGTTGGAATAAGCTTCTTGGAACAGTTTCAACAACGTACGAAAGAATTGTTCACGGAGACATTCATTAAGATGTGGCAGAGTGTGTCATTATCATAACAGACTGCTGGAAAGCCTGATATTTAGATTTCGTTTGGATGCATTCCGAACTAAATTCTGTAAGCAAATAATATGTATATGTGGTTCTGATTTATCACCTAAACATGTCATTCTTCATTGTGAAGCGCTTCGACCATATTTTTCCAGCACACTTGTATGTAAGATTTCAAAATTGTCATTTGATCAAATATTGGACAATAATGAAATTATGTTGGAGATAGTTAACTGTTTAGTTAAAAGCCCTGTTGGCAAATTTTTGTAATTGTTCATGCTTTAACCTCGTTTAAACTGTCCAATGCTCCCCCCCCCTCCCCCTTTTATGCTGATTTCTTTACATGTTTGTTTTTTTCCTTTATCTTATGCACACGTACACACACACACACACACACACACACACACACACACACACACACACACACACACACACACAACACACACACAGATAAACTTATAAAGCACATATACTCATATACACATACGCTCACAAGCGCACACGCGCGCACACACACACGCACACATACACACACACACACACGCAAGCTCACACGCGCGCGCGCGCACACACACATACACACACACAACACACCCTTTTACTTGGCTCGCAAATGCATACCTTTAGATATATATTCTTGTAAACACGTTCACTCGTACGCACTTATGCTCTGACACACACACACACACAAACACACACACACACACACACACACACACACACACACACACACACCCTTTTTACCTTGGCTCGCAAATGCATACCTTTAGATATATATTCTTGTAAACACGTTCACTCGTACGCACTTATGCTCTGACACACACACACACACACACAAAACACACACACACACACACACACACACACACACACACACACACACACACACACAACATACATACATACATACATACATACATACATACATACATACATACATACATACATACACTCATATGTGAGCGCGCACACATTCTTTGAATGTGACACACTTTCATCTTTCTTTTTTTTTGTCTAATATCACTTCGAGTGAACAGACGTTAAACTGAAGAAAGTACACACAGACACAGACACAGACACACAGACAGACACACAGACAGACTTATAGACACAGACAGACACACAGACAGAACAGAACAATGAACAATGAGCATTGAACAAAACAGACAGAATGATGAACAATGAGCATTGAACAAAATGTATTATTGTTAAAGCTTTACAACCGATTTAGCAGTGCATCAATAGACAAATGGCATTAAAGAATCTGAATCAATGTTAATTTTATGGACTTGCTCACTCTGTGGCATTGTATACAATGAGCACCTTTAGGGTGTTGCTCATTGTATACAGTGTGTAACTGTTTTGCTCATTGTGTATAATGTGCAAAATGTATTGCCCACTGTAGACACTGAGCATGAAATGTTGTGTATTGTATACAACGCCCAAATTGTACAGATTGAGTACAGATTGAGTAAAGCTTTACAACCGATTTAGCAGTGCATCAATAGACAAATGCATTAAAGAATCTGAATCAATGTTAATTTTATGGACTTGCTCACTCTGTGGCATTGTATACAATGAGCACCTTTAGGTGTTGCTCATTGTATACAGTGTGTAACTGTTTTGCTCATTGTGTATAATGTGCAAAATGTATTGCCCACTGTAGACACTGAGCATGAAATGTTGCGTATTGTATACAACGCGCAAATTGTACAGATTGAGTACGACATATATATATATATATATATATATTATATATATATATATATTATTATATATATGTGTGTGTGTGTGTGTGTGTGTGTGTGTGTGTGTGTGTGTGTGTGTGTGTGTGTGTGTGTGTGTGTGTTGTGTGTGTGTGTGTGAATGACCGTCACACAATGCAAACAACGAGCAGTGAGCAGCGAACATGAACAGCCAGTCGACTTCAGTTCGTGTTACTCCAAGGACCTGTGGCGTGTTAGCAGACGATAACTAAACCTAGTGTGAGAACAAAACCTTTTTTAATATGATCTGTAAATATTAAAATAAAATCTCTTTGGTGTCCTTTGTAATAACATATTGAAATAGTTTATGACTGATTCTGTATTTTGTTGTTGTTGTTGAAATCTTAGCTACATTACCTTTTAAACCAATGAGGAATCAGTGTGTAAATCATGTGACAGCCACGAGATCCCCCCCAGGACATATCCGGTTTATTTATCGTGGCTCCTCACCAGTTTGGCTCGTGTTGTACTCTGGTGTTGTACTCTGCGACTTTCACATTGAAGAAAGGAGTTAGTCTACAAGGAAATCGGTAAGTAGGCCTTATTTTTGTATACCTTAAGCACGAAATTGAATTACTTTCATGTGTGGCTAACCCAGTCAATCAGGGTTTAATTTGTGGGGGGTGGGGGGAGTTGTTTCTTTGAAAGGGGGAAAGGGGGCGCCTTGTTTGACCTTGTATCTTTCACGTGTGTTGTTAGTATTTCAAAGATACGTGGAATGGACCAATTTAATGTTTTGTAAAGTAACGATCTTTTAGTCTGTATATATAGTGGCATGTGTGTTTGGTGAATGTTATTAATAAATAACTTATTAATGAAAAACTGATAAATGAATGTTATTAATGAATAATCTTCTGCATGGCTTCGCACATGGACTCTCTCTCTCTCTCTCTCTCTCTCTCTCTCTCTCTCTCTCTCTCTCTCTCTCTCTCTCTCTCTCTTGCAATTGTTTTGGGTTTTTTATTTTTTACTTTTTTCGTCTCCCCTTTTATCAAAATGTTACGATTATATGACTTGTTTTGTTGATAAATTAAATACCAATTTTTAGAATTTCTGTTCCTGTTTTTCTGTTTTATTTTGTATGTTTGTTTTTGTTTGCTTCTTATACAAAGTATGAATGTAAAAGAATGAATGATATTGTAACTTGATATAATTGTTTGACTTCTTTGATTCCGATGACACCGCCCCGTCGCATTTATTTTTTTCCTATGAAGTTAAAAAAAACACCTTTAAGTGCATGTGCTAGCGCGATATATGCTTGTGTGAGTGTGTGGTGTGTGTGTGTGTGTGTGTGTGTGTGTGTGTGTGTGATATATATGTATGTGCGTGCGTGAGTTGTATGCACGCGCGCGGTGCATGTGTGTGTGTGTGGGTGTGTACTGGTTGAATTGGGGGACTGTACTGAAGCCACGGTGCAGCAAACGGTCACCCATGCACTTGGTAACCACACTCGATGCTGCTTAACCTTAGCTTGATGGTTTGAACACTGCGAATACTGCCTGGTGCGAGTCTAAATGCATCGCTGATTAAACGACCAGTGTTTGAAAACAGTTATAATAATATAGTAATGTCAGCAAGCTGATTGTCTATTTTGCTGGACAGAATGAGAAAGTTGCCAGCATGTCCCCACATCATTTTTTTAGTTATATATCAAGGCCACAAAAAGTAATAGCTTCTTTATGTCACACAAACACACATACAATCACACACACACACACACACACACACACACACACACACACACACACACACACACACACACACACATATATATACATTAAAGCCTGATCCGCTTTTGGGAAGAGTAGGCTATTGTTTGCCAGTGGGTACAGATGACCAAATTTACTAAACTGCATACACACGTGGACTGGATGTAAAAAAAAAAAAAAAGCACACAAGTACTTTTCTATTATCTTCGAAATAAACATCACAACACACACACACACACACACACACACACACACACACCACACACACACACACACACACACAGGTACCTCTACAATTAATTTTATCCAGTTTTTTTTTTAGGCTGTACCAACTTAGGATGACATTTTGTGACCGATGATTGAATCCATTTTCTGTGACCTTGTCTCTCTGACGTGTGCAGGTCACAAAGGTCATTCTGAGCTGCTTCCTCTTCAGAAGGCGTCCATCTGCCTGACCACAGGGGAGACAACAACCACAGCTTTCGCCAGGTGCGGCCCTCCTCTGTCCTCCATCCTGCAGAAACAGAAAGAGAAGGAGAAGAAGAGGAAGAAGACGAAGGAGAAGGAGGAAGAGAAGGAGGAAGAGAAGAAGAAGGAGAAGAAGAAGAAGGAGGAGAAGGAAAAGAAGACGAAGAAGCAGAAGAAGAAGGAGAAGAAGCAGAAGCAGAATAAGGGAGACAGACTTGTACAGGCATGGCGGAGTCCAGTCTGCTCTCCCTGCCTGACCCGCTGGTGGAGGGGCTGTTCAGCTACCTGGCCCCTGCTGACCGCCTGACCCTGGCCACGTGCAGCCAGCGAACGCGGTCCATGCTGGACTCTCCCCTTGCCTGGAGGAATGTCACTCTGGCGCTGCACACGTACCTCTCCGCACGCGGCGTCCCCGACAGCCCTCGGCTGATCGTGGGAGGGCTGAGTGGCAGGGACACGGCCCTGTTGGAGAAATACGGCGATTATCTGCGGGACGTGAGGGTGGTCCTCGTTGCCGGCTTCCTGAAAAGAGCCACCATCTGGAAGCTGCTGTACCTCAACCGGAGAGGCGTGGTGAAGAGCGTGCACCTTGACCTGCATCAGTTCTATGCCAGTGTCTCCTGGGAAAGCATGGACCGCTACGCGGGTTTCTCTCGCCTCTTGGAGCCCATGCCTCTCGCCCGCAGGCCCCATGCCGCCGCGGTGGCTTCGTTCCTTGAAGAGCTGAAGCCGCGAACAGATATCACCGTCACCCTGCCTCCCTATCTGACACTCTATCTGACACCTGCAGGGTCGACCGCCGCGTGTGCTGCAAGTTCTACTGCAGTCCTGTGCTGAAGGGAGTGGGTTCCCTCGTGAAGAAGTTGGCGTGGCCGGAAAATTTCGAGGACGAACACACGCATCGAGTCACAGATGTGATTTCCAAGCTGCCCAGCCTTCAGGAAATCGACGTGGAGGTCCAGCACCTCAGTGACGCCGTGTTGGAGGAGCTGGCCGGGGCGTGGAAGCCGCGGGCACCTCTGAGCAGAATGGTCCTCAGAGTCACGGAGAAGGACGGTACACCGCATCCCGACCTGTCCGCACAGGCCTGGCACCGGCTGGCCGAGTCCAGCCCGTCTCTGAAGGTGAAGGTCGAGGTGACAACTCGAGTTCTGCCCCGGCTGGACAGCATCATCAAGCCTGAGACACCTCTGGTTGAACTGGATGTCAAGACCACAGACAGCGAACGGTCAAGCTTGTTGCGGATGTACCGTCTATGCAGAAACCACCGCGGCACCCTGCACTGCCTCTCGCTCATCCTCCGCGAGGAAAACCGGGGCCTGCACTTCTCCTACAAGGTGAAGAGGGCTCTGAAGAAGACGGTGGCTGCCTGCACTAAGCTGCAGCACCTGACTCTGAGCGTAGGGTTGTGCTGCAAGACGCTCCAGCAGCTGGCGACCTCAGGTAGACAGTGGCGAACCTTCCACTACAACCTGGGAGCCATTGCCTGTTGTGAGGACGTGTGGCTGTGCCGAGATTTGGAATGCGCGGCCCTGGAGTGTGCGTGCTGGGAGGGACTGCAGTGTGGCGGCATGGAAGAGGCGCTAGGCTTCCCCTCTGCCCCCTTCTGGCTGCCGTCTAGGCCTCCGTTGAGGATGCCTGTGCTGTGCGACTTTCCCCACTGGCAGGATTAGTTTGCAGCAGCAAGCAAAAGCCTTGGTAGATTGTCAGCTAAATTTGATGTGTGCTTTCCCTTCTGTTGTCAACAGGTTTTTTGGTTTTGTTTTGGATGAGTGGTTTGTGTGTGTGTGTGTGTGTGTGTGTGTGTGTGTGTGTGTTGTGCGTGCGTGCGTGTGTGTGTGTGTGAGTGATTGTGTACACACAGTGGTAAGGCCCAAAACAAAAAGACAACCACTAGACCTATTGTCCCTATACTGGTCACAATCTATGCAGGTGACATTTTCCCAGGCCATTGCTGGGAACACTGCAGAGATATTCAGATAAGGAACGAACATCTTTACCTGTGTGGTCTGACAGGATAAACAGTTCATTTCCAGGAAAGAAAAAAAGTTCGTTCCAAGTTTTGGCTGTTGTTCCTCTCGGGGAGAAAATGTTCAGTTTCAAGTTCTAGGTGTTGTATGCGCTGTTAGGTTTATCCAGGAGGTCTGACAGGAGAAAAAGTTCTTTTCCGGAAGAAATTGTTCAGTTTTAAATCATAGGTGTTGTTTGTGCTGTTGGGTTTATCCATGAGGTCCAACAGGAGAAAAGGTTCTTTTCCAGAAGCTAGAGTTTGTTTGAAACCTTAGCTCGGTGTTGCACAATTTTACAATTATTGGTTTCTTTTGTGTTGTTTTCATATCGTATGAAGCAGACTGTAACGAGTTGGACTAAGAGCCATTATTGAACTTTAAAAAAAATAGTGTCGGGTGTATAGTTTTAGTTATAGTTATACTGAAGCAAAAACGTTGATTGAGATGCTTCTTTAAAATGACACGTTTCATTTCGTTTGCCTTCTATTTTTTCCCTGAAGATTTGTACAGAATTGTTGTGAGAGAAACACACATATCATTATATATAAACACCTAATGCCTTTGTGTTTCAGCGCCAATCTTTTTCCACTGAAGGCTCTTGTTTCTGATTTTAAAGCTGTCTTGTAATGCTGTGCCAAGCAGAATAGGTCTGCAATGGGAATTTTGCCTTTCAGAGAGTATGATGTAGAATATACTCATGGATATCACCCATTTAAAATACACATTACTTAAGCTCTGTGCTCGGATTGTTGTGTGAAGTCTACAGTTTGTGAGGTGTACATTGGAAAATACCCAGATATTCTTCAAACACAAATGATTTGGGGAAAAAATTGTGAGCTGAGTTAAGTTGTGTGGGCCACATCAGTTCTTGAAGAAGACATGTCTGTTGAGCAATGATGTGTGCTGTGGAGGTGGAAGCATTAGCGCAAAAATATTATCAGTTTTGTTTTAGATTAGATTGTGTGTGTGTGTGTGTGTGTGTGTGTGTGTGTGTGTGTGTGTGTGTGTGTGTGTGTGTTTTGACAGCTCTGATATGACCTGTGTAACTGGCGAGGCTGTAAATATCAGGTTTGAAATTGATTGGTGTGTGCCTATGCCGTGAGTGTGTGTATGTGTGTGTGCCTGCCTGCCTGTCTGTATGTAGGCATGTGCGAACAAGCGTGGGTATGCATGTGCTTTTTGCACTGGTGTCGTGCATACGAACACACACTCGTGCATTATTA
>CM060337.1:2612485-2614985 GCA_030674155.1 Stramonita haemastoma
ACAGACAGACAGACAGACAGACAGACAGATAGATAGACAGACAGACAGACAGACAGACAGATAGACAGCCAGCCAGTCAGACAGACAGAAAGACAGACAGACAGACAGAGAAGGAATGAATGAACGGATGAACGAATGAATGGATGATTGAATGATCTTGAAACCATAAGAATAAAGATTTCAGACCAAGCCTAGTCTTAGTTACAGTCTGTACTTGTAAAGGTGCATGCACCACGAAATAATTAAAACTTTAGGGGGAAAAACACAACACTAGAGAGAGACAAGGCAAGGCAAGGCAAAATTCTTTTATTCGAGGATAATAGATAAGCACACATGTGCTTTTTTACATCCAGTCCCCACCCCTTCAGGGATAACATCAAGATAAAAAGACAGCCTCAACTAAAACAAGAACAATTATAATGATCCAATTACCAAGAGCAAATCATACCAAGTATCAAACAACAGGTAAGAAATAAGACAGAGATACAATATTAAGGTAATGTTATAAAAAAAAAAATTTTTTAAAAGGCACTCATTCAGAAACGAAAATAAGAAGTAAGAATCAGTGATGATTTTGATTTGGATAATAAACAAGCAAACAAACAAACAAAGAAACAAAAAAAATATTTAAAAAAATTAAATTAAAAAAAATAATAAAATAAATAAATAAATAAAAATTAAATTAAAAAACAAAAAAAAACAATCAAAAAAAAACCAACCAAACAAACAAACAAAAAAGGCGCAATGATTATAGATCAAACATGAGAATATAATGAGGTGAGAGAGAGAGAGAGAGAGAGAGAGAGAGAGAGAGAGAGAGAGAGAGAGAGAGAGAGAGAGAGAGAGAGAGAGAGAGAGAGAGAGAGAGAGAGAGAGAAGAGAGACAGACAGACAGACAGACAGACAGACAGATCGACTAAGAGAGACAGACTGATAGTCACAGGCAGACAGACAGACAAACTGACAGACTGACAGAGAGAGAGAGAGAGAGAGAGAGAGAGAGAAGAGAGAGAGAGAGAGAGAGAGAGAGAGAGAGAGAGAGAGAGAGAGAGCAGAGAGAGCAACGACCAACAGACACACAGACAGACACACAGACAGACTAATAGACACAGACAGACAGACAGAACAGAACAATGAACAATGAGCATTGAACAAAATGTATTATTGTTAAAGCTTTACAACCAATGTAGCAGTGCATCAATAGACAAACGGCATTAAAGAATCTGAATCAATGTTAATTTTATGGACTTGCTCACTCTGTGGCATTGTATACAATGAGCACCTTTAGGGTGTTGCTCATTATATACAGTGTGTAACTGTTTTGCTCATTGTGTATAATGTGCAAAATGTATTGCGCATTGTAGACACTGAGCATGAAATGTTGCGTATTGTACACGCAAATTGTACAGATTGAGTACGACATATATATATATATATATATATATATATATATATATATATATATATATATTATATATATATATATATATATATATATATATATATATATATATGAATGACCATCACACAATGCAAACAACCAGCCGTAAGCAGCGAACGATGAACAGCCAGCCAGTCGACTTCAGTTCGTGTAACTCCAAGGACCTGTGGCGTGTTAGCAGACGATAACTAAACCTAGTCTGAGAACAAAACCTTTTTTTAATATAATCTGTAAATATTAAGATAAACTCTCTTTCGAGTCCTTTGTAATAACATATTAAAATAGTTTATGACTGATTCTTTATTTTGAAAAAATCTTAGCTGCATTACCTTTTAAACCAATGAGGAATCAGTGTGTAAGTATGTGACAGCCACGTGATCCCCCCCCCCCCCCCCCCCAGACATATCCGGTTTATTTATCGTGGCTCCTCGCCAGTTTGGCTCGTGTTGTACTCTGGTGTTGTACTCTGCGACGTTTCATATTGAAGAAAGGAGTTAGTCTACAAGGAAATCGGTAAGTAGGCCTTATTTTTGTATACTTTAAGCACCAAATTGATTTACTTTAATGTGTGGCTAACCCAGTGAATCAGGGTTTGTTTTTTTTTTTCTTTGGGGCGTTGTTTCTTTGAAAGGGGGAAAGGGGGGCTCCTTGTTTGACTTCGTATCTTTCAGGTGTGTTGTTAGTATTTCAAAGGTACCTATGTAACCAGGTGGTTTTGTGTAGCTCTATGTGTGAGAGCTTGTTGGGCATTTAGTTTAGGTTAGAATCAGCGAAACAGATATTCAGTTTGGTCAGAACAGATAAGATCTTCTGTTCATTTTATAAAGTATCGTAGTTTGATATGGGTACGATATATTTGAATTTTTATATGAAGTTGATGATTGAATCTTTTTGATCTTTATGATTCATATGTTATTTTGTTTTTATGATTTTATCGTTAGTGGGATGAGATGAGATATATTTTATTGTAAACAAGAGAGAGAACTCTACCTTGCATTTTGAACACAAAGGATCGGCCTGACCTAGGAAAGAAAATCTTAAATAATAACTTTAATAAAT
>CM060337.1:2619985-2624985 GCA_030674155.1 Stramonita haemastoma
AGTGATGGCTTGAAAAATATCAAGACATACAATACGGGTTTATGATTATATTGAAGATGGATTGTGTGAATGGAAAGTATGTTTTTTTTCTGTTGTTTTTGCTTTTCCGTCTGTTTCGTTTTCATTTCGATTTTTTGTGCTTAATGATACTCTCTGCTGCCTTTTTGTGCATAAGCCTAAATATTAGTCTCTTGTACCTTCTCTAGTCGGATCTTATATATATGATTGAGGAAAAAGTAGTGAGGAAAGACAAGTGCAGGTACCAACTTCTCAATCATTTTGAAAACGACTTATCAAAGATTCAAATGAAAAAAAAAATTAAATAAATTTTAGGGAATAATGTCTTCAGTGGCAGAATATAGGCATTTCTGTGTAAGAACCATGCCTTTAGCCTGACCTGACTCGAGTTTCGGCTCCTGGATGAGCCCTCATCAGAGGTCCCAGTGGTGATTGAAACTCTACCTGCTGTGGTACCTTACAGCAAGACACTTTTCAAAATTTAAAAGTGTCAATTGCATTCAAAGGAATATTTGATATTCCTGTGGCCTTGTGAAGCTGCCCTCAAAAGACGATGATAAAAAGAGAAAGAAAATATGCTTAGAATATATGTTGTAAAAAAAAATTTGAATAAGACAAAACAACCACATATATATATATATATATATATATATATATATATATATAATATATATATATATATATATATATATATAATATATATATATATGTGTGTGTGTGTGTGTGTGTGTGTGTGTGTGTGGTGTGTGTGTTGTGTGTGTGTGGTTGTAGCGCCTTTTGCCTTCAGTATTTTGAGATTGATCCAGGCTAGTCGTGTAGCCTCTTAAGTTCTGCTTGTATAATCATTATGTTAGACGCATGCAGTCTGGCTGGGGGTAGTGATATACCCCCGAGAAACAGCAGAATGTAGGCCTGCTGCCTGCGGTCTAGTGGCTGTGGTAGTAGCAGTAGTTGGACCATGGCCATGTATACATGTATGCAGTTGCTGCCTTGGTAGATTGTCAACTAAATTTGATGTGTGTTTTCCCTTCTGTTGACAGTTTTGTTTTTTGTTTTGTTTTGGATGATGGTTGGTTGGTGGTGTGTGTGTGTGTGTGTGTGTGTGTGTGTGTGTGTGTGTGTGTGTGTGACACACAAGTGGTAAGGCCCAAAACAAAAAGACAACCACTAGACCTATTGTCCGTATACTGGTCACAATCTATGCAGGTGACATTTTCCCAGGCCATTGCTGGGAACACTGCAGAGATATTCAGATAAGGAACGAACATCTTTACCTGTGTGGTCTGACAGGATAAACAGTTCATTTCCAGGAAAGAAAAAAGTTCGTTCCAAGTTTTGGCTGTTGTTCCTCTCGGGGAGAAAATGTTCATTTTCAAGTTCTAGGTGTTGTATGGGCTGTTTGGTTTATCCAGGATGTCTGACAGAGAAAAAGTTCTTTTCCGGAAGAAAATGTTCAGTTTCAAATATTAGGTGTTATTGAGGTCCAACAGGAAAAAAGGTTCTTTTCCAGAAGCTGGAGATTGTTTGAAACCTTAGCTCGGTATTGCGCAATTTTACAATTGTCGGTTTCTTTTGTGTTGTTTTCATATCGTATGAAGCAGACTGTAATGTGTAGGACTAAGAGCCATTATTGAACTTTAAAAAAAATAGTGTTGGGTGTATAGTTTCAGTTATAGTTATACTGAAGCAAAAACGTTGATTGAGATGCTTCTTTAAAGTGACAGTTTCATTTCGTTTGCCTTCTATTTTTTCCCTGAAGATTTGTACAGAATTGTTGTGAGAGAAACACACAGATTATTATATATAAACACCTAATGCCTTTGTGTTTCAGCGCCAGTCTTTTTCCACTGAACGCTTAGTTTCTGTTTTTAAAGCCGTCTTGTAATGCTGTGCCAAGCAGAATAGGCTGCAATGGGAATTTTGCCTTTGAGAGAGTGTGATGTAGAATAATTGTACTCATCAATATCACCCATTTAATTAAGATACACATTACTCGTGCTTTGTGCTCGGGTTGTTCTGTGAAGTCTACAGTTTGTGAGATGTACATGAGAAAATACCCAGATATTCTCCAAACACAAATAATCTGGGGAAAAAATTGTGAGCTCAGTTGTGTGGCCACATTAGCTCTTGAAGATGAAATCTTGTATGAGCACGGATGTGTGCAGCAGAGGTGGAAGCATTAGCACAAAAATATAATCAGTATTGTTTAAAATGTATGTATGTATGTCTGTCTGTCTGTCTGTCTGTCTGTCTGTCTGTCTGTCTGTCTGTCTGTCTGTCTGTGTGTGTGTGTGTGTGTGTGTGGTGTGTGTTGTGTGTGTGTGTGTGTGTGTGTGTGTGTTGACAGCCCTGATGTGACCCGTGTGACCGGCGGGGCTATAAAATAATATCGGGTTTGAAATTGAAGGTGTGTGCCTATGCTGTGAGTGTGTGTATGTGTGTGTGTGTGCCTGCATGTCTGTCAGTCTGTCTGTAGGCATGTGCGCACAAGTGTGGGTATGCATACATGTGTTTTTTGCACTGGTGTGATGCATACTAACACATACTCGTGCATTATTGTTTCATGTTTTACTTTATTTTTATTTTTATTTTGGGAAGTGGACAGAATTACAAATTCTTTTATTTTGTACTGTAGTAATTGTTTCTCTCAATTGGCACTGCCATTGTTTCTTGGCTTGTTGGGATGATGATTTGATTTTTTCTTTTATATCGAGGATAATGGGATAAGCACTCTTGTGCTTTTTTACATCCAGTCCCCGTGTGTATGCAGTTTTTGTAAATGTCATCTGTTTCCACCGGCACACGATGGCCTACTCTTACGAAAAGCGGAACAGGATTTAACGTGTGCGCAAGATGTTCTGCGTGCGTTCGCACACGGGCCTCGGTTTAAAGTCTCATCCGAAGGACTTTTGGGGAGAGTAGAGTCAGCACTGATGTTAACTCCAGGAGAAAAATCTCCTCGACCTGACTCGAACTCGGGTCTTCAAATTGCCAGCGCAATGTTCTGACCACTAGGCTATCCGCCCCCCTCATGATCCGTCCCCATGATGATGATGATGGTGATGGTTGTTCCTCTTAATCGGCACTGCCATTATGTTTCTTGGCTTGTTGTTGATGATGACGACGATGATGACAATGACAATGATGATAATGATGATGATTTTACGTGCATATGACATGATGTGTTGTCGCTGGTTCATCATGGAACATAATTTTTCCATAGAGAGTTTGTATTGTTGCTGGTGCTAGTACTAATGTTCAGAAATGAGACTAAATGTTCTGGATCATTTTTAGATGTTCTTTTTATTTCATCCATCAATTAAACACACATTCCTGCATACAGAAAGTTATGTGTTTGGTTTGGGTTTTTTCCCTTGGTGTGTGTGTGTGTGTGTTGTGTGTGTGTGTGTGTGTGTGTGTGTGTGTGTGTGTGTGGTTTGCGATATGATGAGGTGATATGTATTGCCTAACTTATCACCGTATCAAAACCATATCATGCTGTCACAGCACTGAGTTTACAACCGTGTCAAATACTGATATCAGTATTATCCAACACGGTCGACTTTCTATCTGTAGCTCTGTCAGTGTGTGTGTACCTGCCTCTCTCTCTCTCTCTCTCTCTCTCTCTCTCTCTCTCTCTCTCTCTCTCTCTCTCTCCTCTCTCTCCTCTCTCTCTCTCTCTCTCTCTCCACCTCCCCAAAGTCTTTTTACCCCCCCCCCCCCCCCAACACACACATACACACAATAATTATATTCTCATGAAGATTTTTTTAACGAACTTGACCCCCCCTTGCAGTTTTTTTCAAATTCATTTTCTAGTTTACTCACCTCTATACTATAAAATCACGGTTTGATGGCTGATTGCATCATGATCCCAGCAGAGATATCGATCCGATTTAGGGACAGTAGCCGCCGCTGTAGTCTAATGGTTAGGGCGTTGGACTCGTAATCTAAAGGTTTGAGGTTCGATCCCAGCTTTCGGCTATGGCGTTGTGCCCTTGGAAAAGGCACTTTACGGCTATTTTCTCACCCCACCCAGGTGTAAAAGGGGTACCAACCTTGTGTTGGGGGTTAGCCCTGCGATAGACTGGCGTCCTATCCAAGGGGGAGTCTATGACTCTCAGTCGCTTAACGCCACAGAAACCGGGATAAGCGCTGGCCTGATGAGCCTTGGGCTCGGGACAGACTTTAACTTAACTTTAACTTAGGGACAGTGCCCTCATCACCCAGCCATCATAATTATACATGTGAACACTAACACAAATGTATAAAACATTATTTTCACCATGAACAACGAAACACCCAGCTAAAAACCTGATCCACCCATTCTCCCGTTCAAGGGGATTTTTTCCCTGGAGTTAACATCAGTACTGTGCTGACCCCGCTCTCCCCACAAGTCTTTTGGATGAGACTGTAAACCGAGACCCCGTGTGCGAACGCACGCAGAACATCTTGCACACACGTTAAATCCTGTTCCGCTTTTCGTAAGAGTAGCCTCTTATGTGCCAGTGGAACAGATGACAAGATTTGCAGAACTGTATACACATGGGGTCTGGACGTAAAAAGCACATAAGTGCTTATTTCATCATCCTCTATATAAAAGAATAAATAAATAAAAATACATACATACACATACATACATACATACATACATACATACATACATACATACATACATACATACATACAATACATATGGGTAAGAATGCTGGGTCAGAAGTAGCAGCCATGTATAACTGTATCAAAACAATGTATGATATGTATAATGATGCGGGTTGTCATGTCAGCTAGCTGTGTGTGACTGACTACTGAAGACCAGGACGTCAAAACAACACTACTGTCAGGGTCTAGGCTACTATACTATCATATACTACTGGTTAATGTTGCTAGCTGCACGTCTAGGTTTCGTCTGTATTGTAGTGCACGTGTGTTGTTATTGTAAGTTGTACAGACTACATACTGATCATGTAATGCTTTGTCTG
>CM060337.1:2629985-2654985 GCA_030674155.1 Stramonita haemastoma
TTTCCTGTCTGCAAACGTATTTGTTTCCTTATCAGAGTGGCTTTTTTTCTATAGAATTTTGCCAGGGACAACTCTCTTTTTCCCGTGGGTTCTTTTATGTGCACTAAATAATGATGTGTAACAAAACAAAGCCGGACCTGGTTTATTGTCTCATCCGAAAGACTAACACAAAGACCACCAGACATGGTCTAATGGATGGGGAGAAAATTTTGGGTCCAAACGGGATTTGAACCACCGCACACTTCCGACCCGGACTTGTGGCTTTCTAGGCAGCGCGTTACCTCTAGACCACCGATCCACCGGCAGACAAAGACAGAGACAACAAAGAGACACACTGAGGCAGACAGACATAGAGGGAGATCCTTATTTATTTTTATTTTGTTACTATATTACTGTGGTTTATGTTTTGTGTTTGTTTTGTTTTTGCGATGGCAATGACACCTGTGGTGTTTTGTTTTGTTTCTGTCCTTATCTTTATTGAGTGTTTCTATTTCAAGATACCAGAGGGGATTCAGCAACAACATGCAGAGACCTCTGGTGACAGTTTTACTATCTAGGGGCCAAAACTCAGTCGTCAGGCCAGACAAAACTAATGATTCTTACTGCAAATGTTGACAAAATTTTGACAAAAGAAAAAAAATCGTAAAAACATTTTTTTTGATTATCAGTATATGTAATCATGACAACAACAACAATTACAATAATGATAATGATGACGGTGATAAATAATAATAATAATGTCGACAAAATTTCGCATAAGTCGGTGCTGTGCGCGCACACATTCGAATTAGCTGAAACTATTAATCGTCATTGATTGCTTGTACGTGTTCCAATGCAAGCGCTTTGATTTGTTTTTGCAAGATATAGTGCTATATCAATTCCATGTATTGTTATTTTCATCTATTATATATATATTATTATTATTATATATACTATTATATATTATTATATATATTATATATATATTAAATGTTCCCCTGAAAAGAAAAAACGAGACAGTGGCTGTGTGAGAGTATTTAGTTTGCTCACATGCCAGCATAGGCTACACCACTGGGAAACAATACCACTGAGTGTCATTGCCCCCTAGTGCCGTGACAAAGTATTACGAGACTCGAAACTGACACACAAAATATTGAGGCCTATGATAATGAATGTCAGTGAGAGAGAGAGAGAGAGAGAGAGAGAGAGAGAGAGAGAGAGAGAGAGAGAGAGAGAGAGAGAGCACTCAGATACAGCATATGGAACCCAGATCATATTCCCAAACAATCATCATTTCTCCAGAGTAGTATTTCACTTTATCAACTGGCTGTTGCGTCAGCGCTCACACTTACATCTGGACCAACTTGTAGACCAACACGTTTGTTCATTGTTACATATAAAAAAAACACAACAAAACACAACAACACACACACACACCACACCACACTCTCTCCTCTCCTCTCTCTCTTCTCTCTCTCTCTCTCTCTCCTCTCTCTCTCTCTCTCTTTTTAAAAAGATTTCTGTCATCAGTCTAATATTAGTTTTTGAAAAGATTCAAAAGGAAATTGAACACACACACCCCACACACACACACCCTTCTTTGGGTTTCGTTTCGCTTTCAGATCGCTATGATCAATATTTCACTGTTTGTTTCTCTTACTCTGCCTATCTGTCCATCTGTCGTTTCAATATTTCATTGTTTGCTCATTTTTATTTTTTTCCTGCCTTTCTGCTATCGTCTTTCCTTTTCTCCTTAGATTTGAGTGGAAAAGAATGTTACTTGATCGGATGAATGTCTTCAAATACCATTTCATTAATGTGCAAAAACATTGGAGGCATGTGATATTGATGTTAATAGTTGTTTTTCAATTGTGGATACCCCAGTGTGTGTGTTGGTGGTGTGGTAGTGTGTGTGTTGGTGTGTGTGTGTGGTTGTTTCATTCGTTTTATTTAATTCAACATCTTTTTACTTTACGTGATATTAGTGTGGTGTGTGTGTGTGTGTGTGTGTGTGTGAGTGTGCGAGCTGCCAAAAAGTCTGAAAATTTGACATAGGCTAATGATGAAATCAAATATAATTTATTTGTAATATCCAAAGCTTAAGTCTTGCATTCGGTTGGCAAGCCAGTTAACCTTTTCAAATCATTTTTATTGGTCCTCTCTCGGTTGTGGGTGGACTATTGTTTGTTAGCATACAAGCTTGACCTGACAGACCCCCAGTGTGTGGCCCCTAGGAGTGTCTGTAGTGTAACACAGACATATTATGTCATGTCTATGGCCTGTAGGCTGACACAGACATGTATATTATATCATTACCTATGGCCTGTAGGCGAAGTTTGCAGGTCGCAGTTTTCTTGATAAGAGCAATGGGGTCACGGAAATGATGTAACTACAGTCTCTGAGTTATAGACTTAGGCTTGCAGCAGTCGGGTGGTAGAGGGTTGTTTTCTTCCCCAAGTCACTAACTGGTGGTCACCTAAGCCTATAGGCTAGTCTTCAAGCCAGCCTGACCCTGTGGTCAGTGTAGTGGTATGTAAACAAGTTATAATGCTTGAACCCACAGCAACCCCATCTACATCACAGGTCTGGTCCCCACAGACATACTTTTTCCAAAAAAGCAAGCTAAATGTATTGTTGGCTGGTCACACACAGGCTATTCTTGAGTATTAGGCTTATGTTCTTCTGGTTATGGGCGACTTTAAACACACACACACACCTTTTTTAAATACTTTTTTCTCTCTTTTAATCCACTACATAGTATTACGATTTTTATACTGAAAGCTGCGCTAGTCCAGGTTGCAATTCCTGGTCGTTACCCAAATGAAATTTTATTGTCAAAGCTATAGAATGAATGTTTTCACTCCATGTTATTGGTGGCTGCTCTGGTGTGGCCCTTGAGTTTGGACGGGAAACAAATATATATTCAAAAAAAAAAAAAAATTAAAAAAAAAAAAAAAAAAAATGACTGTGTGTGTGTGTGTGTGTGTGTGTGTGTGTGTGTGGTGTGTGTGTGTGTGATAACCTTAAAATCGTTTTCCAGTTTTAGTTTCACATCTGTTCTCTTCAGGCACTATCAGTCCTAGGAGGGCGGCTGTTGTCAGCTTCCGTGTGTAAAACAAACAAGCTGCTAGGCCTAGTGCTATTTATACACACACCCCCTGTACATTTGCCGTGTTTTGTTTAAAGACGTTTTTGTACAACAAACCCTGTCCCTGCCATTACATCTTTGTTTCAGTTTGAAGTCTATTCACAGAGACCAGGTTATCTACTATTCATGTATGAGTCAGCAGAACGGGGGAGGGAGGGGTGGGTGGGTGGGTGGGGGTGAAGGTCTCGAGATAAAAACATTCTGAATTTTGTGTACTGTGTATAAGCAGCTAGTACAATGTGCACAAAGAAAGAGCTTTACATTGGACACATGTTCACTGGGTTTTAATATATATATATATATATATATATATATATATATATATATATATATAATATATATATATATATATATATATATATAATATTAACCGACACCCTTTTACATGTGAATAATTACATGCCTGTTAGAACAAATGACCGTTTGTCACTCAACAGGGACTGAAAGTCGTTGACATCAGCCTCTCAATCCATTTCAATCAATGTCTCTAAAACAAGTCAGAGGTGGTAAAATCTCTTTGAATAAATACACCTAAAACAGTGTCATGTGTGTGTGTGTGTGTGTTTGTGGATGTGTAGCAAGGTAAAGCCCTCCCCCCCCCCCCCCCATTCCAACACCCTATGGACATGTTAAAATCTCAGGATGAGTTTAGCCATGTTAAGTGCCAATAGTGGTATGGATGACATGAATATACCTAGCATGCAACTTGCAACCTGGGGAGTAACAGGCTCCACTAGGTTCAACCTGTACTTGGCATTCTGCATGAAAGTTTGTGAGGAGTTCCACTGACTTCTCAGGGAGTTAAGGAAGAAGAGATAAAGAAAAAAAAATTAACAGAGATAAATGATAAAAAGAGACTTCATCACTGTGGCAGATAACACATCACAGAGTGAGGAGATGGATTATAAAAATTTAAAAAAAGCAAGAAAAACAACCAACCCCAAACCCCAGTTAAACTTTTACAATTTGTTTGGACAGCAGCAGCACAACAACAACAAGAACACCCAAACAAAAACAAAACAGAAAAAAAATGATAAGAAATAGCATTTCTATTTCTATCACTAAACAGATGGAAAATGGGGAAATTATATATAATAGTGAAAGAGCTATGGCATGGCATCCCCTCAGGAAGGGTCTGAACATGCTGTCACCAGTCAGACTGATGCCACATGGCAAACATAACTGTCACCGTGCCATTCCAACAACAGACACCTGTAAGATCTATATGACTGTATGTTATGCGTTACACAGCAGAAAAACAACTGTTGAAATCAACACAGCAACTGCTATGAGACCCAAGCTAAAACCAAAAAAGCCCCCCCCCCTTGTTTTTTTTTTAATCACTGCCCAATACCTGTCGAAAATGAGGACAATAATGATGATGCTGTACTATGAAATTATGCCACAGGACTGCACAATGATTAACATTCATAATAATTATTCCACTGACAAAAAAAACCTGCTGCAGAGTTGGTCTGGCAATGTGAGCAAAGTCTAAAACTGTCTTGTGAAGTAGATCACGATGACTGTTTTGAATCCTGTGTCCTTTTCTCTCCAAGCCTACAACACACCATTCTCGGACATGGAAAATTCACACCTTGAAAATTCTCATAATGTAAGTGCTTAAGTTTCTGATGAGGCATAGCCAATGCCCTCTGGGGTATTGTCCTTACCCCTGACCCGCATTCCTTTCCAGATGAGCTTACAGAATAATAATTATCTATATATTTTATATTCCACATCATGAAAAGTGTTTTTATAAAAAGCAGCAGAAGAAACATTGACAAAAGGGGTGTGAGATAGAGGGACAGTGAGAGGGGGAAAAGTGTAGGAAAGAAAAACAAACATGGAATTTATCTATTATTTACTTGTTTTATAGTTTTTATTTATTCTTTATTTCGAGGATAGTGGAATTAGCACTCATGTGCTTCTCAGCATCCAGTCCCTGTGTGTATACAGTTTTGTGAATTTTATAATCCATTTGCATGTGTGTGTGTTTGCATGTCTGTATGCATGTGTGTATGTGTGCATGGGGTATTTATTTATTTATTATTCATTCTTTTATATTAAGGATAATGGAATAAGCACTCATGTGCTTTTTTATAGCCAGTCCCCGTTTGTATGCAGTTTTGTAAATCTTGTCATCTGTTCTCACAGGTACATGATGGCCTACTCTTACAAAAAGCGGAACAGGATTTAATATGCGCGCAAGATGTTCTGCGTGCATTCGCACACGGGGTGTCAGTTTATAGTCTCATCTGAAAGACTTTTAGGGAGAGTGGAGTCAGCACTGATGTCAACTCCAAGGGAAAAATCCCCTCGAATGGGAATCGAACCCGGGTCGTCAAAATGCGAGCACAATGTTCTGACCACTAGGCTATCCTGTTGGTATGGGGGAGGGAGGGGAGGAGAGAGAGAGAGAGAGAGAGAGAGAGAGAGAGAGAGAGAGAGAGAGAGAGAGAGAAGAAAACACACACACAACACACACACAACACACACACACACACACACACACACACACACACACACACACAAAGCTAATCGAATACAAAACTAACTACAGGAGAAGGGCATTTTTTCCCAGACTTTACTGATCACAGATCTGTTTTACAAGGTACTCTTTCAACATATCTTAAGGGCATAGAAGTAAAGTAGCATGCAGTATATTGGATAGTCTGTTTATACTTACAGCAAAAATGTTTCACAGGAAAAAAATGGGAAAAGCATTAGATTATGAAATATAATTAATGTATACATGTATACATGTGCAGTATTAAGCAGCAAAAAGCACAAAAAATATGCATTATGGTATAGTTTTCTTAAAGTTTGTTTAGATCAAGACAACTTGATAAACTTTTATAGCTGCAATTTAACCCTGACAAACAAGACTAATTCAACTCATGTGATTGTTGACATTCTTTCTTATAAACTCACATATCACACTTCACTATTTCTTTTCTCTAAGAACCACTACTGTTTGCCCTTCTTTGCAAGGATTCTTAGGAACCATTTTCCACATATTAGTTTACAATTTAGTAAATTTACATGTTTCAAACTCAAAGCTGGTAGTGAAACTATAAACTCTTTATCAATTCTGATTTGTATTGCCTATTTTCAGCATTACACAACAGTACTGCATAGAAATTTACATACAGCAAATCACACGCACACAAACACAAACCTTTCATATCACATAGGTGTGCAAGTTTGCATACATAAGACTAGCTGTTCTGAATTAGGCTTAGCAGACCTGCTGAACTTGTAAAACACTTTGTAAGTGTGACCCTGTAGTTAGTTTATTTACATTCCAAAAGTTCATTGCGTAGTTATCCAAATCACTGGTCTGGTGCATGTATCCTTCAGCGTGCTTGGTCTTCCCTGTTCCCCGTCAGGTTTCTGATGCCTGAAACAAAATCATTTTCTCCATGTCACATCAGTGAGTGTAACACAACTCGCAGATTGCTTTAATCGTTTATTCTGTAATTTTGGTACAGTGCTGGTTCATTAATGCTACCCTCAACTTCAACAGTAAACATTAAAAAAAAAAAAATTTAAATACCACAAAGTCATTTTTTTCTGGGAAAATAGCATGTCACAGAACCCTGATAGCTTACATTTCATCACATTCAATATGCCTGACATTTTCAAATTATGTATAAATATACATTATTTTGCTGATTATATTACTTTTGGAATACTATGGATTGGAATAACAAATGATTTTTTTATGTTGAATCATTGCTGCAGGATGTCTGACACAGTGACAGACTCACAGAGAGAATGACTGACTGACTGAGTGACTGAGTGACAGAGGACTGAGAGAGGAGAGGAGAGAGAGAGAGAGAGAGAGAGAGAGAGAGAGAGAGAGAGAGAGAGAGAGAGAGAGAGACAGAGACAGACAGACAGACAGACAGACAGAGACAGACAGACAGACAGACAGACAGAGATAGACAGACAGACAGAAAGGGAGAGTCAGAGACACTCGGACACTGGGTTAAAACAAAATAATGTAATTAACGAACCATCAATATCATGCCTGAACTTAAATTCAAGTCAACACAATTATTGTGTTAAATTACTGTTTCAATAAAATGAGGATAATTGCCCCCCCCCCCCCCCCCCCCCCTTCAAACTTTTAAAGTCTCATTCTCATCAAAATGCTTGTTGGCTTTATCAGGCCACACTAGACAAGAATTCAAAAAGAGTTGATTTAGTAAATTTGTATTATCACTGTTCTTATTAAAATATATTTCTGAACAAAAAATTATTAAAAAAAACAGATAGATAAGAACTATGGACAAACACATGCAAATCATATAACTAAGAACTACCCAGACAAACATATATGCAAAAGAGATACAGTGAGATTTATAATACCTTTTTACTGGCATAAAAAAAACTATTACAATATTAGGGGAGAGTTTGATCAGTTTTGCCAATTGTAAAATCTCACACATGACACAACTCTGACTTTTTACCCTAAAAATCTTCTCCCAGTATTCCATAGAGCTACCAGAATATATTCAGAGATCCTATCCAACATTCTTCTCATTAGAAAAAAAAAAACTTAAAGAAAAAGACGTAGATAAATGAAACGAAAGTTTCTGCTCTAGTTTAGTGTGTGTGTGTGTGTGTGTGTGTGTGTGTGTGTGTGTGTGTGTGTGTGTGTGTGTGTGTGTGTGTGTGTGTGTGTGTGTATACATCATGTATATATATATATATATATATATATATATATATATATATTATATATATATATATATATATATTTGTGTGTGTGTGTGTGTGTGTGTCACTCTGTGTCAATCTGTGTGTGTGTGTGTGTGTGTGTGTGTGTGTGTGTGTGTGTGTGTGTGGGGGGGGGGGGGGGGGTGGAAGGGGGTGTGAGTGTGTGTGTGCATACATGGGGGCATATGAATAAAGTACATATCTTTTTAGTTCTTCCAAAAGGACAATAAAATATTAGCCTATACTAATAGGAGAGGGAGATAAGTGTAAAATGTTACTGAGTGCATTAAATACTAATTAGAAGTAATAAAACATAAGACAGACTATCCATGTTATATATAATAGATCATCTTGTTAGGTTTCTATACTAAAGCAATTTTTTTTAAACTGCTGTAATGCAAAAAAAATGTTGATTGCCTTTTTATTGTGAGTTTGTTTAATAAACTTATGATCCTTCTATCATAAATTTATCTCTGTGTATAATATTTAATAGAATACATGGCATGTAGCTTGAAATATTAAGTCAGTAGTACTGTACACCACTAAGAACTAAATCTATTTATAAAAGCAATTATGTCGATTTTAAAACATTATCTTTTGACTGGCATTCTTAGTTTGTG
Source organism: Stramonita haemastoma (assembly GCA_030674155.1). Classification (NCBI taxonomy): domain Eukaryota; kingdom Metazoa; phylum Mollusca; class Gastropoda; order Neogastropoda; family Muricidae; genus Stramonita; species Stramonita haemastoma. The sequence goes on from CM060337.1 coordinate 2,638,461, forward strand.
TGATTTTGCTCTTTCCACTAAACTGACTAAGCCTTTGATGCAGGAATTTAGTTTAAAACTGCCGACATCAATCATTGAAAGCAACTTTTTCAAAGTATAGAATGAACTGCTGAGTTTTTTGTGTATACTACGACAAAAAATTCTATAATTGTCTTTTGAAGTTTTGTCTAGTTTCAGTTTTATTCTGCTTTCCAATACTTTACAAGGCAGCGTTAATTATTTACGGCAGCTGCTCTGCATGACTTTGCCCACTTTTGGCACAACTTGGACAGCATGCACTTTCAGTTCCATACTCACGTTCTGTACCCTCCATTTAATAATTTATACACAAAAGCGTCTGCATGAAAAGTAAAGTTCTATGAACTAGTCACAGTGCAAATGTCAAACTCACATCTTGTTCTGTAATTTGTTTTGATATGGTAACTGATGTGTGTGTGTGTGTGTGTGTGTGTGTGGTGTGTGTGTGTGTGTGTGTGTCATCCTGTGTGTTTACAAGAGAGAGAGGGCGAGGGCATTTATGCAGTTTTGAGTTTGTGTACACATAATATATCCTGTTCACAATCATTTCTGTGATAGTCCTAAACAATATCGTTTTGTGTGAACGTGGCAGATGTCTTCTGAAAATGTGATCCAAAACATCTACACATTTGCTATGTGTAGTGTAAACGCCACACAGTCTTATCTGTGCGTGTCAATGGCCACCAATGTTATGGATGGAGATAGGTGCCTGTGCAGGAGCGACTATGTGTGAATGTGGAATGGAAGAAGCTCTACATTAGTTTCAAAATCAGTAACATTCAAATAAAATTACCTTATCGGAATCATTTCTTGGTCACTGGTCCCGGTTTCTGATCTTTCTGGGCGTTGGAGTTGTTGACCAGTTTTTGGACTGTTTTCCTAGTGTGACCACTGGGATCTTCGTGGTGATGTTGTTCAACCTCCTTCTTCGTACGGCCTTTACCACTGTGTCCATGGTTTTCGTACTTGTCCTGTTCGATATTGTATTTGTCAAATTCATCCATGTATTGCTCGTCCGCTGACATTTTAAGAGTTGGGAGAAAAAAATATGATTCAACACTGTTCTTGTGGCCTGATCGCTGCGAATGATCTGTTTGTATGATGACCAGTTTGTTAGACAAAGTCTGATTGGCTGGTCACATACTAAGCGATAATTTCATTGGTCATCAGGCACTGACGAAATGAAAAGTCCACGTCGACAGTGAAAGTAGCAATTTGGTTCTTAGGCCTACAAAGTCTACATTTTTCGACAGGTTTTAGGGCTTACTCCTTCCCATCAAGACAGCAGAAGAGCTAGTAATTGCTAACTTTATTATAGCCAATTTAAATCAGAATGCAGGAAATTGCTTCCAAAAACTTCAAAAGGACACACTGTTTATTGGTTTTATCGTTGTCGTCTGCTTCAGGCACCAGGGGCAGACAATGCGCAAAATAGTTGCAGATTACGCCCAAAACGTTTTAACTAAAGCTTGGATTTTTTTTCAATGCAAATTGGGCTGTACCCCCCCCCCCCCCCCCCCCCCTAAAAATGTGTGTGTGTGTGTCATTAAGGCTTTAAAAGATAATTTTAACGTAACGTCATTAAGGCTTTAAAAGATAATTTTGTAAAGTCATGGTTAGAAGAACTGCAAAGAAGTAATAAATGTATATTTTATCGTAATTACAAAAAATGTTTTAAGAGGGAAAAGTACATTGGTGAGTTGCCATATAACAATGTGATTTCATTATTTAGATTCAGGTGTATCAACCATTCTTTACCGATTGAATCAGGACGGGTCAACGGCATTCCGCGCGAAAATCGTCTTTGTATGCAATGTAACATGAAAACGATAGGAGATGAGTTTCACTTCATAATGGAATGTCCAAAGTTTTCTGAGCTTCGGAAGAATGTCCTACCTCATGAATATTTGTATCCAAGATCCATGTTCACATTTTGTAATCTGTTCTCTTCTGATAAAAATATGTTATTAAAACTTAGCAAATTCATACTTAAGAGTAAAGTTGCATGATATTAATGAAAAGGTTGACTATATTTTTATTTCTGTGAAAAATTCTGTGTATGAACGTATTCTATTAATGCAAATTATATATGTTACAGTTGATTTTGTTTGAAATCCTCCATGCCCCAAGAGGGGTCAAAGGCGAATTAAATCTTGAATCTTGTGTGTGTGTGTGTGTGTGTGTGTGTGTGTGTGTGTGTTTGTTTGTTTGTTTGTTTGTTCATATGAGGATAATGGGATAAGCACTTATGTGTTTTTTTTACATCCAATCCCCATGTGTACGGGATTTTTGTAAATTTTGTCATATGCTCCCAGCTGCATACAATGGCCTACTCTTCCAAAAGCGGAACAGGTTTTAGTGTGTGTGTGTGTGTGTGTGTGTGTGTGAATGAAAAAGCAGACAAGGCTCTTTTTTTTTCGAATTGGTGTTCAGCTCCTATGATAACATCCAAAACAATAATAATAATAATAATAATATAAAACAAACCTGGCAGGCTAAGCTTGTTCAGTGGTTGTTGACCATTTTCAGAACACTGAATATGTACACATTATTATTAACCCCAAGGCACATTGCATACATTACTGTGACACTAAATAAGCTGACAGGAAAGAAAGAGAGGAAGATGGAAGAGAGAAATTTATTTATTCAGCTATCTATTCTTTTATTTTGATGATAACGGAATAAGCGCTTATGTTTTTTTGTTTTGTTTTTTTACATCCAGTTCACATGTGCATGTGGTGTGTCTATGTTATCATCTGTTCCTACCAGCCTGTGATGGCCTACACTTCCATAGGGCGGAAGAGGTTTTCACATGTGTGCAAAAATTCTGCTTGCATTCACACACTGGACTTGGGGGAGGAGAGAGAGAGAGAGAGAGAGAGAGGAGAGAGAGAGAGAGAGAGAGAGAGAGAGAGAGAGAGAGAGAGAGAGAGAGAGAGGAGACAGACAGACAGACAGACAGACAGACAGACAGACAGACAGAAAGAGACAGAGAGACAGAGACACAGACAGACAGACAGACAGAGAGACAAGAGACAGAGAGACAAACAGAGAGGGAGAGAAACAGCAAAGGGAACAGGGAACAAAGTGAGGGGAGAGAAAGAAAGGGAGAGAGGCAAAGATATGGAAATTTCAGAGAGAGTACAGGACTCAGAGCTCTAGATGTGTTTTATTGTATCTTATTTATTCTAATCTTTTATATTGAGGATTTTGGAATAAGCATTCAGGTGCTTTTTATACATTCAGTGTGTATGCAATTTTGTAAATTTTGTCATCTGTTCCTATAGGTACACAATGGCCTACTCTTTTGAAATGTGGAACAGGATTTAACGTGTGTGCAAAATGTTCTCTGTCTGTTCGCACATGGGGCTTCGGTTTATAATCTCGTCTGAAGGCCAGGGGAAAAATCCCCTTGAATGGGATTCAAACTTGGGTTGTCAGATTGCAAGCGCAATGTTCAAATCAGAGAGAGGAGTGGAGAGAGAGAGGAGAGAGAGAGAGAGAGAGAGAGAGACGAAGAAGAGCAGAGAGACGAGAGAGAGAGAGAGAGAGAGAGAACACACACACACACACACACACACACACACACACACACACACACACACACACAAAGAGAACATAACACACAAATGAATAACAAACTCGGGTCATGTTTCAGGTCAAAGAGCTCTTTATAAGACAACAACAAACCCCAAATGCTTCCATCCACTCTGAATACACACGTTATAATATACATATGTACACACATGATAACATTATTTACAAGCAGTACTACAGTATTAGTACTAGTATCCGCATGAAAACAATCCATTGTCCTTGCCATTTGTACAACTGATGGGAGTATATCAATACAAATCCTTTATTTACTTTTACACACACCACCACACGCACGCACGCACGCACGCACAAGCAGTGCGCGAGCACACACACACACACACAAGCACAACACACACAACAACACACAACAGCACAGCACACGCACACACACACAAACACAAAACCACATCACACATAGATCACATTACTGAATACTCTGATGAAACTCACAAAATATTGAGCACTCTCTGTATTCGAAGGGGGGGAAAAGTGTGACCAAATTAAATCAACACAATATATCACTTCTCCCCACCCCTTCGCCAAATTGCAACCCCCCCCCCAAAAAAAACAAAAAAAAAAAAAACAAACAAAAAAAATCAATCAAACACAAAGGTCATCTACAAAAAGCATTGCTAACACATGATAAAGTGATCAAAGAAAAAAAAAACTCACAGAGAACTAACAAACTGCTCAGGAAGATTCTTACAACATAGCCAGTCAGCATTTTAAAAAAAACTACAAACGCACATGTGCACACCCACACACATACACACACCCAGACAGTGACACACACACAACACACACACACACACACACACACACGACACACACACACACGTACAACCACACACACATGGACACACACACACATGTGCACACACAAACACTGTCCTGATCTGCTTTAAGTATTTAATATTACATATACCATGCTGATTATAAAAAACACACATCGTGTCCATTAAAGAAACTGTCACTATTTTGTTTGGTTTTGGTTCCTTCACTAGGCTCTGAGGCTCACCAATGATGTGATTATGTGTATGCGACTGTTTTTGCCCACCCTTAAAACCGATGATGTGATTATGTGTATGCGACTGTTTTTGCCCACCCTTAAAACCGATGATGTGATTATGTGTATGCGACTGTTTTTGCCCACCCTTAAAACCGATGATGTGATTATGTGTATGCGACTGTTTTTGCCCACCCTTAAAACCGATGATGTGATTATGTGTATGCGACTGTTTTTGCCCACCCTTAAAACCGATGATGTGATTATGTGTATGCGACTGTTTTTGCCCACCCTTAAAACCGATGATGTGATTATGTGTATGCGACTGTTTTTGCCCACCCTTAAAACCGATGATGTGATTATGTGTATGCGACTGTTTTTGCCCACCCTTAAAACCGATGATGTGATTATGTGTATGCGACTGTTTTTGCCCACCCTTAAAACCGATGATGTGATTATGTGTATGCGACTGTTTTTGCCCACCCTTAAAACCGATGATGTGATTATGTGTATGCGACTGTTTTTGCCCACCCTTAAAAGGTAGCCCTATCTGACTTAGGGGATGTTCTGTAATTTATGTCAACTTCCAAGGGGCTGTGGAAAAAAAATGTACCAAGCATGTGCCTGTAGCTTAACCAGAAAAAAACATAGTAAGTATAACATCTGCTCTGTACTTTGTTTGATGATGTGGAGTAGTGTGTATGGAATATTTCCACATGCTGTGATACTTCCTGTGAAAAAAACACCAAAACTACACTCGAAAACTTAATATCTAGAGTATTTCTAAGTAGATGACATGACCCCCCCCCCCACCTCCAAATTCTTACTGCTCAAAAAAAAAAAAAAAAAAAAAAGAGAGAAAAAAGATGGCTCCTTCCGTGCAAGCTACCATGTTTAAGATTAATGTGATTCCAAAGTGAGACAGACCTTCAATTCCTTGATGGCAGTTTTATCATCTTCTTTCATGACTGAATTCTCTCTCAAAACTTATGCTTCCATCCAGGCCAGGCAATAACTGACAAAGATGTCTCCCTACAGAAATGTACACATGTATATATAGCAGAAAACCATTAGCTGCAGTTATCAACAAGACTGGTGTTGCATATGAGTCTGAGAGTTTACATATACATATTTTAAAAATAGCTATAGAGAGTAAGCCACTGGATAATTATGTACTCACATTAAAAATGAGAAAAAGAATGAAAAACTTAAAAAACAATCATCTTATGCATGAATCAAGTTCAATTTAAAGCCTTGAAAAGGTGGACACCACACAGACCTGTACAAAAAAGATACTACGAATAAGATAGTTTGGGTCAGTTTTTCAGTCAAGAATCTCTACTCCAATGTCATAGAATGCAAGGAAAGGCACTCGGTGAAACTATACGCAATTTAATATGATGACAACACCACAATGAATTTTGACAAAATATCATCCAAACCTATTCAATCAGCTGTAAGTACAGATGTGTTGGTTTCATACTGATAAAAAGTACCAACCCTGAAAGTGACTAAAAACGTACACCAAAGGTGGTTTATGGTTTTATTTCACCAGTATAATTCAGAGTGCTTTTAATTTTATTAACTTCTGACTCCAAGATAAAGTAAATGATATGGTAAACCATTACAAATTTGCTGATATATATTCATTTTGATTAAAGAGTAACATATCTTAGTCAGCTTATCAATTTCAGCCAACATTAACTTGTCCTAACACTGAGAGTTCATCAAGAATGTTTTTATGTGGTATTTTCTCACCCCACCCAGGTGTAAAAGGGGTACCAACCTTGTGTTGGGGGTTAACCCTGCGATAGACTGGCGTCCTATTCAGGGGGGAGTCTATGACTCTCAGTCGCTTAACGCCACAGAAACCGGGATAAGCACCGGCCTGATGAGCCTTAGGCTCGGGACAGACTTTAACTTTAACTATCTTGTAGACAGGAGCTTTTTCTTATAAATGACATAAAATTTGAATAATACCGTATAAACTTGAACATCATCTAAAACATGACAAAAATGTTATATGTGTAATGAAGCGAAAATATGCAATCCTTTAAGGTGAAATAAAAATTAAGTAAAAAAAACAAAATCTATGAAACAGGCATTAAAATGATGAACTGTACTCCTTTTCTTCTGATCTCATTTTTAAAAGATTTCACAATATCTCGTCCTTCATCTTTCAATATGAAAAAAACCCTGGAAGAAGATCGGTGGTTCATTACCTGCAATTCTATGTCTTTTTAAAAAAATCATTTATGCTGACTTTTTTTCTTATTCATTTTTTGTCTGCTCCTATACACTTCTAAACCAAGAAAAATGTCAACACAACACAGATGACAATAAGAAAAAAAACAACTAAAAAAACCCCCAAAAAAACAAGAAGAAAAAAAAAGGAGCAAAATCCAGTTTTCAAAATGCTCACAAGATATTTAAATCTGATTTGTACACCTGTGCAAATTCCCAATACTTTTTACATTATACAGAATAATTACTCAACTCTGCTAGCACATTTTATGATCATTTTCATATTGTCTTTGAATTTTCTTCACCCAGGGTTGTGTATTCAAACAAGTGAAAACAAAGATCCTGCCCACAGATATTTTTTAACCAATCTTACCGTCACACACTCACACAAACAATTTTTGGGGAGAGAGAGAGAGAGAGAGAGGAGAGAGAGAGAGAGAGAGAGAGAGAGAGAGAGAGAGAGAGAGAGAGAGAGAGAGAGAGAGAGACTCAGAGAGAGTTTAGTAAGACTACTGGAAACTACAAAAATTAATCAACTTTCACTATATATTGTCCATGTACATTCACACACTCAACAAGGTAGGAAAGTGAGAAACATAACATTTATTTTAAAGACAAAATATTACAAACATTCTCTAGCTTCCCCAAAAGCCAGTATTATTTTTGAAGATTTTTACCTCCACCATCACAATCTGTGTGTGTGACTGTGTGTGTCTGCATGTGTGTGTGTGTGTGTGTGTGCGGTGCATGTGTGCGTGTGTTCGTATGTGCATGCGTGCGTGCGTGTGTGTGTAAACATACACACAGTCATCTTGGCAAGCCTGTATACATAAATACAGTGACAGTCACATAGAACTAACAGTGAAAATCTAGCAAATAACTTACTACTGCTCAAGAATATGAACAAGAACAGCTTCTGTCCCCCCTGCTCCACCCTAACGTCTCTGTACATCATACATACATACATAAATAAAAACCCAAATGAAACACAGATGGTCTTCAAGGACCACACTGTAAATTTCACTCACAGATCTCAGGGTCAAATCTCTCCACCAATTGTCGAAAAAGTTGGGGGTTTTGTAATGATCCTACAAATTGTAGGAAAAAGGAAACTGTATACAGACTGAAAACAATACTTCCTGGCCACTCTTTATCTGCCCAGTGCATTAAAACAAAACCATTCATTTCTAATTATTTGAAAAAGATTCTACCAGTACCATGGAACTTCTTGGAAGGGGAACAGAACAAAAACAAAAAAACCCAAAAGACCATTTCCCTCATTCTAAGTGTATCAATACAAACAAAGTTCTCAAGTAAAGTACAGATTTTAAAAAAAATCATCTTTCAAACACACACACACACACACACACACTGACACAGAGTCACACACAACACACACACACACACACACACACACACACACACACACACACACACACACACACACACACTTACACACACAAACACACATAAAATTCTTTCATATCAACACCCACACAACTTTTCGATGTAATACATACTTTAAGCATAATCAGCAAACACATCTAAAAAAAAACCCCACAAAAACCACTGATCAAAACTCACAAAATGTCGGACACACTGTCCAATGAGCAAAGAGCCCTGATATCAATTAAAATTTAATTTCCATGCACACCACTGTGTTTCACACTCACAGAGTCTACCATCAACCCAGTTCTTACACTCTTCTCACTTCTCACACTGACCTAGAACAGTCTCACTCACAAAATAAATATGCAGATCTGCATATTACCCCTCCCCTCCTTCACTCACTCACACTCAGCCCCTTAATCAAATCAGGCTATTAACAGTTGCTCACAACATTACCTCTCCCATCCTTCACTCACTCACACTCAGCTCCTTAATCAAATCAGGCTATTAACAGTTGCTCACAACATTACCTCTCCCATCCTTCACTCATCCACACTCAGCCTCTTAATCAAATCAGGCTATTAACAGTTGCTCACAACATTACCTCACCATCCTTCACTCAGTCACACACAGATCCTTAATTAATCAAATCAGGCTATTAACATTGCTCACAACATTACCCTCCCATCCTTCACTCAGTCACACACAGATCCTTAATTAATCAAATCAGGCTATTAACATTGCTCACAACATTACTCTCCCATCCTTCACTCAGTCACACACAGATCCTTATAATCAAATCAGGCTATTAACAGTTGCTCACAACATTACCTTCCATCCTTCACTCACTCACAACAGATCCTTAATTAATCAAATCAGGCTATTAACAGTTGCTCACTAACATTACCTCTCCCTCCGTCACTCATCACACACAGATCCTTATTAATCAAATCAGGCTATTAACAGTTGCTCACAACACACTGTACACTACACATCTTCATGTCCTGTCCATCAATCCTCTGCTTAGCTATGTTACTGCTGGACACAGCATACACTAAAACAATAGATATACAACTTTCCGTTCAGATGAACTTAAAGCAGACATAGGTGCAACCCTAAAACTTGCATACACACCTGAGCAAAATGCCATAGATTGATCATTACTTCCCTCCAGGAAGGGAGACTACAGACAGGCACTGCATTGATTAAAAACTACTGTAGGCATTGGCTGTAGCTTTATAGTACAGCAAACTTCACAAGGAAAGGAAAAGTGAAATATTAGAAACAAGAATAATGATAAGTGATAAGCAGCACTTTCTTTCCTATTGTGCTAATCTGAATGATGCCCAAATGACTCCTTCGTCTGATTTTCATATCCTTAATAAAGAGAAAACAGGAATCGCAGCATTAGAGCAATCAGCAGTGTTTAGCTATAGGACAGTTTTAAATCACAATATGCTGTAAGACGGATTGAGAGAGAGAGACAGACAGAGACAGAGACAGAGACAGAGACAGAGTGACAGAAGACAGAGAGAAATGAAAAGAAAAGTTGATAAATGAATTTCTTTTCACTTTTACAACATACACCTTATTTTTATTTGTACATATCTTTTTTAATACAACATTCTGGATTTTACAAACAGAAACGTTCATTGTCCTTCACTCGCTTACACAATCTTGTCAGCATTTTTTTCCCCCTTCTTGTTATTCATTTTGTCTGCAAAATCCTGCAACACCAAGTCTTTTAGCTATCTGCCTTGTTTCTTCATATTTAACTATTTCTGTCTTATTCACTGTCATTTACATTGCTTTTCACACCTCTGTCTTTGGAAATTCTTGTCCTTGCTGTGTACTTGGTTCGAAAAGACTTGTCAATATTTTTCTTACTATTCATCATTTACTGCATTTGCCCAATCTTACTATTTATCATTTACTGCATTTGCCCAATCTTACTATTTATCATTTACTGCATTTGCCCAATCTTACTATTTAGCATTTACCGCATTTGCCCAAACTTACTATTTAGCATTTACTGCATTTGCCCAATCTTACTATTTATCATTTACTGCATTTGCCCAATCTTACTATTTATCATTTACTGCATTTGCCCAATCTTACTATTTATCATTTACTGCATTTGCCCAATCTTACTATTTATCATTTACTGCATTTACCCAATCTTGTCTTTACTCGTCTTTGTTCACTTTGTGAACACACTACTGCTCCATATTTTGTTGTTCTTCAGTATGCTCACACAGCCATGTCACTGCTTTCTTGTTGCTCACTTTTCGGTAAAACTGAAGTTGTAAAATCTATTTTACAATCCTCTTTTCTTCCTGTCTCTAATTTTGTTGACGTAAGCCTTTGACATTTTTGTTCTTACATGGTAATTCTTTTCTTAAAAGTACAACAACAACAAAGTATACAACCATTTACAAGTTCAGGTAATTCTTCTTTCTCTTTTTTCCAAAATGAAAAAAACATAACTATTTTGTGATTTTGTTGAAGTTGTTTATGGTTTAGCTATTAATCAGAGCGTAGAATTGGCAGAGAAAAAAAAAGAGGAAAGTAAGCCGGGGTCCAGGGGCCGCTTAGGCCCCGGTGGGGTGCAGGGGCAAAGCCCCGCTGGGGGGTCCAGGGGGGCGAAGCCCCCCGGCCGAAAATGAATTTTAGCATTTTAAAGGCAATTTGGAGGCCTCTCCAGGCACCACTTTGAGCAATGTGTGTGTGTGTGTGTGTGTGTGTGTGTGTGTGTGTGTGTGTGTGTGTGTGTGTGTGTGTGGTGTGAGTGAGTGAGTGAGTGAGTGAGTGTGTGTGTGTGTGTGTGTGTGTGTGTGTGTGTGTGTGTGTGTGTGTGTGTGAGTGAGAGAGAGAGACAGACAGACACACTCAGACTGTTACTGTTAGACCTTCCATAAAGAACCACCAGAGTATGTCAAACTTGTTTTAAAAAGATCCCTTCTGGGTAGCCCTAACATAAGTTTGTGTGTACAACTATGATGGTTATTGGAAAACATGGAGAGAGTGAGAGAGACAGAGACAGACAGACAGACAAAAACAGTGGGTGAGAGAAATGAGGACATAAACATCCAGGAAAAGCACTTTTTCCTGAAATGTAGTGGGGGTCCAGGGGGCATTGCCCCCTTGTGGGGTCAAGGGGCAGAGCCCCTTGTGGGGGTCAGGGGCAACGCCCCCTGAAGCTGAAGGTTTTTTGACAATTCTAGCCTGTTTAAAGGCCTCTCCTTGAACTAATTTCAGTTTTCATACAAAGCAATTTCTGCCCTAAAATAAGCTTTCCAAGTATGACTTTTTCTGTCATTTCTTCAATCTAAAGGAAGTTCTACATACAAGTAATCACATAGCAAAAATAAGTACATTTCTAGACAGATGTGCACAAATGCAGATAGAGGAAGAAAGAGAAAGAAAGGGCAGACACACACAGACAGAGAAACAGAGAGAGGGGGGGGGGTGTAAGAGAGAGAGAGAGAGAGAGAGAGAGAGAGAGAGAGAGAGAGAGAGAGAGAGAGAGAGAGACAGACAGACAGACACGTCAGAAAGAGAAAGGGCAGGCTGGTTGCCTGTGGATTGTTATGATACTGTAAACATGGCTGACCCCATACACGCTGAAGGCAGCCAGTGGAAAGCCCCCCCCCCCCCCCCCCCCCCCCCCCCCCCCCCCCCCCCCCCTTAGCCTGACAACTGACACCCTTCTGTCAACAGATACCTAGTAGACTGGTGATGTAAAGAAGAGAAGGGAAGTACTGGGCATTATTTGACTGGTTCTCTGTGGGTTTCGTTATTTTTCTTTTCTTTTTTTTTTCTTTTACGCGGATTTCCGCGAATTCGTGGAGATGTACCATGCCTGATTATCCTGTGTCTGCCTGTTTATGTACACTTGATCTGTTTCTCATTTTCTGAAGAAGCTGCATTATGTTTTCTTCCCTGCTTGGATATCCTGAGTGTTGTCCACAGCAGTATTTTTCTCTTGTGTCAGTCTGCAAAAGTTGTATTCCCGCGGATGGGGTAGGCTAGATCACCTTCTTGTGTTTTGCCTTTTGCAAAATTAATGGTCTTCAAGCACTCTGCGGCCCTGGCTAGCATAGCGAATGTCGCACTGGCAAGCTTCGCAAAAGGCTTTGCCTGCAGCATCCAGTTTGCCAATGTGCTCGCCAATCCACACATTTCGATCCCCAGCCTTGACTTCACCATCCACCCACTCCCATTTCCATGCATTTTTGCATCCTCTGTCATCATAAGCATTGAGTCCGATCCACGATCGTTCTCCCGCATATGCTAGCCATTTTGCTAGGCCTACCGAGTCTAGTGAGTGAGAACTGAACCCTTTGACGACACTCACACCATTTGAGAATTTCATCTGGTTTCGTTTTTTTTTTTCCCCTGATTTTTTTTCCGCGGAAAGTGGTTTTTTTCCGCGGAAATCAGTTTTAAAAAATCGGAAATCCGCGGAAACGCGGAGAATTCTATGCTCTGATTAATCCCAGAGGCCATTCATGACTCAAGGGCTATAACTCTTCACAATCTGCAATTGTGGCACAAATTCCTAAGGTAAAAAAACAAAACAAAACCCTACAGTTTAGCAAAAAGGGATAGAATGCCATGCTATGTTTTCTTAAAAAGAATAATTATAATGAGAAAAAGTGAAATACCATTGTCAATGGTTTATCAAAAAGAATAATGACCAAGAAAATAATGACCCAGTAAACTACTAATGCACACATCACAAATCTATGAAACACTACATTTCCATTTACAGCAAAGAAAAGGATAAGATGCTGATTTTCAGAAAATGTAGCCTAAAGCCTGCCTCAACCTTAAACTATCAAAGCCTAAACATATCAGACTTTGTAATCATGAAAGATGAGCAAGTTACCTGGAAAATAAAAAGAAGAAAACCAAGCACCACCACCACCCCAAAAAAAAGATACACAATCTGCTGAAAGCTCCTGCTTTTTCAGAAGGGGGGAGGGCAAGAACCTATCCTGGCTTCCAAACTGTCCATTCTATCTATATATAACAGGGTTCGCGCTAGGATTTTTTAAAACCGGTACTGCGAGTTGCCATTTCAGAGATATCTTGACTAACTCCCCCAAAATCGGTCCCCAGAAAATAAAATCCGGTACGTACTGTGAACAAAACGAAACTATTCAGTGAGGGGGTGGGGAAGGGGGGGATTGTTGGGCAGCAAAACTAAATCTAAACTGAAGGCAAATCTCTCAGAGACTTTGACTGCCATGCTGCTGCCACTCGCTTCTTGGGCACGAAGCCACGCAGGAAATAGGATTTTTTTTCCTAGCGCCTGTGTCACTGTCTGTGTCAGTCTGTTGTTTTGCATGACATCATTCGTGTGACTTATATTCTTCTTTCTCGTTTCTATGCTTAGCGCTCATCTAGATCTTTCGTTCAATTTAGATTTAGTTTTCGACTCTTCTCTCTCAAAGCAACGCGCAAGTTCATAGTCATAGGCTCTCCGGCTTTTCATAAGAGCAGGCCATTGTGTGCCGTGGGAACAGATGACATTTACAAAACTGCATACACAGGAGACTGGATGTAAAAAAGCACAGGAGTGCTTATTCCATTATCCTCGATATAAAAGATTAAAAGAATAAAGAATAAATAAATCTAGGCCCCATTTACTCATTGTGAATGGAAGTCACTGTCATGCCGAGAAGAGCGCGAAGCTCTATTCTTTCACAGTAAAGCTTGCTGTTCTGCGTGCTAGGCTAATGAGGCTGGCGCCAAAGATGTTCGTCAGAAGGGGTGGGAAGGGGAGGTGCGTAAGCACAGTACAGGCGCATGACAGACTGTCAGAAAATGTCACTTCAGACTTTTTTTTTTTTAGACGGAAATCTAATCGGTCACAGGCAAACAGAATCGGTACGCGGTACTGGCTGCTTCGAAAATTTTCGGTATTCCCTGTTTACAATCGGTAAAATACCGACAATTACCGGTTATCGCGAACCCTGTATAATACAGCAATTTCTATGATACTGGGAGACAGGTGCACTACTCTGCCTATCCCTGAGACCGTAACAATTGTAGACTGTGATACAATAACACTACAGATGCTCTTGAGATCCTACTACACTTGCTTAATCCATTTCCAGGCATTAAAAGGAATTTTCAAAGTCCCTGCGTGGAGGTTACCAGATTCAGATTTTGTTGCTTGTATAAAACTAAAAGAGAAAGATCTGATGAAGAAATCGATTCAATGAGAAGACTAGAAATCACTTCTGAAATTATAAAGAAAATTCTCGTCCTCACTGACAATGACAAAAAGGTTTAAAATGGGGATAAACACCTCCCGGCCAGGTTGGCACTTCTCTCCCTGCCAGAGTCCAAGACAGACAGACAGACAGACGTTCCTAGATCAACAGCACTACTCCCCCTTCTTCCCTTCTTTGGCTGTGACTGCAGGGGAGGGGGAGGGACCTTTGGAGGCCACCCAGGTCAGCTTGCTGGCTGTGGGCACTGCTGGGTGGAAGAAGTGGCAGCCCTTCTCTCTGTTCTTGCACATGAGGCCAAAGCGGCAGGGCTTGGGGTGAAGGAAGGGGCAGGCCATGTTGGTGCACTTGGGGAAGAACTTGCAGGGTGGAGGGGTGCCCATGTTATGCGCCGGCATCACTGGGGGAGGTGGCGGCACTGGCGCCAGGTAAGCCGGCTTCATAAACGGGGCCTGAAATGCTGCGGGGAAGGAGCGAACACTGGAATGGGTAAAAGGGCAATCGGGGCGCGCACACTTGGAGTCAAAGCGACAGTTGGGATGGATGTAGAGACACTTGTCCCCAAACTTGCAGTTCGGGAATGTTTTGCATTGGATAGTGGGATGGTGGTAGTCACATGCCGCCCCATTCACACAGGCTGGCCAGAACTTACAGCGCTCCGCCATCTTGGCTTTCTTCAGAGGAGTCATCTCCACTTCCATTGCTTCGCCTTCTTCATCCGAGTCTTTCAGACTGATGTTCAAGGGCTGTATTTTGGGAGGAGTCATCTGCTTAGGCAGGGCATCTTTTGACTGGGCTGCAAAGGGAGAATCCAGGAGGGCAGCAGGCAGTGAAGCGTTTGCCTTCATCAGCTGCAGCTTGTCCACATCCATCTCTTCCTCCACAAGCTCTGTCTCCATGGGGTTCTCTTCATACTGGTCAGTGTCCACGCCGTCCAGAGTCACCACGAAGCGTGTGCGGTCCTTGGCCTTGTCCTTGACCAGGGCCTGTCTGTGGTCGTCCTCTGGCAGGGCCAGCGCGGCCTCGGCCAGCTCCAGCATGTCCTGGTCCAGAAGGAACTCCTCCTGGTCCATGTCCTCCAGCAGAGCAGGAACGCCCTGACTGCCCGACTCCGACACTGACCTCTCTGCGGGGCTGGGCACCATTTCAGGCTCATACTCCACCACTCGGCTGTCCCTCTCGTGATCCACAATGGCTTTGCCCTGTTTTGCTGTCACTTCAGTGTAGGACAGTTTCTTCTGAGGGGACTCGGGCTCCTTCTTCACCATGGCAGACACGTCCTCTGGCACAGCCTGTCGGCTGGGAACGGCCTCGTCTTCGTCGTACTCTGTTTCAATGACAAAGTTCACGATGGGGTCAGACTTCTCCAGTTTGATGCACTTTCTGGAGGGCACTCTCTCCTCCTCTCGGTCCAGCCAGGCACGCTCATGGGCCTCCTGACGTCTGGACCTGGACACGATGCCCACCCGGTCACTGCTCTCCACCCGGGGTGCAGGCTCCACTTTGCGTGTTGGGATGTACACAGGTGGGGAGTGACGACTGCTTCTGCACACCAGAAAGGTAGTAGATTCAGTCAGTGAAATCATCAGTCAACAAAATCATCAGTAAAGATAACCTTATGTCAATGATTCACAGCAGATATCACCTGAGAAGGACCATGACAATGTCAAGCTACATATGACTGATATGTATACAAATCAAATTTGAAAACATAAAGGAGTAACAAAAAAAGAGCAAGAGACAAGAAAATGTATTCTGACCTGGAAAAAAAATTTCTTTAGTCAAAATACAGTCAGTTTTCATTCACACTGCAGACCTCTTTTTAAAATGTGACCATTCATATGAGACAAAGACAAAAATGCCATAAAAAAATAAGAGTATCATTTCTTACCATCATGAGAGTAACCATAGAAATAAAACCCTATAAAAACATGGGAGAGAATAAAGCCATACATGTTCAAATTCAATTCCTGGGGGATCAGATAGCCCACTGGTGTACAGCGCTGCATTCATAATCTGACAGCCCAGG
>CM060337.1:2659985-2669985 GCA_030674155.1 Stramonita haemastoma
AGAGATAGATATGATATTAATTTATATTACAATGCCCTTGGAAAATAAAAACAAATAAAACTACTTGAGTAAATTCTATTTTATTTAAACATAACATAGGTAAAGGTGTCCTATTATAACCTAAGGCTATGTGGTCATTGGAGAGCGAGGCATCAGAGACCTCAGCTTCTGAATTTAGTGAATAGGATGTGTGCATACATGTCCAAAATCAAATAATCTTCTTCAAGCAGAAAACCTAAAAAGAAAGAAGAATGTACTATTAATACTATATAATAGTACTATTAATTTCACACATTTTATTTTAAGCATCATTTTTTGTTTGATTCTTTCATATCATTCACTAAACTTCTTAAGAAAGGAGCCAACAATCAACATGAAAATTTACTAAACTAAAAATTTTTTTAAAAAACTACGGCAGCAATAATAATGCCGCCAATAAAAAGATTACTTTTTCAGTTTTTGTTTTAGGGAAAGTGGAGTTAGCACCAGTGATGTTAATTGCTCTGGTATTGTTCACTCCAATAAAGAATCTCCCTGAATAATAATAATAATAATAATAATAATAATAATAATAATAATAATACATGGAATTTATATATGAGTCATTCTTTGCTCTTGGTCACTATTGGGGGTGATCTACAACAAATGGATTTTATTTTCATAAGAGTTGTTTCTTTTCAATGCAATGTGAATAAAAACATCCCAATAAGGTTAAAGAAATTACAGTATCAAAGGATATGTATATGTTTGGCCTGTTTTTGAGAAATTCCAATTGAATGTGAAAAAAACAGTCCAAAAATAGCACCTGAAAAGGGGACAGGCAGATGCAGTGTTCAACATCAGCAGTTTACAAGTCTTCAGTGCAAATAAACATTATATTTTCTTTATAACTAACAAAAGAATACATTGTTCAACATTATCCTGCACAAAAATATCGCATTTAACTTTTCAACTTTTATATTTAGACGTCCAAACTAAGCTGTTACTGCGTTACGAGTCGCGTAACAGAGCCAGACAAAAACTTTGGATCGTCTGCTTTGCCGTAGTGATCACTTGGCTAAAGATGGTCATACAAATGCTTTAAGTTCATCATAATGAGATGAATAAAGGCATTTATTAATGTAAGAATGCTTAAACACATCTTTGATATGATTTTGAAGTTTTCGTGTCGAAACGTAACACAGTTATGCTTTAATTTTCAAAATCCTGTACTGGGCAAATGACACCAGCAACAATCGCCAGTGAATGTCTGCTAAATTCATCCACCAGACAGCATGGACTCGGGACATTTCAAGCAGAAATTCCCGAAAGGAAGCGAGAATGGTGTACAAGTTTGTATGGTGTCACACTCATTTTCATGACGTAACGCAGTTACAGGTCGGAGGTCGATTGTCAACTTTCTAGTAAAATGAGCATGTAATCCAACTTAATAGCAATTACCAGCATGAATAATGTTGATATATAATAAGTAAATAACTTATATTCACTTTATGATGTGAATTGAAGGAAGATTTGTCCACAAGTTTGAAAAAACTTTGATTCTGTGCAGTGTCACGCGTAACGCAGGTTCGGTTTGTTGATTAATCATACTATTTTTTTCATGATGCAATGGATTTTTTTTGTTTTGTTCTTTGTTATTTGAGAGTAACACCTGTTTTATGAATATGAAACATGAAATGAGTGAGAAAAACGATCTCAGCAGTGCTGAGCTACTGACACAAATTGCTGGTGCTTCGTAGTGTAGCGTGAAACACAGTGCATCAGATTATTTATTTTAGAATAAAAAAATAAAAAAAACACCTTCTAACAGTTGAATTAAAGATTGAAACTTAGATTGGAGGTGCTTGAATAAATTGAAAGCCTTTGTGAGCAAAAGAATGAGACAAGTTAACTGTTTCAATAAAATTATCAATGTTTCCTTGATGTTCTGGCTTTTGTTTCTGTGTTCGTGTCTTGTGTAACACAGTTACGTTTTAAGTTTATTTTGATTTATTTACTGCAAAATTGTTCTCAGTACTTTTAGTACTGTGCATTTTACTTAAAAAGCTAGGAAACAAATATATAACATGACAATAGTAAATATTCTATTTTACAACTCTTTTTAAAAAACTGTTTTAGTTAAGGTGTAACTGTGTTACGGTGTCGCAAAAATCTTCATTAGCTGAAAATGCATATAAACCTCCAAGATGGTCAATCTTGCTTGTCACTACTACTAACATGTATTATTAACAGGTAAGCCCATGTATATTGTCATTTCATTAAAATCAGAGACATTATGGATTAATTGGTGTCGCAGTGTAACACTGGTTACATTTTGACACCCATCACTTTCCATGAGAAATAACAGAAAAGCGGGTAATGCCATAAATTTTATTTCTTCTGCAGTTAATTCTCCTTTCCTTGATGTACTTAAATTGCCCACTTTAGAATCCATCCAATGATTTTGAAATTTGAGGTCTTAGGACCTCTTTTAGTGACCAAAAGCAAAGAATGACTCATATATATATATATATAGCGCTATATCTTGCAAAAACAAATCAAAGCGCTTGCAATTGACCGATCGATACAACACTAACAAACAAACAACAATTACTAGTTTTACAAAATTGTAAATTTGAATGCACACACACACACACACACACACACACACACACACACAAACACACACACACACACACACACACACACACACACATACACACACACACACACACACACACACACACACACACACGAATCAGTGAATGGGCATCTTGATGGTAGCCCAAACCTCTGTGTGTGTGTGTGTGTGTGTGTGTGTGTGTGTGTGTGTGTGTGTGTGTGTGTGTGTGTGTGTGTGTGTGTGTGTGTGTGTGTGTGTGTGTCACTGTGTGAGTGTGTGTGTGTGTGTGTGTGTGTGTGTGTGTGTGTGTGTGTGTGTGTGTGTGTGTGTGTGTGTGTGTGTGTGTGTGTGTGTGTGTTGTACACATGTGCATGTATATATATATATATACTCGTGTACATGTGTGCGTGCATGCGTGCCTGCATGTGTGTTTCTCACTCTGTGCGTGTCACTGTGTGTGAGTCAATGTGTGTCTGTGTGTGATATAAAATGAAAAATTAGAAAATCGTCAAGTCCTACGAGACAATTAACTTGAAATAAGAGACAAACTCCAAGAGACAAACAGTGAAGAACTAGAGCAGTTAAGACATTATATCTAAGCATGCCTACAAGGTTACATTAATTATTACTGTATTACTATTAGTTGAGGACATGCACTGACGCAGTGATGGCTGATGCACACTTCTGATAACTTGGACTAAAGTTATCACATACTCACTCACTAAAATTTAGTAAAAACACGTCACTTGCTCTATCAGTCTATGCCTCTGGCTGTGACTTGATCGTTATGCCTACCTTAACAGCTTAAGTTTTATTAACTTTTAACCTGCAAAATACCAAGAATGATTCCATTTTGCATTGATCTAGCTTCAGTTTAGCTGGAAAACACGACAATTTTCCACTCTCAATCTCAGAGTACAATGTATTTTAAACTTTACTTCGTTTATCACAATGAATTTAACTGAATAACTTCAATAAGTTGAATAACATGCGAAATGTGTCATTAAAAACTGACATTGACCAGGGTTCGCGATAACCGGTAATTGTCGGTATTTTACTAATTCACATTGTAAACAGGGAATACCAAAAATTTTCGAAGCAGCCGGTACCGCGTACCGATTCTGTTTGCCTGTGACCGATTAGATTTCCATCTCAAAAAAAAAAAGAATGTCTGAAGTGACATTTTCTGAGTCTCAGAGTCTGTCATGCGCCTGTACTGTGCTTACGCACCTACCCTTCCCACCCCTTCCAACGGACATCTTTGGCGCCAGCCTCATTAGCCTAGTACGCAGAACAGCAAGCTTTACTGTGAAAGAATAGAGCTTTGCGCTCTTCTCAGCATGACAGTGACTTCCATTCATAATGAGTAAATGGGGCCTAGATTTACTTATTCTTTATTCTTTTAATCTTTTATATCGAGGATAATGAAATAAGCACTTCTGTGCTTTTTCACATCCAGTCCCCGTGTGTATGCAGTTTTGTAAATGTCATCTGTTCCCACCGGCACACAATGGCCTGCTCTTATGAAAAGCGGAGGGTCTATGACTTTTGACTATGAATTTCTGCGTTGCTTTGAGAGAGAAGAGTCAAAAACTAAATCTAAATTAAACGAAAGATCTAGATGAGCACTAAGCATAGAAACAAGAAAGAAGAATATAAGTCACACGATTGATGTCATGCAAAACAACAGACTGACACAGACAGTGACACAGGCGCTAGAAAAAAAATCCTATTTCCTGCGTGGCTTCGTGCCCAAGAAGCGAATGGCAGCAGCACAGCAGTCAAAGTCTGAGAGATTTGCATTCAATTTAGATTTAGTTTTGCTGCCGAACAATCCCCCCCTCCCCCATCCCCTCACTGAATAGTTTTGTTCACAATACGTACCAGATTTTATTTTCTGGGGACCGATTTTGGGGGAGTTGGTCAAGATATCTCTGAAATGCAACTTGCAGTACCGGTTTTAAAAAATCCTAGCACGAACCCTGATTGACTAGTGATGACTACAGCCAGGCACCCATGGGGATACTAAATTTCAATTATAATAAATCAATTAATATCCTAGAAACAACCATTGTGGAGCACACACCTCCAAGACCACACAAAATACTTACTTGTTTGCCTGCAGCTTGGGTGGGATGCTGGATTTTCGGGCAGTAACTTTGACAATACTGGCCACATTGCCTACAGCTGGGTTGCGAGGATCATATCCATCTTCCTCATCACTGTCACGCGTGACTGAACCAACGACAGAAACTGGAGCTCGTCTTTTTCGAGATTGCAACTCAGACTGCCTGGGCTCCACAGCTCGAACAAGAGCAGAACGATGCACTGTCTGTCTTATGGGGGATGTGCGACGTACTGTCTGTCTTATGGGGGAGGTCACAGCTCTGGGACGAGAAGAACGAAGTGGTGATCTGCTATTTGAAGCGTCACTTGTGATAACTATTGACGATGTCCCTTTTTTGGGTTTTGTGCTTGGCTCACTATCAGTCACTTGGAAAACAGTTGCTCTACCTGAGTCACTCTTCTTCATTGGTACAACCACTGCCTCTTGCTCAAGCTCTTCTGTGAGTTCATCATTTTCAGTAAACAAGAGCTGAGATAAGTCATCATCTTCCACCAGTATGTCACTAACGTCGACAGAATTTGTAGCGACTTGTTTTGAATGATTGGCTTCAACTGTTTGCTTTTCAACAAGTTCACAAGTTCCACTTGTAAGGTCCAAAATGCTCCTTTCTGGTGCATGAACTACAATTTTTTCAGCTTGCTGGCTGACAGGAATGTTGTCAGCACTATCCTTGGCAGATGTTGTACTGGGTCCTGATAATGATGTAGGTTTTGTTGGAACAACATCAGCAGCCTCTACCACAGTACACACCACATCTTGGTCTTCTTTCTCTGAAGTCTGTTTTGATTTCACATCATCACCATTTCTCGACTTCTTCTCCTGATCAAATCTTCGTCTCTTCTTTTGTTTCTTATCTTCAGCACCTTCATCTGATGTCCGTTTCTTGGTTTTGCTATCGTCTGTACTTTGTTTTTCACTGTATTTCCTGTGTTTACCCGATACCTCAACTGCTGTTTGTTCTCCCGATTTGGACTTTTCAACAGTCTTCTCCGTCAAAAAAGCAACAGCACTTGATTCTGATGTGACAGACTGAAGTTTCTGAAGGAGTCCATGCAACCAAGTAGTAAACTTTTCAGTGTTTGCACCCAGAAAAAGTCCAAGATCTTCGGACATCTGAAGTTGGCTTTTTTTATTGGCCACCATAACCATGATATAGTCGGGTAGTTCTTCGTCGACATAGGCGTTTAGCTCCACGAGTTTCGCCTTTATGGCAGAACGAATTTTACTGCTAATTTCACTACCAACATCCATATTCATGATGAATGTCACACGCAGGCTAGGAAAACAGCATACACTTTGATCTCACAACAAAAACACATCTATGTGAAAGCTGCAACTCTGCAAAACGTGCACGAACGTCGTTTTTCAGTTCTCTGACCTTTTTACCGGAAGAGGATTCGGTGGCAGGCTATAGCCTATCTGAAAAGCAAAATCTTCCCCAAAGTAGCTAGCCTAATTGTATACAATGGCAAAGACTGGCTCTGGCCGACTCCTTTTATTTATTTATTTATTTTTATTATCATTATTCATTAAATAATTTATTTATTCCTTTATTTTTGTATTATCGTTTATTTCGACGATAATGGAATAAGCATTCATGTGCTTTTTTTTTTTTTTTTTTTTTATTTTACATCCACGTGTGTGTATGCAGTTTTGTCAATTTTGTCATCCGCTCCCACCAGGCACACAATGGCTTACTCTTCCACCAAGCGAAACGCAGTATAACGTGTGCTCGAGATGTTCTGCGTGCATTTGCACACGGGACCTCGGTTTACAGTCTCATCCGAAGGACTCCGTCAAGTCAAGTCAAGTCAAAGTGATCTTTATCATGGGTAAAATATAAAATTTACACAATTTTTTTTCATCCTGCCCTCACACACACAAAAAAAGAAAGCTGACATATTTTAAGCATTCACACACTGTCAATCAACATTAAAAAGAACACAATGAATAAGGAAACTTTTTTGTTTTTTAAATCCAGGCCTTACATACAGTATAAGATTAAAAAAATATATTAAAAAAAACCAAGAGAGTATAATAGAGCTTAATTGAGACAGACAAACATTATTTTAAAAAAAAGTGATAAAAATAACAATAATTTACAAGGCAACCTCGAGCATAAAAAAAATAGACTCACAATTTGGCCATCAAATGTTTCTTTAAAAGTTTCTTAAAATTTAATGTTTGTTTTGAGGAAGTTAGTTTGTAAAAAAAAAAAAATAATTAAAAAAAAAAAAAAAAAAAAAAAAAATAATAATAATAATAATAATAATAAAATATAAAAAGGGGGGAGAAAGGGACGTAGATTATTCTATAATATTCTTCCTGAATAAGCAAGGCTTGACTTACAGAGATTATTATGGGGCCTGGGCAACAAACAGTCTATGAGTAGACCTTTCTTTTATTTATTGGCAACGAATAAAGTCACAATTTTCTTCGGAGCTTTTTTGCTTAACATAATATTGTATATACATAGACACTTGTTGAAATGTAAACGGTCTTTAAATGGGGAATATTTAATTCTTTGTAGTTGGTCTTGGTCAGTGTATTGGGATTGAATGTGTGTGTGTGTGTGTGTGTGTGTGTTGTGTGTGTGTGTGTGTGTGTGTGTGTGTGTGTGTATTGTGTGTGCGCGCGCGCGCGCGAGTATACATATGTTTGATAAGGGATGAAGGAAGAAGGGGGGGGTGGGGGGGTGGGGGTGGGGGGGTTGAGGGGGCAGGGGGGCGTGGGGCGGCGAGTAAAAGACTCTCTCTGCATTCCCGCGCGCATTTGTGTGTGGTGTGTGTGTGTGTGTGTGTGTGTGTGTGTGTGTGTGTGTGTGTGTATGAGTAGGTGGGCAGGTAGATACATCATACAGGTTCCTAGTACCCATTTTTAAACTGAAAATTATGCGTAGATTTGTTATCATTTTGTCTAAAATTGCATGACAGGGTAATCGCATAAATCCTCTGTTACTAAAATAATTATTTTAAGTAAAGCTCTGTCACATGGACGAACACAGTTTTCTTCTTCGTGGAAAGCTCAGACAGCAACGATTCTGTCATGTGAGTGAAAAAGCGTTGTGCTGTCATTGAAACACCTAACAAGTCAGGCCCAGTGCATCTGACTTGAGCATGGGAGAGAATCTCTATTTTGAAGTTATTTATTATTATTATATTATTATATTATTATTATTATTATATTATTATTATTATTATTATTATTATTATTATTATTATTATTATTATTATTATTTTATTATTATTATTATTATATCATTATTATTTTATTATTATTATTATTATTATTATTTCTGGAACAATGTGTGATGGCTTAGTATAGTCTGCGGTGCACAGGTGGCTTACTTTTGAAGAAACATCTTATGAACAAACTGTAAGTCCACGTTTATGTTCGATACTACCTCACATTTGGCTGCTTGTTGTTATTCATGCCCATGTTATTTTGTATTTCTATCATTTGTATGTATGACGTGAGCTTATGTTGTACGTCTTGGGTTGTTGTTTTTTTTATCTCGAGAGATTTGTTCGGAAGGAAATCCTCATTTATTTTAGTTTTTTCAACAAAGGTTGACATTTGTCTTTGTATGTTTTAGAAGTCAATTTTCATGATTTGTGTGTGTGTGTGTTGTGGTGTGTGTGTGTGTGTGTGTGCGAGGGCAGGATGAAAAAAAAGTTGTGTAAACATAATCTTTTACCCTCAATAAAGATATTTTGACTTGATTTGACTTGACTATGTTATCATATCATCCGATTTTCTCCCTTCTATATTGTCTAAAGTTTTAAGCACGCTTTGTATACGTAGTCTCCCAGAGAGCTGTTTGGTGGTGTGGTGAGAGTGGGTTGATGCAGGCTAGGCTAGTCTAGAAAGGGAGATAAAGCCCACAGTCTTCGCTTGCACGAGTGTTCGCTTTGGTGTATGCTAGCCTTGGTTGATTTTTCCATTTTGTTTTCGAACTTTGCACTTTGAGTCCGTGCATGTAAACGTGCATGTAAACCACCGGCAAGTGAGACAGCAGCTCGTGCATGTGAGAGGTTGCTTGAGTCTGAAAGTAATAGGAGTTGAATGTGATCATGCTTTTGTCGTAAACTATGAGTATGATATTCATTGTCTTAAGCCGGATATCAATCATTACAATCTGAGCCTATTATGAGAACTTGAAACTGCGCAAAGCCAACTGTTGCTGACAAATTAAGTTAGGCTACTCAACAGCCGATCAGCACACGGGTGTAATTTGCAATAAAGTACATGCACATGAATAGCGATGGAAAACAAAATTCTATAACTCAGAATGAACAGTTAAGTAATTTACTGAACAATGCAACAAAACACACACAGTCACGCTTGCGCGTGCACGCGCACGCACGCACGCACGCACCACACACACACCGCACCACGCACCACACACACACACACACACACCACACATCACACACACACACACACACACACACACACACACACAGAGACTATATTGAGACTATAAACTGTGCAACACACCTTAAATCCTAGTTTCGCTCTTTGTAAGAGTAGGCCACTGTGTGCCGGTGGGAACAGATGACAAGATTTACAACACTGCATATCACGGGGACTGGATGTAAAAAAGGACACGAGTGCTTATTCCGTTTTCCTCAATATAAAAGAATAAATAAATAAACGGGAGTTTCTTGTAGAGGCAGATGGATCAGAGGTCTGGTGAAGAATGTTGGCCTGGTGAGGTGAAGAAATCTTGTGTTATAACTTAAACCAGTACAGGCAGTAGGGCGTACAAGGTCAAATTTCCTCTGAACTGTCCATTTTAGTGCTCTGCAATGAACATTACAGTTCTGTTTCCTACAAATCCTTCAGATGAAATCATAAACTGAGGCCGAATACAGTACAAATGTCTGCATACATTTTGCACACAAAAAAGGGAACCCAACCACTCTTTGTTGTAGAGTGCCCCAGTTGTGGCAGTGGTATGGGTAACACAAACACGCACAGCATGCAATCTGCATGAACACTTTAAATAGTCTAAACAAAGGCTGCTGAATGCTGGGGCAGCACAATATCCCTCGCCTATCCAAACGGAAGATCAAAAACCCCACCCCCACTTTAGGCATTTTTAGCCCACTCTAAAAAGAAAAAAAAAGAAAAGGACTAACGAGTCAACTAAATAACAAATTACCAACAGCAACTAAACTATAAAAAAAACTAAGTAAAGGACGAATGAGCCAAGTAAATAATCAAATAACCAACAGCAACTAAACTAAAGTCTGTCCAGCATGAGT
>CM060337.1:2677485-2697485 GCA_030674155.1 Stramonita haemastoma
CAGAGAGACTAATCTTCATTCCAAGGATGAAGAAGTTATGCAGAAGAGCTCTTTTGAATCCAGTCTATCTGGGTTTGATTCCAGCCCAGCCTTACCCTTTCTTACTGATTTTAATGAAAAAGATCAAACTGAATGTCAAAGTCCTTTTGATGAGACTGTAAACTGAGGCCCTGTGTGTGAATGCATGCAAAACATCTTAAGCACAACATTAGAAACCTGCTCTGCCTTACAGAAGAGTAGGCCATTTCGTGCTGGTCGGAATGGATAACAGAGTTTTTAAAAATGCATGCTGACAGATGTCGTGTCTAGACACCATCCCTAAAGTTGGAAAGTGGCTACCTAAATGGTGGGGGGGGGGGGGGGGGAGGGAATTGTCACAAGTGCAAAAACCTCCACATTGTAGATGTACCTTTGAGCTCTAGCCAAGAACGAAATGAAATGTCCAGTTTTGCAAAGTGATTGTGTTGTATTGTTGTTGTATTGAATCGTTTTGTAATGTTTGTGAATATTAGAATGTTACAACTAGAAGCAAATATTGAAGAGAGAGAGAGAGAGCGAGAGAGACAGAGAGAGAGAGAGGTTTATATTTTTGGTTACTTTCATGGCGTTAAGCCGAGGAACACCCAACAACAACAGCTACAATACACACATTCTGATGATGACTGATTTTTCTGTGCAGCTACTGAAAAGCCTTGGAGCTGTTCCGTTCGTCCGCACCAACTTTCCCCAGGGTCTGATGACGTGAGTTTTTTAAAAATGTATTGATTTAATTTTATTTTATTCTTTTGTACCTGGGAAAATGGAATAAGCACCCTTGTGCTTTTTTACGTCCAGTCCCTGTGTCTATGCAGTTTTGTAAATGTCATCTGTTCCCACCGGCACACGATGGCCTACTCTTATGAAAAGCGGAATAGGATTTAATGTGTATGCAAGATGTTCTGCGTGCGTTCACACACGGGTCTCGATTTATAGTCTCATCCGAAGGACTTTAGGGAGAGTGGAGTCAGCACTGATGTTAACTCCAGGAGAAAAATCTCCTCAACGGGAATCGAACCCGGGTCGTCAAATTGTTTAAATCCTGGCAAATCCCTGTTCAGGATTCAGGGGGGAGGCAATGATTCAATCCTGGCAAATCCTGGTTCAGGATTAAGAGGGTTAAATGTGGAATTGTATCTGACTGAGATGATTAGATAAAAAAAGAACATTAAATGTATGTCTGCTGTGTATCGACAGGTTCGCCTGCTCCAACCCCATCTACGGCAGAACAGGTAACCCCCACAACGTCAATCGGGGCCCGGGGGGATCGTCAGGGGGCGAGGGAGCTTTGATCGGGGGTGGAGGTTCGCTTCTCGGCATTGGGTCTGACATTGGGGGCAGCTTCGCATCCCCTGTCAGATGTGTGGAGTCTTCGGGCTGAAACCCACTGTGGACAGGATTGTGTAAGTGTGTGAGTTCTTGGTCAGTAGACAGGATTGTGTAAGTGTGTGAGTTCTTGGTCAGTAGACAGGATTGTGTAAGTGTGTGAGTTCTTGGTCAGTAGACAGGATTGTGTAAGTGTGTAAGTTCTTGGTCAGTAGGCAGGATTGTGTAAGTGTGTAAGTTCTTGGCTTGAAATGTCAGTACACAGGATTGTGTAAGTTCTTGGTCAGTACACAGGATTGTGTCAGTGTGTAAGTTCTTGGTCAGTAGACAGGATTGTGTAAGTTCTTGGTCAGTACACAGGATTGTGTCAGTGTGTAAGTTCATGGTTAGTAGACAGGATTGTGTCAGTTCTTGGTCAGTACACAGGATTGTGTCAGTGTGTAAGTTCATGGTTAGTAGACAGGATTGTGTAAACAGGATTGTGTGAGAGTGTAAGTTCTTGGCTTGGAATGTCATTAGGCAGGATTGTATCTGAGTGTTTACCATGAAGCTAATGTGAAACATTGTGCGCTCACTTTGATGGCCAGAATTGAGCCTGGGATTGAGTGACCACTAACGTCACTGATTTCGGTACTTCTCTTCTGTTACCTTCCCCTAGATGGATACCCCATTTTACCAGTGCTTCATAAATGTCAGGAAAATGTTTTATTTTGTTTTGGTGTGGGTTTTTTTGTTTGTTTGTGTATGTGTGTACAGAATTGTGTTGTCATTCTCAAAAACAAAAAGAAAAGTTGCGCAAAATCTCCATGATGGTTAAAGTGTGGTGGTGGTGGTGGTGGTGGTGGTGGTGGTGGTGGTGGTGGTGGTGGTGGTGGTGGTGGTGGTGGTTTTTGTTGCTTTACTCTGTAATTCCTGTTGGTTAAAAAGAAAAAGACTTCATCATAACAAAGTAGACAAGTAAGAATGGCTGTATGGCTATGGGGAATGTTGTTTTTTGGGTAGAAAATGTATAGCATATTCACTTGTTTATTTGTTTACCCCTCGTGTATTTTTTTTTTTGAGGAAAAAGGAATAAGTGCTCGCTTTTTTTTTTTTTACATCCAGTCCCTGTGTGTATGCAGTTTTGTCAATTTGAAAACTTTTTGTCAATTTAACTTTTACACCATTTTAAGCCACAGCAGATTTCTCTGTGTGAAATTTGGGCTGCTCTCCCCAGGGAGAGCACATTGCCACAAGAGCAGCACCACCCATTATTTAATTTTTCTTTTTCCTGTCTGCAGCTGTATTTGTTTCCCTTTCAGAGTGGCTTTTTTCTACAGAATTTTGCAAGGAACAACCCTCTTCTTGCCATGGGTTTGTTTATATGCGTTTAATAATTATGTGTAACACACGGGACCACAGTTTATCATTTCATCCAAAAGACTAGCACCCAGACCACCACTCATGGTTTAATGGATGGGAAAAAAGTTTTAGGTCCAAACAGGATTCGAACCACTGCACACTTTGAACCGGACTTCTCACTTTCTAGACAGGTGTGTTACTTCTAGACCACCGATCCATTAAAAAAATGTTTTAAATTTTTTTTATTCTTTTATATCGAGGATAATGGACTAAGCACTCTTTTGGGATGTGTGTGATATAACGTGTTGTTGTGTCCCCATGCTGTGTTTTCAGAAACAAGGGACACATGCCTCTGTGTACAGGACAGACTTTAGGTAAGGGATGAGCAGAGGTGAAGGATGTGTGTGGCAAGGAGGTGACTGGAACAGGGAGTGTAGGTCTCTCCTTTTGACGCTTCGTCTCTTACACCACTGATATCTTGTTTGGTTCGCGGGTTGTTAAGCCGCCGCTGTAGTCTAGTGGTTAGGGTGTTGGACTCGTAATCTAAAGGTTGTGGGTTTGATCCCAGCTTTCGGCTGTGGCGTTGTGCCCTTGGAAAAGGCACTTTACGGCTATTTTCTCACCCCACCCAGGTGTAAAAGGGGTACCAACCTTGTGTTGGGGGTTAACCCTGCAATAGACTGGCGTCCTATCCAGGGGCGAGTCTATGACTCTCAGTCGCTTAACGCCACAGAAACCGGGATAAGCACCGGCCTGATGAGCCTTAGGCTCGGGACAGACTTTAACTTTAACTTTTGCGGGTTGTTGGGTTTTTTTCAGAAATAAAGGATTTTGCCCCATAGGAACAGGACAGACTCTTGGTGAGATCAAAACCTGCACCTGTGTTGTAGAATGGTTTTGTCAGCCGAAAAGATGTGGTGTGGAATGAAGCTCCCCCTGTGTAGTAGACTTTCCCCGTCTTTTTTCCTGGTCCTTTGTCCGTTGTTTTTACGTGCGTGCATGTGTGTGTGTGTGTGTGTGTGTGTGTGTGTGTGTGTGTGTGTGTGTGTGTGTGTGTGTGTGTAATGTTTGTGTGCCAAGTCAAGTCAAAAACACTTTAATCATCCCATGAAGGGCAGTTACAATACTGACAGGCATATTGATACGAATCAAAATCTCGAAAAACACAATCCGCCTTTTTCATTGTTTTTCAGTTCTCTTTCCCATCACACATTCACTCCTCACCCTCCTTCCCCATCTCCCTCCCAGTGTCTTATCCCCCCTCCCCTTTTCTTCTTCATGTTGTACACTTGTTGACCCTGTCAGAGACATGTGTTTGTGTGATGGCCAATGACATGGTCGTCAACACTCTTTTGTATTCGCAAGTGGTGGAATATATGTTGCCTGTGTTTTGATTAGGTCTTCCCAGTGTGTGCGTGTGATGCATGTATACAACATAAAACCACCACCCCCCCAAAAAAAAACCCCAAAAACCCACCCAACCCAGACAAAAAATATCCCACAAAAATGTTCTATGTTCCGTTTTTGGCTTAGAAGCTCTTACATTGTATTGTGTTGTATTGTGGTGTATTGAATTGTACACCACTTTAAGTCACGGCGGATTTCTCTGTGTAAAATTCCGGCTGCTCTACCTAGGGAGAACAGTTTGCCACAAGAGCAGCGCCACCCATTATTTTTCTTTTCCTGTCTGCAACTGTATTTGTTTCCCTGTCAGAGTGGCTTTTTTCTACAGGATTTTGCCATGGACAACTCTCTTATTGCTGTGGGTTGTTTTACATGCGCTAAATAATTATGTGTAGCATGTGGGACCCTGGTTTATCACCATATCCGAAAGACTAGCTCACAGACCACCACTCATGGTCTAATAGTTGGGGGAACAGTTTCATTTCTTGTTTAGTGTATTGCACTGTATTGTGTTGTGTTGTGTTGTATTGTACACCACTTTTTATCATTGCAGATTTCTCTGTATAAAATTCAGAATGTTTTCGTCAGGGAAAAGTGGTCACAACAAGAGTAGCACAACTCTTTCTTCTTCTCATTGTTTTCTTTGTTTGTGTATTGTTTTGGGAAAAAATCCATTCTGCATTAATATTGTTTCCCTATGAGAGTGGATTTTTTCTACTGAATTTTGTTAGAAGCAATTTTGTGTGTGTGTGTGTGTGTGTGTGTGTGTGTGTGTGTTTGTGTGTGTTTGTGTGTGTGTGTGTGTGTGTGTGTGTTGTGTGTGTGTGTGTGTGTGTGTGTGCTTTCTTCAATTTAATGTCTCTTCACTCGAAGTGATATTAGATGTGTCTGTGTGTCTGCGTGTACTTTCTTCAATCGAACGTTTTTTCACTCGAAGTGATATTAGATGTGTGTGTGTGTGTGTGTGTGTGTGTGTGTGTGTGTGTGTGTGTGTGTGTGTGTGTGTGTTTTAACCAAAGCAAGGATGACTGGTAATTAATGAGATAATGCTGTCTGCAGTGCGAGTGACAGTGGGGCCCTGTGTGGTTTTATGAAAGCAAGAATGTTAATGAGATAATGCTGTCTGCAGTGCGAGTGACCGTGGGGCCGATGGCGAGGGACATGGACAGCCTGATACAGTTATGTCAGGAGGTGTTCACTCCCAGAATGCACAGGCTGGACCCCACAGTGCCTCCCCTTGGCTTCCGCGATGAGGTGAAGGTCGTTTCTGTCTCTCTCTCCTGCTCCATTTCATTGGTCATTTAAAATATCCCCATGTGGGCCTTTAAACTTGGACACCCCCCCCCCAAATTATTCTAAAGATACATTGGGTCTGTCCATTTAGACAGCATCACGGTTGTGTTGTGCGGGTGGGAACAGATTACTTTATTTACAAAAACTGCATACACACGCCGACTGGATGTAAAAAAAGCACATGAGTGCTTATTCCATTATCCTCGATGTAAAAGAAAAAAATAAATTGGTTGTGCATATAATTTAAATTATGTGTGCAGGTGTTTGAGAAGAAAGCGCCACTACGCATTGGATTCTTCACCTCAGTGGCGGAGGTCAGCACACACCCTGCCTGTGTGCGCGCTGTGCATGAAGCCAAGGCGGCTCTGGAGCGCAGAGGACACCAGGTATGGCTGCTAGTCTCACACTCTTTGAAATAAATAACTCTGTTTTGTTTTGTTGTTTTTGTGTGTGGATAGTTTCAGACTCTTGAGTGATGAGAAACATCCATGTTCTGTAAGAAGGAAGAGGGTAGGATGGTTTCAATGTTTAAATATCTTTTTTTAATTTTCAACTGTCGTGGGTTCTTTTAACATGCACAAGTGTGTATCGTAAGCGCACAGGTCTTACTGGTCTCCTCCGAAAGACTTGATATTCAGCTGGATTTTCCCTTCAACTTTGGAAGAAAGGGCAAGGCTGGGAATCAAACCCAGAACCTCACGTTTTGCTTGTTATCAGTGAACAACATGTCACTACCATGAACAACCTGTCACACTTGACACTGCCATGAACATTCAAAGAATGTTCCCCAGTGAAAGACTTCTGGAATGGTATTGAAAACGTTATCGCCATGGAAACCGGGAAAAAATTGTATCTCTCTGTAACTGATGTTTTATTTGGTTATAACGTAAGGGATAAATCAGATATTAATTGGTGGGTTAATAAAGTCCTATTGGTTGGGAAAATGTGTATCAGTAAAATAAAGAAAACAAAATCGATCCAACACTATGGAGTAGTCTTTGAACAAGAAGCAAAGTTGAGGAATCTTATATGTTAATAACTAATGTGCGTATGGAGTAAACATTATACAACCCATTACTTTAATTAAGAAAGTCGGGGGGGGGGGGGGGGGGGGGGAGGAACAAAAGAGGAAGGAGGGGTGAGGAGGAGGGAGGGGGAGCGTGGATGAAGGTGAGATCAGGGAGGGGGAGGGGAGAGGGAGGAGGAGAGGGGGCGAAGGAGGGGGGGAGTGGAGAGAGGGAGGGGAGGGGGAGTGGAGAGAGGGAGGGGGGAGAGAGGGGGAGAGAGAGAAAGATATTATATTGCACCTCACACCAGAGCAGATGTTCATAACATGAGAAAAATATAAAATTTTGACAGGTGTGGATAAATGTAAAAAACGTAGATTTTTGAAGAGGTGTTATTAACATGAGTGGGATGTGCACTTTTTGACAGGCGTGGATAACATGTGCAGGATGCTGGTGTTTTTTGGACTGGTGTAAAAACTTTTGTACAAATATGGAACTATGAAAAGATGCAAATAGTGTAAAATTTAGCCGAAAAGTTTTTAACTTGTTTTTTTTCAGACATGTATATAAAAATTCTTTGCTCAATAAAAAATAAATAAATAAATAACTAAAAAGTTCACCCAGTTTCTGTAAAAGATAGAGATTGTGAAAGAAAGGGTTTACCTGGTTTTTGTGGAAGATAGAGTTTTTCTGGTTTATGTGGAAGAAAGAGTTTACCTGCTTTTTGTGGAAGAAAGAGTTTACCTGCTTTTTGTGGAAAAAAAAAACAACAAAAAAAACAACAACTCTGCACTAAACTTTTTTATGTGAGTAGTCGTCATTTGTTTAGTTGATGGGGCAAAATGTAAATATAGACTAATTCCTTCATTCCTGTTCCTGATGTATGCATATATTTTGATC
Organism: Stramonita haemastoma; assembly: GCA_030674155.1. NCBI lineage: Eukaryota > Metazoa > Mollusca > Gastropoda > Neogastropoda > Muricidae > Stramonita > Stramonita haemastoma. The sequence continues at coordinate 2,684,793 of CM060337.1, forward strand.
ACTGGCATTTGTGTGTGTGTGTGTGTGTGTGCGTGCGTGCGTGCGTGCGTGCGTGCGTGCGTGTGTATGTGTGTGTGCGTGCGTGTGTATGTGTGTGTGTGTCCTCCACGCCCCAAAAGGGGTGAAAGGAATTAAATCTTGAAATCTTAAAAAAAAAACCAAAAAGAAAACCCACTGCCATGAGGGACAGGTTGTTCATGGCAGTGACAGGTTGTCATGGCAGTGACCTGTTGTCATGGCAGTGACAGGTTGTCATGGCAGTGACAGGTTGTCATGACAGTGTCGTGTGTGACAGGTGGTCCAGTTTGATCCCCCCAGAGCATTGGAAGCGGTCTGTGAATTGTTCATCAAGGCTTGCTTTGCAGACGAAGGGGAAGAGAGCGATTCGTTCCTGTAAGTAGTTTTTCTCTCAGTCTTTCTCTCTGTCTGTCTTTCCTATTATGCACAGCACACATTGAATTCCTGTTCTGTCTTTCAAAAGAGTAGGCCATTTTATGCCAGTAGGAATGGATGACAAAGTTTGTTTGTTTTTGGGTTTTTTAAATATCTGCACACAGCTGTTGTTTTTAGACACCATCCTTGAAGTCAGAATACAGCTACCTTAAAGGGGGAAGGGGGGGGGAGCAGGTCGCATGTGCAGAAATCTTGCCATTGGTGAACCTCGGAGTTCTACCCGAGGAGCAAGAACAAAAAAAAAAAAAACCAAGAATAAGAACCCTTCTAACTTCGGGGGATCATAGAATACAGGTTGTTATGTCAGAGGCTTGTCATGGATGGTGAAGACAGTCTCAGCATACCATAACATACCAATACACTATGTTAAAGGAAAGTAACATCTCTCGGGGGGTCTGCTGCATGGGTAACAGCTTGCCTTCCATACTTAACTTACCCAGGCTTTACGCTCTAGAGCCTAGAGGGCAGCTCCATGGTCTTCTGAGACTGATGGATGCCTATATCTCATTGTGGGCCTTGGCACTTAGCTGATGTTCTGTGACCAAGTTTTTGGCCTGCAGTATTGTGACTAGAGTTTCATTTTCTGGGTAGAGAGTACAATTTTTTTTTTTTTTAATTTAACTTTTTTTTTTAGAGAGAGTAAAACTTATGTTGTCCGTTGAAATTTCTCCCCAGTATTTTACCGCACCCTGCCTGTTTGTAACAGTTAGTAAAACAATTCTTCCCCCCCCCCCCCCCCCATCCACGTAGTTACTGCAGGTTAGTTGGTGATATAATTTTTTTGCTTTGTTTTTGTTTTGTTGCTTGTTCTTTGGTTTAGAGCTCTGAGGTTCACCAATGGTGAGATGTTGCATACGCAACCATTTTTGTCCAGCAATCATTTCATATCATGTACACAATCATCCCGTGCTGCTGTAAGCAGTCTGATCACTGCTAACATTCATCAGAGAGAGACAGACAGATAGAGAGAGAGAAACACAGAGAGAGAGAAAGAGAGAGATTCCAAAAAAGAATCTATTCATACTGAACAGTTTTCGTGACAAACATTCTCGACTTGAAATGTTTGGAATGCAAGAGTTATACCTGCCACTGTGTATGTTGATGATTTCTTTTGGTTCCCTTTTAAATTTGTTGTTGTTGTTGTATTTCAGGAAAGATGATGTTTTGGACTCTTGTGTGAGCTTCTCCTACTACATGGGGAAATTTCCTCTTCGTTTGAGATACGTCCTGGCCAAACTGATCGGGCTTGTGGTAAGTGTCAGCTTCTTCTCTTTCACACGGGGTTTGTTTATTTATTTTTGTATTTATTTATTTATTTGTTTATTCATTTATTTATGTATTTATTTATTTATTCTTTTATATAGAGGATACTGGAATAAACACTCATGTGCTTTTTTGCATCCAGTCCCCGTCTGTATGCAGTGTTGTTAATCTTGTCATCTGTTCTCACCGGCACGCAATAGCCTTCTCTTTTGAAAAGTGGAACAGGATTTAACGTGTGCACAAGATGTTCTGCGTGCATTCGCACACAGGGCCTCGGTATATAGTCTCATCTGAAGGACTTTTGGGGAGAGTGGAGTCAGCACTGATGTTAACTCCAGGATAAAAATCCTCTCGAACAGACTATAAACCGAGGCCCTGTGTGCAAACGCATGCAGAACATCTTGCGCGCACATTAAATCATGTTCCACTTTTCATAAGAGTAGGCCATTGTGTGCCGGTGGGAACAGATAGCAAGATTTACAAAACTGCACAACACAGGGACTGGATGTAAAAAAGTACATGAGTGCTTATTCTATTATCCTTGATATAAAAGAGTAAATAAATAATAATATAATATTAATAATATTATTATGATAATGATAATAATAATGATAATAATAATGATAATATAATAATAACAATACTTATACTATACTACTATACTACTACTACTACTAATATAAAAAAAAAAAAAAAAAAAAAAATAATATAAAATCAATAAATAAATAAATAAATAAATAGGGAGTTAAGGTTAATCCTATGGTTTCTTTTTTTTCTTTTTTTTAAGGATCCCCTGTTGAGCAAGATAGCAGTGGCAACATGCACTACGCCCAAGTAAGTACCATGACTCTGGCTTGTTTGTTTTGTTTCTTGATGTTGGGTTAGCAGTCAGTCTGGTAGTGTGTGTGTGTGTGTGTGTGTGTGTGTGTGTGTGTGTGTGTGTGTGTGTGTGTGTGTGTGTGTGTGTATGGAGTGTGTGTGTGTGTGTGGGTGTATATGTGGTGTGCGTGTGCGTGTGCGTGTGTGTGTGTGGTGTGTATGGTGTGTGTGTGTGTGTGGTGTATTGTGGTGTGTGTGTGTGCGTGTGTGTGTGTGTGTGTGTGTGTGTGTGTGTGTGTGTGTGTGTGTGTGTGTGTGTATGGAGTGTGTGTGTGTGTGTGGTGTTATATGTGGTGTGTTGTGTGGGTGGCTGTGTGTGTTGTGTTGTGTGTGCGTTGTTGTGATGTGCGTGTGTGTGTGTGTGTGTTGTGTGTGTGCGGTGTGAGTGTGTGTGCGTGTGTGTGTGTGCGCGTGCTTGTGTCTGTGTCTGTGTCTGTGTGTGGTCTGTATGTGTGTTCTTGCTGTTGTTTTCAATTAAATGTCCTTTCACACACCGTGATATTAGACGAGGAAAAAAGGAAAGTGTTATAGAAGTTAAAGTATGGAGGAGAACAAGAAGCAAGGAGTTATGGACAGACAGGAGACTGAGGAGATGGCATGCTAAATTCTTTTATTTTGTTCAATTCTTTTATATCGAGGATAATGGAATAAACATTCATGTACTGTTTTTCATCCAGTCCCCATGTGTATGCAGTTTTGTAAATGTTATGCATGTGATGTGTGCTGCTATTTTTGTGCTTTAAAGAGGGGGTAGAGCTGAGAAGCAAGGGTAAAGGCAGGGTGGGGGGTGAGGGGGAAACAGTTGCACATGCAAAAACCTTGGCCAAGGAGGGAATTGAAATAGTAATGAATTCTAGGGAATAATGTCTATCATTCAGTTGTTAATTATTGTTGGCTGTGTGTTTCCAGGAGGATCATCGAGTGGTGGCAGTTGCAGGACAAGATTGAGGTCAGTGTGTCCCTGAAGTCAGCATGTGGCTACCTACCTGATTGGTGGGGAAAAATAGTTAAAGGTAAAAAAAGGTAAAGGTGTCCCTTAACCTAGGCGGTCATAGGGGAGTGAGGCATCAGAAACCTCACCTTCTCTAGGGGCCAGCATATTGAGGTTGGCGCCCATCTCCCCTCCCTCGCTGCTTTACCTTCCCTGACCCTAAAGAGGGCAGGTACCCATTTACAGCTGGGGGAACTGTACTAAAGCCAAGGCACACAAACGGTCACCCATCCAACTGGTAACCAAACTTGGTGCTGCTTAACTTGACTGGGTGAAAGCGGGTGCTCTGACCACTAAAAATGGTGGCAAATGCAAAGTGGCACCATTGGCAAACCTTGGAGTTTTAGCTGAGGAAAAGAAAAAGAAAAAAAATAAGACAAAGTGTGGTATATTGTGAGATGGGTTAAGACAGGTGAGTTTACTCCCCCCCCCTCCCCCCCTTTAACATAGAAAACAGTTTTTAAAATTGAAACAGTCAAACCAATACCAGTATAAACAACAACAAAAAATTTTAAACTTAGAAAATAGTTTGTTTTTTTTAACTAAAACAGTCAAACCAATACCAGTATAAATATAGCTAAAAAAAATTGACAGAATCTCAACGGCGTATGGTAAATTAATGATGGGGATTTTCACCATCTTTAATGTCAACTTCAAGTGCAGACCTGCCAGTGCCTTAATTCCCTTTGTGTGTATATCCATGCAGAAGATGAAATATGCATGTTAAAAATCCCATCATTCGTGTCAGCGTTCTGTGGGTTACGGAAACATGAACATTTCAAGCATACATCCCTGAAGTCAGAATGCAGCCAAAATTGTCGCATATGCAAAAATCTCACTATTGGTGAACCACTGAGCTCTAAATGAGGAACAACAACAACAAAATGGTATAAAACTCAAATTTGTACATAGCTTTTATCTCAAGTCTTTAGTTGTGGTTTTCTTATCATGTGTAGCATGCATTATCATAAACAGACCATAAACATAGCTTGTTTCTGTAGGGGAATGGATGTAAAAAAAAAAAAAAGATAAATCAATAAAAATGTTAAAACCCACATCCATGCTTATTTGATACCCTCAGCAAAAAGGAAAAAAAAAAAAAAAAAAAGAAAAAAAAAAGAGTAAAGGTGTGACCATAACCAATCAGAAGAATGTCTCTTTTCCCAGGCATACAAGGCGGAGTTTTTGGAGGCTTGGACAAGTAAAAAACTGGACGCTGTGATCTGCCCTGGGTTACCTTTCCCTGCCCTGACTGCCGGCATGGAGGACAATGTGCTGCGTAAGATGCTGACCTTTCCCCTCAGTTCTTTTCCTGTTGCTTTTCCTCTTTTTGATGCTGGAACTTTACCATACAGGCTTAGTATGCACTGCTAGCATAGTTCTTTGCCCTGTCTGTCTCTTTCTCCCTGTCTCTGTCTGTCAGTCAGTCTGTCTGCCTGCCTGCCTGCCTGCCTGCCTGCCTGCCTGCCTGCCTGTCTGTCTCTCTTTCTCTCTGTCTCTGTCTGTCTGCCTGCCTGCTGCTGTCTGTCTGTCTCCCTGCTGTCTGTCTGTCTGTCTCTCTCTGTCTCTCTCTGTCTGTCTGTCTGTCTGTTCTGTCTGTCTGTTTCTCTGTCTCTCTCTGTCTGTCTCTCTCTCTGTCTGTCTGTCTGTCTCTGTCTCTCTCTCTGTCTGTCTGTCTCTCTCTCTGTCTCTCTGTGTGTCTCTCTGTCTGTGTGTCTGTCTGTCTGTCTGTCTGTCTGTCTGTCTGTCTGTCTGTCTCTCTCTCTCTCTCTCTCTCTCTCTCTCTCTCTCTCTCTCTCTCTCTCTCTCTCTCTCTCTCTGTGTCTCTGTCTGTGTTCACATATCAGGTGGGGTACATAGTGCCTGGTCTTCTATGCTTGTGACTTTTCAGGTCTGCCTGCTGGCCTCAACCGATACATTCTGACTTCAGAGCAACTCATTTTATTGTACAGGCTGCATACTGGGTTTGTATGTGTTTCCATAACCCACCAGACACTGACATGAAATATGGGATCTTTGATGTGAATATTTGATCTTCTGCATGTGTATATACATGAAGAGAATTAAGGCACTGGCAGGTCTGCACTTGAAGCTGACCTGGGAGATCATAAAAATCCTATTAATTCACCAGATGCTGCTGAGATTTGAACTAAGCACTTCATGGACTCATGGGATTGAAGTCAAAAGGTCTTTAAACCACTTGGCTGTAGCGTCCATCTCTACAGAAATGGTAATTGATCATGTAGTCCCGTGTGTACCCAAAGTCAGAATATGGCCTTCATAGTGAGCAAAAATGGTGATATACCTAAAATCTCACCTTTGATGAATCTCAGAGCTCTAGCTGAGGAACGAAAAAAAGAAAAGATAAGTGGTCAGAGCGCTCACTTTCCCCAAGTCAAGTTACGCAGCGTCGAGCATGGTTACCAGTTGGATGGGTGACCGTTTGCGCGCCTTGGCTTCAGTACAGTCCCCCCCAGTTCACCCAGCTGTAAATGGGTACCTTCCTTCTTTAGGGTCAGGGAAGGTAAAGCAGCGAGGGAGAGGAGATGGGCGCCGCCCTCAATATGCTTACCCATAGAGAAGCTGAGGTCTCTGATGCCTCGCTCCCCTACGACTGCCTAGGTTTTTTAAATTAAATAAAATAAAATTAAACTAAATTTTTTAAAAAAAGACTGCCTAGGTTACGGGACACCTTTACCTTACCATGCAATTCAGCTTTTTTTCCATCTGTCCTCCAGCCGCTGTGGTGTACACCACTCTGTACAATCTGCTGAACTACCCGGCGGGTGTGTTACCCGTGACCTCTGTCACTGAGGATGACCTCAAGCGGCTGAGGGACCCCGCTGTTTATCCTCGTTCAGGGGCCTTCGAAAAGTTTGTTGTGAAGGTTGGTATACGTATGAGTGTTAGGTCAAGTTTAGTTTTTGTTTGTTATTATTATTTATTCTTTTATCATTTATTCCTTTATATCAAGGATAATGGAATAAGTACTCATATGCTTTTTTACATCCAGTCCCCATGTGTATGCAGTTTTTGTAAATATTGTCATCTGTTCCCACCAGCACACAATGGCCTACACTTACAAAAAGCAGAACAGGATTTAACGTGTGCGCAAGATTGCTGCGTGTGTTTTCACACGCGGCCTCGGTTTACAGTCTCATCCAAAGGACTTTTGGGGAGAGTGGAGTCAGCACTGATGTTAACTCCAGGGGAAAAATTCCCTCGACCAGGAATCAAACTCGGGTCGTCAAATTGCGAATGCAATCTTCTGACCACTATGCTATCCTGTCCCCCATGTGATGTGCTGTGACTGTGACTGTGTTCTGTGTTGTGCTGCAGGACTCTGAGGGTTCGGAGGGTCTGCCCATCGCCGTTCAGTGTGTGGCCCTGCCCTTCCAGGAGGAGATGGTGCTGAGAGTCATGAAGGACATCGACAGCGTTGTCAGGCAGTGATGTGACAGTGATGGTGTCGTCAGGCAGTGATGTGACACTGACATCAATCAGTGATGTGACATTGACAGTGACATCAGGCAGTGATGAGACATCGACAGTGATGTGACAGTGTCACCAGGCAGTGATGTGACAGTGACAGTGATGTGACATTGACAGTGATTAAGGCCATTGACAGTGTCGTCAGGCAGTGACATGACATTGACAGTGACATCAGGCAGTGATGTGACAGTGACATCAATCAGTGATGTGACATTGACAGTGACATCAGGCAGTGATGTGACATTGACAGTGACATCAGGCAGTGATGTCACATTGACAGTGACATCGGGCAGTAGTGTGACATTAACAATGTTATCAGGCAATAATGTGAGTGTTGTTAAGAACACCTTTTTTCTGTTGTTTTTTTTTCACTTTTTTATTTTTGATTTTTTTTCAGATGGATGGTTTGAATTAACTTTTTTTTTTTTGGGGGGGGGGGGGGGGGAGATGTTCTTCAGCTTGTGCTCCAAGATTCACCAATGATGAGATTTTGCATATGCGAACGTTTTTGCCCACCTTGAAGGTAGCCACATTCCAACTTTGGGAAAGTATGCGGAGTATGTTCCTTTTTCCATCCCCCACCAAATGCTGAGGTGAAGTACAGAATCTTTAACATGCATTGTTTGATCTTCTGCATGTGTATATACTCAAAGAGAATAAAGGCACTGGCAGGTCTGCACTTGAAGTTGGCCTGAGAGATGGTAAAAATCCCCACCCCTAATTCACCAGAATCCACTAAGATTCAAACCCAAGACTTCATAGACCCCATGGGATAGAAGCCAAACCGTCTTCACCACTCAGCTGCGGTATTCAGTCATGGATGGTTTGATAAAAACTAGCAGATAATGTGCTTATTCAATATATCATGTGACAAAATTAAAAAAAGAAAGAATTCCTGCTTGACTGTCAATATGAAGAGAAACATTGGAAGCTGTTCTTTTTTATCTGGCAAAGTGGAAAGTTTAGAAAGTCCATAAGGAAAAATACTGATGGATTTATAAAGAAGGTGAGAGTGATTGTATATGATCAGCAATTATATCTCAGCAGTAAAAGTTAACGCAGCTGACAGCATTCCCCATTTTCAGCTGCCCTCGGCTGCTGTCTATTCCATCCCATCCCAGCCCAGCTGGGACCAACTGGTGCTAATCATGGCAGAAACTGACCACACCTGGACTGCGTAAGAGGAAGGAGTGTGCTAAATTTAGCACTCTTGATTGAGTGATGTATCATTTGTGTGCTGTGCTGTGTATGAATTATGTTATACACACTCTTGAGTGATGTATCATTTGTGTGCTGTGCTGTGTATGAATTATGTTATACACACTCTTGAGTGATGTATCATTTGTGTGCTGTGTTGTGTATGAATTATGTTATTATACACGTGCCATTCTTTCCATTCTGAAACCAGGAAAAGAAGCCTTGCAGAATCATGACTGATGATATAAAGAGTTACAATTGTGTGGTGTGATATAAAGAGTTACAACTGTGTGGTGGTGATATAAAGAGTTACAACTGTGTGGTGGTGATATAAAGAGTTACAACTGTGTGGTGGTGATATAAAGAGTTACAATTGTGTGGTGGTGATATAAAGAGTTACAATTGTGTGGTGGTGATATAAAGAGTGTCAGAATTGCATGCTTGGCTTCGGTACAGTTCCCCCAGTTTACCTAATGGTAAATGGGTACCTGCCCTCTTTAGGGTCAGGGAAGGTAAAGCAGCGAGGGAGAGGAGATGGGCACCGCCTCAATATGCTGGCCCAGGAGAAGTTGAGGTCTCTGACGCCTTGCTCCCCAGTGACCACATAGGTTTTGGGACACCTTTACCTTTACCATCTTCCAAAGGAAACACACAGCCAATAGCTTATTATTTTGTTATGTAGATCATCTCTTTTATGGTTGGACTGCAGACTAATTTTTCAACCTCTGTGTGTCTTACTTGTAGGTTGAGAGTGGGAGAGGATGAAAAGGGTGTCTATGTGTGTGGGGGGGGAGGATAGTGGTGGTGGTGGTTGTTTTAAATCAAAAAGCCATCAGAGAAATGGCAGAAATTGCTGCTCCTCTTAGCTGATAGCCTAATGCTGTTAATTGTTTCTGCCTGTGACTGGTGACTCAGGAATTAAGCTCCCTGCTGTGTATTTCAAACTTACTTGATGAATCGACAGAATCATTTTTTTCATAACGCTGTTTGTTGTGTAGTTTGTGTCACATCACAGCCAAGAAACATTTCGATATGCATGCCTGTTATCTGGAAGTTATTTTCTGTCATGACATAGCCAAGAAATATTTTGATATGTATCCCTGTTATCTTGAAATTGGCTTCTGTCCTAGGCACATAGACAATCTGCATATTGTCCAATTCATGTATCAGTGTATCTGCATTTAGTTTATGCTCTCATCAGAATTCCATTTTGATAACAGTAGTGCGTGTTTGGTATTGTTTAGCCTTAGTGTTTGTGCTACTTGTTAGATAGTTGATGCATGCTTGTCGTTCTTTCCTGCTTTATTTTTTTGATACCAGTGCTTATGGTTGGTCAATGTTGTTGTTAATCCTTGTATAACTCAAAAACATGAAGAATGTCAGTGTGGATATTTTAGTTGATTTATGTTGTTCGACATAATCATGCACAAAATGTTGACTTGGCTTTTTATCTCTCTTTTTGTGCCTTATTTTAGAGCTTTGCACATATCTATCCTCTACTTAAAGAATGTGCTGCAAAAGATTGATTTTTGGTCAGCTTTTGATTTGGGAATCACATGGCCTCTTTTAGTCTGTTACTCTGGTATCTCTGTTGTTTGCGAGTGTATAGACAGCAAGATTGGAATGGCTGTGTTACTGTCTTGATAATAAATTATGGAATCTTTGCATGGACCATTTAAGTCTGTTGTTTCTGTGTGTGTGTGTGTGTGTGTGTGTGTGTGTGTGTGTGTGTGTGTGTGTGTGTGTTTGTGTGTTTGTGTGTGTGTGTGTGTGTGTGTGTGTGTGTGTATGTGTCTGTCTGTCTGTCTGTCTGTCTGTCTGTCTGTTTCTCTTGTCTAAGTCTCTCTTTCCATTCTGTATTACTTTACTGCTCTTCTTAGGGTGCAGGCCAAAAGCTGTGCCAGTTATTGATGTCAGCTAATTGCCAAGGCCTTCACTAAAATGTTGTTATGTTTGTAAAATGTTGTGTTGAGGTTGCCTTCAGCCATGACAAACTCTTAACAGAACAACCTGCACTCTCCTTTAAAGGAGAAAAAATCATCTGAAGTCGGAGTATGGCTGCCTGTATGGCAAGGTATTTGAAAACAGTCATACCCGCAAACTTTTCATTCAGTGTGCAATTTCAATCTCACAGTGATTTCCAGGTGGGATGAGTGAGTCAGAGTGCACATTCTGGGTGACCCCCAGGGTGTTAAGCTGGGGAACGCACTACAATAACAACTGCCCTTCTTTATGTTTTGTCTTTTTCTCCTGTACCATTCTCACATAGATATGTGCACAGGCATGTGCGTAGGTACTCAAGCATAGACGCATGCACGCACACACATGCACACGCACGCATGCACACACACATATACACACATGCGTGTGCACACACACACACACGCACATGCAAACACACACAACGCACGCACGTATGCATGCACACACATGCAAACACACACACATGCTCAAACACATGCTCCTGCATACACATAACACACACACACACACGCTCAAACACATGCGCATGCACACACATAACACACACACACACAACACACACACACAAAACACATACACACACACACACATAACACGCAAACACACGTGTGCACACACGCACATGCATGCTCACACACACGCGCATAACACACACACACACACTCATGAGACACAGCTGCCGAAATTTGAATGACAACTTTACAGACCGGGGCATTGAACTCAAATGGTTTCAAGCACTTAGCCACAGTGGCCATCTTCTCAGTATCTAAGCTTCTGGTCTCCCCACAGCGCACAAATCCAACATCACTTTGTAAGGCCTAGTCAAGAATGCTAAATTTGGCACGCTTCTTCCTTTTACCTAGTCCTGGTGTGGTCAGCTCCTGCTATAAATAGCACCAACTGGCCCCACCTTGGATGGGATGGGATAATTAGCAGCTGAGAGGCTGAAAGTGGGGGAAACTGACAGCTGTGCTCCCCCTCCACCCAGATGTGTTCTTATTTCCCAAAGAGAGTGCCTTTTTTTGTGCAGGATTTTGCCAGCGACAAATTTCCTGTTGCAGTGGGTTCTTTTACATGGGCTAAATGCATGTTTCTCGTGGGAAGCCGCTTTCTTTCATTTGAAAGACTTTGCAAATGCTTTTAGCTTTGGTGCTTTTTGCAGGAAACAGAAACGCTTTCTGATCTAGCTATTCTTGTTCTTTTTCTTTCTTTCTTCTTCTTTTTTTTTTTTTTTTGCTACCTCATCTTCTGTAACGTCCCCGTCCTGCTGTTTCCACGCATTCGTTGTGTCTCATCTTCAAGGTCGGAAGTCCACAAGGAGCCTTTCAATATCAGTCCGCCATGGGACCACCAGCCAGAGGGGCCCTGCACTGCTGCTGGGTCACTTTGGTGGTGTTCAGTGGTGCCTGTTCTGAGCTTATGTATGCAGGGCACCTCCTGCTAAACCCCCTACTAACGACAATATTAGCTCAGTCGCAGAGCCAGACTGAGTCGCCCACCCGAGGTGGCAACCACCACAATGTCCCTACAATGACCCCCCAAAAGTCCCCCAAGTAGTGTGTCACAGAATAGATATTGCAAAACTTTAAACAACTCCAATGAGTTACAAATTTATCAACCCCTTTATCTATTTTCACTCCCCAGAGTTTGAATGCAGCTACCTTAATGGTAGGCCGAGGCCCCGTGTGCGAACGGAGAACATCTTGTACACACGTTAAATCCTGTTCCGCTTTTTGTAAGAGTAGGCCATTGCGTGCCGGTGGGAACAGATGACAATATTTAGACAACTGCATACACACGGGGACTGGATGAAAATAAAGCACTTGAGTGCTTATCTCATTATCCTCGATATAAAAGAATAAAATAAATAGTGGGCAAAAAAGGTTGCATACCCCAAATGTCATCATTGGTGAACCTCGGAGCTCAAGCCAAGGAACACACACACATACACACGTGCGCGCATGCACCCACGCACGCACCCCCCCCCCCCCCCCCCCCCCCCCCCACACACACACACACACACAGACTATTTTTACTTGCGTATTGCAGGAGGGTGACAATTATATTCTGATCAAGTGCATCTCATCTCTATTGCATTCTTCATGTAAATCAATTCACTTATTCAATGGCTGGTTGGTTTTATTAGAGTCCCAGTGGAGCTATCCGATTTAGGGACTATATCATCAGCAAAACATGACCACACAGCAGTAACTTATGTATTAAATGATGATGATGATGATGATGATGATGATGATGATGATGATGATGATGATGATGATAATAATAATAATAATAATAATAATGATGATGATGATGATGATGATGATGATGATGATGATGATGATGATAATACATGGAATTTATATAGTGCTATATCTTGCAAAAACAAATCAAAGGCTTGCATTCGACCAATACAACACACAAGCAATCAATGA
>CM060337.1:2702485-2704985 GCA_030674155.1 Stramonita haemastoma
AGGCTGCAACCAGGTGTTTGCTCTGGAGGAGGACCCCAACATCCGGGTGACACGTGCAGAGTACCACAGCCAGGTGTGGTTCCAGTGGGCCAACATAGGCAGCAGGGCAGGGGAGAGCCCCCAGGGTGTGAGAGCAAAGCGGACTGGGGCCGGCTGCAGTACGAAGTGTATGTGGCCTACACCGGGGAAATGGATGACAGGGTGGATGCCTTGTTCAACACACTGCGATCTCTGATGACTGTGAACAGTATGAGGGAGAACGCCAGGAAGGTGAGGGGGAAATTTATATATGTGTGTGTGTGGGGGGGAGGGTGTTGATATGTGTGTGTGGGGGGGGGGGGGGTGGGGGGGTGGATGCTTTGTTCAACACGTTGCAATCTCTGATGTCTGTGAACAGTATGAGGGAGAATGCCAGGAAGGTGAGGGGGAAATTTTACGTGGGGGTAGGGGTGGGGGGTGTTGATGTGTGTGTGTGTGTGGGGGGGGGTGGGGGGGTGGATGCCTTGTTCAACACGCTGCGCTCCCTGATGTCTGTGAACAGTATGAAGGAGAATGCCAGGAAGGTGAGGGGGAAATTTTACGTGGGGGTAGGGGTGGGGGGTGTTGATGTTGTGTGTGTGGGGTGGGGGGTGGGGGAGTGGATGCCTTGTTCAACACGCTGCGCTCCCTGATGACTGTGAACAGTATGAGGGAGAATGCCAGGAAGGTGAGGGGGAAATTTATATATGTGTGTGGGGGGGGGGGGAGGGTGTTGTATTTGGGGGTGTGGGTGTGGGGGGGGGTTGTGTGTGTGGACGCCTTGTTCAACACCCTGCAATCCCTGATGACTGTGAACAGTATGAAGGAGAATGTCAGGAAGGTGAGGGGGAAATTTATATATGTGTGTGTGTGGGGGGGAGGGTGTTGTGTTTGGGGGTGGGGGTGTGGGGGGAGGTTGTGTGGGTGGATGCCTTGTTCAGCACACTGCGTTCTCTGATGACTGTGAACAGTATGAAGGAGAATGCCAGGAAGGTGAGGGGGAAATTTGTATACGTGTGTGTGTGTGTGTGGGGCGGGGGGGGGAGGGGGGGGGTGGGGGGTTGTGTGTGTGTGGGGGTGGGTGGGTGTTGGGTTGTGTGTGTGTGTGTTGGGTTGTTTGTGTGTGTGTGGCGCATGTGTGTGTGTGTCAAATCAAATAAAATGTGTGTGTGTGTGTGTGTGTGTGTGTGTGTGTGTGTGTGTGTGTGTGGTGTGTGTGTACATGCGTGTGTGTACATGCGTGTGTGTGCATGCGTGTGTGTGTGTGTCACTCTGTGTGTGTGTCACAGTGTGTGTGGTGTATGTATCATTGTATGTATGTGTGTGTGTGTGTGTGTGTGTGTGTGTGTGTGTGTGTGTGTGTGTGTGTGTGTGTGTGTGTGTGTGTGTGTGTAAGAATTATTTTTAATGAACATTTTCTCTCAGAATTTGCTGGTATATCATTAATTAAGAAAATAGTCACAGTGGGGAGAAACAGGTGCAGGTAAACCACTTACAACTTCTCCATCCTTTTGAAAATGATTTATCAAAGACTCAATGAAGAAAAAAAAAACCCAGAAAAGAACCCTAGAAAATAGCACTGCCTTTGAATGACAGCATTTTAGACACATTTTTGAGTAAGGACCATCAGGCGTTTGGCCTGACCTGACCTGACTGGAGCGCGGCTCCTGTGGGTAATATTTTTTGGTTAATTTATTTAATTTTTTTGCCATTCCTTGTATAGACGGTTTCGACCTTCCAGTCTCACCACTGGTAAGATTTTGTGTACATGTATGCGATTGTTTTTGCCTGCCATGAAGGTAGCTGCATTCTGACTTCGGAAATGTATGCTGGGTATGTTCACGTTTCCGTAAACCACCAAATACTGACATGAATCATCATTATGGGATCTTTAACGTGCATATTTGATCTTCTGCGTATGTCCATACATGAAGGGAATTAAGGTACTGCCATGTCTGCCCTTGAAGTTAAGTTGGAAGATCAGATGTGCACGTTAAAGCGCTTTGATTTGTTTTTGCAAGATATAGCGCTATATAAATTCCATTTATTAGTAGTAGTATTATTAAGATAGTAGAGTTCCTTACCCTTTATTCGCCAGACTCCGACAAGATTTGAACCCATGACTTCATGGATCCATGGGATTAATGTCAAATTGTCCCAACCACTTGGCTGTGGCGTCCGTCATATATGAAAATATAAAAGTTAATGAAAGTTATGTGAATGCTTCAAACCCCACAACTCTTTGTTTCTTTGTGGGCAGGTGAGCACGCTGAAAAACGACAATGCTCATAAGTCTGTGGTCAAGGTGACCTCTCAGAGAGGTCAGGGGTCAGTGTATGGGGTCATCGTCACAGACACCCAGCTGGGGTCTCTGCCAGTTATGTATCTGCTGTGTCGTACGCTTGCAACTACACGGCTGGGGAATGCAGCTTGCAGTGTGAGTAGTGGAGCGGGGTGCGTGGGTTCGTGTGTGTGTGTGTGT
>CM060337.1:2707485-2722485 GCA_030674155.1 Stramonita haemastoma
AGATAACATATCTTGTGTGTGTGAGAGAAGAAGACAGAGAGAGAGACAGAGAGAGAGACAGAGAGAGAGGAGAAACAGAGAGAGACTAGAGAGACAGAGACAGAGACGAGAGAGAGAGAATACCAACACCAAATAACAAACACTACACACGACAGACACACAAACAGACAAGAGAAGACAAAGAACAGGAGCAAGAAAGACAGACACAAACAGGACTAGACGACAACAAAAGGACACAAGGCTCTGACATCAAGGACAAAAGAGCATGTGCCGATCAAACCATTCAGACTTGCTGACAGACAGGACGCCATGTTGGTTGCAGAGAGGTTTGGGGATTGCCTGTGGCGTGGGGGTGGTGGGGGGAGGGGGTGGCTGTTGGTGTGGGTGGCCTTCACCTTCCCCTCCATCTCCGTCCTCCTGCCCGGCCTGTGTGCGGCTTCCTGGTGGCCGGAGCTGTTTTCTTCACGCCCTTCGGTCAGTTGAGCGATTGAGTGATGTGTTCTTTTGTATTGAGGATAATTTGTGTATTGTTTTATATTTGAGGATAATTGATTTATTATTTATATTTGAGGATAATGTGTGTATTCTTTTTATGTTTGAGGATAATTGATTTCTTTTTTTAAAATTTTTATTTTGAGGATAATTGATTTATTCTTTATATTTGAGATAATTGATTTTTCTTTTAGATTTGAGGATAATGATGTATTCTTTTAATTTGAGGATAATTTGATGTATTCTTTTACATTTGAGGGGAATTGATTTTTTTTTTTATATTTGAGGATAATTGATGTTCTTTATATTGAGGATAATTGTTTGTTCTTTTATATTTGAGGATAATTGATGTGTTCTTTTATATTTGAGGATAATTTAATGTATTCTTTTATATTTGAGGATAATTGATTGTTTTTTTTATATTTGAGGATAAATTTATTGTATTTCTTTATATTTGAGGGAATTGATTATTCTTTATATTTGAGGATAATTGATGTATTCTTTTATATTTGAGGTGAATTGATTTATTCTGTTATATTTGAGGATGATTGATGTATTCTTTTATATATTGAGGATAATTGATTTATTTTTATATTTGAGGATAATTGATGTATTCTGTTTTATTTGAGGAAATTGATGTATTCTTTTGTATTTTTTTTAGGATAATTGATTATTCACTTTATATTGAGGATAATTGATTTATTCTTTTATATTGAAGGATAATCGATTTATTCTTTTATGTTGAGGATAATTGATTTATTTTTTATATTTGAGGAATAATTGATGTATTCTTTTATATTTGAGGATAATTGATTTGTTCTATTAATATGAGGATAATTGAATAATTTTCTTATTTACTATTGGGTATATTATTGTATTCATTTAATGAGGATATGTTGTTTAAATCTATTCTATTGTGAGTAATGATGTTTCATTTATATTTGAAGATAATTGATGTAATCTTTTATATTGAGGATAATTGATGTATTCTTTTATATTGAAGGTAATTGTTCTTTTACATTTGAGGATAATTGATGTATTCCTTTATATTTGGGATAATGGATTTAATCCTTTTATATTTGAGGATAATCGATGTATTCTTTTATATTTGAGGATAATCGATGTATTCTTTTATATTTGGGGAAAATTGTGTGTTTTATATTGATGATAATTGATGTATTCTTTTATATTTGTGGATAATTGATTTATTCTATTATATTTGAGGATAATTGATGTATTCTTTTATATTTGAGGATAATTATGTATTCTTTTATATTTGAGGATAATTGATGCATTCTTTTATATTTGAGGATAATTGATGTATTCTTTTATATTTGAGGATAATTGATGTATTCTTTTATATTGAGGATAATTGATGTATTCTTTTATATTGAGGATAATGGAATAGGCACTCTTGTGCTTTTTTACATCCAGTCCCCGTGTGTATGCAGTTTTGTAAATGTCATCTGTTCCCACCGGCACATGATGGCCTACTCTTATGAAAAGTGGAACAGGGTTTAACGTGTGCGCTAGGTGTTCTGTGTGCGTTCGCACATAGGGCTTCGGTTTATAGTCTCATCCGAAAGACTTTTGGGGAGAGCATAGTCAGCGCTGATGTTATCTCCAGGAGTTGGGGGGATGTCAGCAGCGTGGCCACTTCTGTGGCTTTGTTTGTTTGTTTGTTTTGTTTGATTTTGTTGTTGTTGAGGATAATGAATACACGTTTGTATGTTTAAAAAAAAGAAATTTTTTTTACATCAGCCAGTTGCTGCGTGCATGAGGTTTAGTCAATTTTGGCATTTGATCTCACTGGCTTACATGGCCTACTCTTCCAAAAGGTGGAATGGGTTAATACGTGTGTGTGCAGGATGTTCTGTGTGCATTCACACACAGGACCTGGGTTAATAGAGAAACAGAGTGTCTGATGTTTTGGAGAAGTTTGTTCTGGATAGCTGGGCCTTGAAAAGAAAACTATCTTTCTCCAAATTATTGGATTCTCATACCAAGAGAGGTTTTAAATAGCTCTTGATCTCTAAAGTTGGAATGCAGCTACCTTAATGGTGGGTAAAATGGTAGTATACACAAAAATCACAACATCATTGAATTTCAGAGCTCTAGGCAAAAAAATGAAACAGAAAAAAGGTTTAGGTTTTTCTGCAAAAGTGCTAAAGAACGATGATGCTTTCAGAGATGTTTTATGTGTTGTTGTTGTTTGTTTTTTCACAGCCAACAAGATGTTTTATGTGTTGTTGTTGTTATTTGTTTTTTCGCAGCCAACATCTCCTGGTGGGCCTCGAACCTGAACTACGGACTGGTGTTTACCTGCGTGACTTTCTTGTTTGGAGTGGTCTTTCTCTGCAGTCCTCGCACTGTAAGTCACTGAATAATAATAATAATAATAATAATAATAATAATAATAATAATAATAATGATAAAATGGAGGCTTATATAGCGCGAATTCCCCAAAACATGGGCTCACTGCGCTGTACAATCAAATCAATTTAAATAGGTTACATATATGAACATGAAAAATTTGACTAGCACAAAAAATAAGGAAAAATGCATGCACATACAATACACAGCATATTACTGACCATGCAGTCTTTTAACCCCATCTTTTCCATGCACTGTAAGTCACTGACCATGCAGTCTTTTAACCCCATCTTTTCCAGGCACTGTAAGTCATTGACCATGCAGTCTTTTAACCCCATCTTTTCCAGGCACTGTAAGTCACTGACCATGCAGTCTTTTAACCCCATCTTTTCCAGGCACTGTAAGTCACTGACCATGCAGTCTTTTAACCCCATCTTTTCCAGGCACTGTAAGTCACTGACCATGCAGTCTTTTAACCCCATCTTTTCTTTTCACCTGCCACTACACCTTGAGTGGTGGACGATCTGGTTATTGACCTTTCCTGTGACACGGGAAACTGAGGTTGTGTGGGCAACACTTGTTCAGCTCAGGTAAAAGAACACAGGGACAGGATAGCTCAGTGGTCAGAGCACTTGCTTTCCCCAAGCTAAGGTTGAGCAGCATTGAGCGCTGTTACCAAGGGGATGGGTGACCGTTTGCACGCCTTGGCCTCAGTACGGTACCCTGATTAACCCAGCTGTCAATGGGTACCTGCCCTCTTTAGGGACAGGGAAGGTAAAGCAGCGAGGAAGAGGAGATGGGCGCTGCCCTCAACATGCTGGCCCCTAGAGAAGCTGAGGATTCTGACACCTCGCTCCCCAATGATCATATTTATTATAGGAATACCTCTACCTCTAAAAGAACCCAAAAGCAATGAGAGAATTGTCTCTGGCAAAATTTTTGTTGAAAATGGATGTTTTTGGGATGTTGTTTGTATGCTTGCACATGTGTGTGTGGTGTGTGTGTGTGTGTGTGTGTGTGTGTGTGTGTGTGTGTGTGTGTGTGTGTGTGTGTGTGTGTGTGGATGTGTGTGTGCACAGCTGAACATCGTGTCATGCTCTGTGGTGTGTGTGTGTGTGTGTGTGTGTGTGTGTGTGTGTGTGTGTGTGTGTGTGTGTGTGTGTGTGTGCATGCCCACAGCTGAACATCGTGTCATGCTCTGTGGTGGGGGGGTACTGTGTGATGCTGGTGGTGTGTGTGTACACAGCTGAACATGGTGTGGTGTGTGTGTACACAGCTGAACATGGTGTGTGTGTGTGTGTGTGTGTACACAGCTGAACATGGTGTGTGTGTGTGTACACAGCTGAACATGGTGTGTGTGTGTGTACACAGCTGAACATGGTGTCCTGTGCTGTGGTGTGTGTGTGTGTACACAGCTGAACATGGTATGTGTGTGTGTACACAGCTGAACATGGTGTCCTGTGCTGTGGTGTGTGGTGTGTGTACACAGCTGAACATGGTGTGTGTGTGTGTGTGTGTGTGTGTACACAGCTGAACATGGTGTCCTGTGCTGTGGTGTGTGTGTGTGTACACAGCTGAACATGGTGTCCTGTGCTGTGGTGTGTGTGTGTGTACACAGCTGAACATGGTGTCCTGTGCTGTGGTGTGTGTGTGTGTACACAGCTGAACATCGTATCCTGTGCTGTGGTGGGGGGGTACTGTGTGATGCTGGGTGTGTGTGTGTGTGTGTACACAGCTGAACATGGTGTGTGTGTGTGGTACACAGCTGAACATGGTGTGTGTGTGTGTGTACACAGTTGAACATGGTGTGTGTGTGTGTACACAGTTGAACATGGTGTGTGTGTGTGTACACAGCTGAACATGGTGTGTGTGTGTGTGTACACAGTTGAACATGGTGTGTGTGTGTGTACAC
Organism: Stramonita haemastoma; assembly: GCA_030674155.1. Lineage (NCBI taxonomy): Eukaryota > Metazoa > Mollusca > Gastropoda > Neogastropoda > Muricidae > Stramonita > Stramonita haemastoma. Next base: position 2,712,263 of record CM060337.1, read on the forward strand.
AGCTGAACATGGTGTGTGTGTGTGTGTTTACAGCTGAGCATCGTGTCGTGTGCGGTGGTGGGGGGGTACTGTGTGACGCTGGTGGTGGGCATCCCCCTCAGGTCCTGTCTGCGGCTGATCGTCCTCAACGTCCTGCGTCACGCTCAGGTGCCTGACTACGCCACCATCATCACCATCGCCCCTTTCTCTGTCAACGGTCAGTCAGGGAAGAAGTGGGGTGTGTGTTGGGTGGGGTGGAATGGAGTGTGTGTGTGTGTGGGGGGGGGTGGGAGAGTGGTGTGTGGTGTGGTGGTGTGTGGAGTGTGTGTGTGTTTGTGTGGTGTGAAATGGTGTTTGGTGTGTTCTGTGTGTGTGTTGTGTGTGTGTGGTGTGTGTGTGTTGTGTGTGTGTTTGTGAGTGGTTGTGTGTGTGTTGTGTGTGGTGTGTTCTGGGGGTGTGTGTGTTAACTTCAGCTGTGGTGTTGTTGGGTTGGAATTAAAGGTGGAGATCTTTAAGACCTCCCAGATCAACTTCAAGTGCAGACCTGCCAGTGCCTTACTTCCTATACACATACAGAAGGTCAAACATGCACATTAAAGATCCTATAGTTCATGTCAGTGTTCAGTGGCTTACAGGAACATACCCATCATGCTTGTTGTACCAAAAATTGAGCTGCTCAGAAGTGGGAACGTGTGGGCTGAGGCCAGCAGACAGAACTATCTCCTGCAGAGTGACAGGCACAGGAGAAGACCTGACACTACACACCCCACCTAGTGAGGGATGGCAGACAGAGAGAGAGAGAGAGAGAGAGAGAGAGAGAGAGAGAGAGAGAGAGAGAGGTGAAGCACATTTTTATGGAATGTTCTGAGCCCATTGACTCCACCCTTATAAAAAAAAACCCACATTCACCACACAGCGAGCAAATTCAACATCACTCAGTCAAGGGTCAAGGGCCAGTGCTAAATTTAGCGCACACCTTCCTTTTACCTAGTCCAAGTGCGGTGAGTTTCTGCTATAATTAGCACCAGCTGTGGATGGAATGGATGGCAGCTGAGAGGAGCTGAAAGTGGGGGAAACTGACAGCTGTGACCACCCCTATCCTCCTCACCCTACACTGTGTGTTGCAGACATCATTCTGACGCTGATGTGGATCGTTGTGACTGCCGCCTCCATCTGCTGGCAGTTTTATCGGGCCAGAGGTAAGCCGCACTTTCCCGATCAGCGACGTCGTCTTCGTCGTAGGGTTCACCAGCAAGGTCAGCGGGAAGAGGGCAGAGGTCAAGGCCATCCTCCCCCTTCTTACGTCAGTGATGAACGAACTCCGTTGCTTGGCAACCAGCCTGCGCGACGCACCGACAACGGGTCGATGGATCGCGTGCCTGCTGTTTCAGAAATCAACCGTCCAATGTAAAAAAAGGAAAGGAAACAAAGAGGACTGTACTGGTTTTGTTTTTGGGGGGTTGTGAAATGTTTAAAATTATTTTATTTTCTTCATGCAGTGTTAACTCTATGACCATTTCGGTTGACTGAAGTTGATCATTGGTGTGTATGTTATCAAATTAATACTGTCATTCTGTGATAGTTTTAACCTTTGTTATCATAATACTTTTTTCAAGATCGTGGTTGCAGCAAAAAAAAAAAAAAAAAATCTTCATAATCATTTTTAAGAATTTTTCAAGATTTTGGATGCAGCCAAAATGCTTGGTCATACAGTTCAAGTAAAAAAAGATGTTATGGTCATGTATTGCAGATGCAGCCAAAATGCTTGTTACTCACTCAGCTAAAGTAAAAGCAATATAACCATCATGTATTACAGATGCAACCAAAATGCTTGTTACTGGGCTAAAGTAAAAGCGATGTAACCATCTTGTATTACAGCTTCAGCCAGAGTGCTTGTTACTGGGCTAAAGTAAAAGCGATATAACCATCTTGTATTACAGCTTCAGCCAGAGTGCTTGTTACTGGGCTAAAGTAAAAGCGATATAACCATCTTGTATTACAGCTTCAGCCAGAGTGCTTGTTACTGGGCTAAAGTAAAAGGGATGTAACCATCTTGTATTACAGCTTCAGCCAGAGTGCTTGTTACTGGGCTAAAGTAAAAGGGATGTAACCATCTTGTATTACAGCTTCAGCCAGAGTGCTTGTTACTGGGCTAAAGTAAAAGGGATGTAACCATCTTGTATTACAGCTTCAGCCAGAGTGCTTGTTACTGGGCTAAAGTAAAAGCGATTTAACCATCTTGTATTACAGCTTCAGCCAGAGTGCTTGTTACTGGGCTAAAGTAAAAGCGATGTAACCATCTTGTATTACAGCTTCAGCCAGAGTGCTTGTTACTGGGCTAAAGTAAAAGGGATGTAACCATCTTGTATTACAGCTTCAGCCAGAGTGCTTGTTACTGGGCTAAAGTAAAAGGGATGTAACCATCTTGTATTACAGCTTCAGCCAGAGTGCTTGTTACTGGGCTAAAGTAAAAGCGATTTAACCATCTTGTATTACAGCTTCAGCCAGAGTGCTTGTTACTGGGCTAAAGTAAAAGCGATTTAACCATCTTGTATTACAGCTTCAGCCAGAGTGCTTGTTACTGGGCTAAAGTAAAAGCGATTTAACCATCTTGTATTACAGCTTCAGCCAGAGTGCTTGCCAGAATCCAGAAGAAGCAATCAAGTTTTTAAGCTAAAGTGTATCTTTTGTACTGGGCAGGGATCTTCATGCTAAAGTGTATCTATCTTTTATACTGGACGAGAGTTGTGCTGATGCTCCATCAATGATGAAAAAAAGCAAATCAGTGCTTACTCAATGCACCATCTGGAAAAAAAAAGAAGATTTGATTTGATTTGATTTGATCACAAGCAGCAGTGAGAGCTACGATGACATGTGGAGCTTAATGCAGCTGATGTGGAGAGGAGAGTATGAGGACCATGACAAGGCTGCACAGTCACTGTTGTGGGGTTTTCTCCAGTGTTCATTCAGGTTTAGAGTGGTTTTTAACATCTTCTCTTCAGTCTTCTCTGTGCTCCCTTGCCAGGTGAGATGCCTCACACCTGGTCACCTTCTGTGCCTGTCAGTCTGCCGGAGGTCTGTCTGCTGGTTTTATCAGACACACTCAGAGCAGCTCATTTTATTTGTACAGAATACATGCTGGGTATGGGTGTGTTTCTGTAATCCTCTGAATGTTGACATGAATTATGGGATCTTCAGTGTGCATAATTTGATCTTCATGTATATATATATATATATACATGAAGGGAATTACAGGCACAGGCAGGCTGCACTTGAAGTCAACCTGGGAGATTGTAAAAATCCCCATTTTTTTATGCACCAGATTCTGATACTAAGATGTGAACCCACAGTGTCAAGGACCCACAGGAATGAAGTCAGTCGTAACCACTCGGCTGTAGCACCTGTCAGAAAGACACAATTCATTTTTTATGCTTCTTCTTTGTTTTGAATAAGACTGGTCACTGATTGGTCTTTGGGTTTGAAAGCCCAAGTTTATTCATTGGTTTGAAAATTTGTGGTCAGTATTGTTTTTCTTTATGGAATTGACCCAGGCATGAAGATTGTAGTTGGTTGGATAAGGATTAAGGTGTGTGAAGATACATGCCATTCATGCTTACTGGCTTTTTTTTGCTGTTACTTCCCTAACCCCTCCCCTCCCCCCACAAAAAACTGCTAGGTGAATATGGGATTATGCAATATGGAATTGGGATCAATTACCCCCATTATTTGTGAAAGGTTCATGTTTTCAGATCCTTTTCATGTGGACCAAACTATAATCTGATCAACTATGCATGGAATCCTGCAAAGTGCAAAGTTTTCAGTGATTGTACTTTTGCTGCAATAAAAACGGTTTTTGTCAACATGTTTTACCAGCTTGGTTTTAGTGTAGGTGTAAGTGGACATTTTTTAAGGGTTTTTACTGATGATGCTTCAATGAAGGTGATAATGAACGTCACCAATAGTTTGTCACTGGCTGGGTTTCTCATGATGAGAGAAGGATGTTAGGAACGTGTGTCACTGTCAGGGTTTCTCATGATGAGAGAAGGATGTTAAGGGTATGTGTTACTGTCAGGTTTGTTTTTTTTGTCCTGACAATAGATTTATATGTTCTGACAATACTCCTGTCATAATTGGGTTGAATCAGTCCTTGTCTTGGGTTTATGCTTCGTCAAAACTTAAGTATAGTTGAGATTTGTGTCCTGGTAATGTGTTGGGCTTAATCTATTGTCAGCATCTGTGTACTGATGTTGATTTGGTCACAATGAGCGCTCAGCATTTGTCTGCTCTTATGCTTCAGCCAAGAACTGAGTGTTACCAACATTTGTCAAAGATAATCTTCTTCATATGTAATTTTTGTTGACAGTTATGACTTGAATTGAGTTACAATCATCAAGGCTGATGCTATCAATATCTGTGTATTAGTCTATAAAAATGGGTTTTTTTGTTGTATTGTTTGCATGTTTTGTGTTATTCTCAAATTTGCTCAAAAATATTTGTTGTACCAACTTTTTCGATCTCTTCACGTTGCAGTCGGCTAATGCTTTGGTCAAGTTTCATAAAAAGTTCATAAATAACATTAAAGTGAATAACATTAATAATCAATCATCATTACCAACTGTAAATACTTAAGAAGTTTGTGCTCATATACAAAAAATATATTTTCAATGCGATTGGGATTTCTTGAAGAGTATTTCACAAATTTCGAAGAGATGATATATTATAAATATATTAAAATAAAAAAAAAATTTAAGAGCATATTCCATCTGATAATTATGATAACCATATTGGTATGAATAGACTATTTAGTCTTGCCTTTTAATGTTTTGTTTTAAAAACAGTTTTAGATATTGATACCTATAGTTATCAGTATTTTTTGTTATTATCGTGTTAGTCCTTATGTGACTCCCCTTGTGGTCTCTTGAGCTTCCAACATGATGAAGGAATCAGTTTTTGTGTGTGTTTTTTTTATGAAGGAATCAGTTAATCACTGCTATGAAAGCAAGCTTTTGAATGCTTTAGTTTTCCCTGCAGGGATGGCTGGGTCCTGTCAGTGTAACCAGCATCCCCACCTTCTGGAAATTCTGTGCTAGAAACTTTCCTCTTTTCTATCACTCTCTTTGTTTCTGTCTTGTTTCTTTTCTTCCTGTCACTTCCTTGTTGTCTGTTTTCTGCCGTCTTGGTCCATTCTCCTGCCTTTTCTTTTTCTAGAAAGACTTAAAAGATAGCTATTCTCTCTTATGTCGAAGTTGGATGTGCTGGGCCTGACTTGTCAGGCGCTTAACAGCAGTGCATCGCATTTTCGCTCCTATGACAGAAAACAATAGTTGCTGTCTGAGTGTTTGGACGACGAAGAAGAATGCTTTGGCTTAGTTCAGAGTTCACCATATCATAGTTCTAAGTGATATGTTTTAATTTAGAATTTAAAAGAACACGGTGTTGAAAATTCATGCAGCTGTTTCAACTGTGAAGTTTTGTCTTATTTTTTTTAATTTTTATTTTTTAGTGCTTTGGTCTGTTCTTGTTGTTGTTGTTATTGTTGTTGTTCTTGTTGTTGTTGAGTGATTATTTTTTGTTTTTTTGCTTTGGCCTGTTGTTGTTGTTATTTTTGTTGTTGCTCCCTCCTTTTTTTCGTGAATGGAGTGCTCTTTGATTTTTTCCTTAGTATTTTTTGTGTTGAAAATATTTGTTTGATGCAAAAGTGAAGGAAAGGTTGTTTTGCCAAAAGAGATTATTACATCAGCAGCAGTCTTTTTTTTCTTTATGTCAACATGAGAGAGAGAGAGAGAGAGAGAGAGAGAGAGAGAGAGAGAGAGAGAGAGAGAGAGAGAGAGAGAGAGAGAGAGAGAGAGAGAAACAAACTACTGAGAGAAAGGAATAGACATACAATACAGCTTTATTTTTGCATCCAGCTCTCACACAAAGATGAAAAGAATCAATCAGAAAACTATGGAAAACAGTCACTTCATTAATGATCTTCTTTCTCATATTTTTGACAGTGTAACTGTCTCAGATGTCCTCACAGTAGTTTTGAAGTGTAAGTAAGGTGATTTGATTTCTGACAGTGTAGCTGTCTCAGTTATAGTTTACAGCAGAGTTTTTCTGTATTCTTATTATTTGTGAGCATGGTATGACAAACTGGTTGGTGTACATTTAGATGTTAAACGTTTCATGTTTTTTATTTATTTTTTTAGAAAAGAAATTTATGATTATATGTTTATAGATATATTTATATCTACCTCTCTACCTATCTTTTTGTCTGTCTATCTAGACATCTATACATTGTATGTGTATATATATATATATATAATATAACCAAGAAGAGTGATTTTTTTTCTTCTTAAAGTGTGTTTTTTGGTAATGAAGATATTGGGACGAAAAATGATTTTTTAAAAAGGGAAACCAATGTTTCTGTTGTGTTCTGATCATTTGATTTTACATTCCATTATGTATGTTTATATTGACAGCTTTTAGATGACATTGAATAGTGAAAAAGTTTACGTGGTGGCATGTGTGTTTGTCAAGTCTTCCAGATAGATAATAATAACACAATAAGAAGAAATTTGTGTATGTGAGTTTGCATGTGTGTGTGTGCGTGTGCATGCTTGCATATATGCCTGCATACATGTGACTGTGTGTGTGTGTGCATGTGTCACAGTGTGTTTGATGGGCCAACAACTTGTCATAACTTATTTCACTCCTTAATAAGTGAAATAAGTTATTAAGGAGAATAACTTATTTCATGTGGACCAAACATGAAAGGAGTTAATAAGGAGTGAAATGAGAATTTTTAATGGAGTCTGGTGATGTTTGCTCTGTCTAGGATAAACTACAAGAAAGGACATCTGACTTCATATATTTCTTTAATATCCTTTTGTGTTTGGTTTTTTATTTGAAAGTTAAGACACAGTCAAGGATGAAACTATAGGAAAGACATCTGACTTCATGTATTTCTTTAATATCCTTTTGTGTTTTTTTTTATTTGATAGTTAAGACATCCTTCTTTTTCTTTGAATTATGTCCTTTAGTTTTTGTATGTTTTATACTGTCTTTAATTTTGTTTGCTGTTAATCAATCCCTTTTGCTCAATCTTTTCTAGCGATCAGTTTATTTTGTTCATGAATCACAAGTATGTCTATATTTTTGTTGTGTGATACTTTATTCCTGTTTTACATTTTTAAAGCAATAATACCAAAATGTGTAATGTCGTGTAACTTTTGTTTCGAGCTTCCAAACAAAAAAAAGAAGCAAAACTGAAAAAAAGAAAGAGATAGATAATAATGTTAGTTGTGGTGGATAGTCTTGTTAAGTCTTAAATCGCTGATATTTTTTTCCTTGTGTTATTCTGTGAATGATATCAGCACATGTTGGAATAAGGGGTTCTCACCATCCAGATATTCTGTCAAAAATGTTTTATAATTTTAACCATCTTTGTTTCTGTCGTTTTTCTGACCTTTCTATCATCTCTCTCTTGCTTGTCTCACACACACCCAGTCCGTTCTCCCAAAGATTTTCATGAAAGCCTGAAAACATTTTCCTATAATGTTTTGCTCTTGTGAAATTGTAGACTCTGGGATGTGCACAGGTGTCTGTCCATTCTGCATCGTTATTTGTCAGTAGGCATTTCAGTCGATATAATTTATTTTTTGTTCTTTGAAATGTTTGTTATCTCTTTACACTTTTTTGTAACCTGGAGATGATGAATTAAGCAGAATGGCTGGTGTCCTCAGCCTGTCCTGGCTTTATTGGCTTTAACTCTCAGAGGACGGCCGTCCGCTAAGCGGATCAGTGTAAAGCAACGGTTTTGGACGCTGTCTGCTATAGCGGATCAGTGTAAAGCAACGGTTTTGGACGCTGTCTGCTATAGCGGATCAGTGTAAAGCAACGGTTTTGGACGCTGTCTGCTATAGCGGATCAGTGTAAAGCAACGGTTTTGGACGCTGTCTGCTATAGCGGATCAGTGTAAAGCAACGGTTTTGGACGCTGTCTGCTATAGCGGATCAGTGTAAAGCAACGGTTTTGGACGCTGTCTGCTATAGCGGATCAGTGTAAAGCAACGGTTTTGGACGCTGTCTGCTATAGCGGATCAGTGTAAAGCAACGGTTTTGGACGCTGTCTGCTATAGCGGATCAGTGTAAAGCAACGGTTTTTGGACGCTGTCTGCTATAGCGGATCAGTGTAAAGCAACGGTTTTGGACGCTGTCTGCTATAGCGGATCAGTGTAAAGCAACGGTTTTGGACGCTGTCTGCTATAGCGGATCAGTGTAAAGCAACGGTTTGGACGCTGTCTGCTATAGCGGATCAGTGTAAAGCAACGGTTTTGGACGCTGTCTGCTATAGCGGATCAGTGTAAAGCAACGGTTTTGGACGCTGTCTGCTATAGCGGATTTGCTGTTTGCAGATTTTTCGCGCGGTGGTCGCATAATACTATGACTAGTGCAGCTTAACATAGCTTTGTGAGCTTATCCAAGGTTGAATGCAGAGCGTTGTCAGGTAATTCCGGGTGTTCCAAACTCTTTGTTCACAATTGCGGAGAGTAGCTGACACGGAGTAGTGACAGAGTACAAAATTTGGAGTATTTTCTTCATGGTAGTCAAAGCTAAAATATTAAAGTGAGAGCTTCAATCTTTTAAATGTACTAGCCCAGCATGTTATTTATAAGTTAAAAAAAAATCATTTTCTTTCTATGTGTTTTGTATTTTTTAAGATTTTTTTTTACTAACCATTACAAATGGGCCATCTGTTGTGAAAAGCAAGGGAGAGAACTGGCCGTCCTGAGTGAGTTAAGGAATGAAATAAATTCGGTGCTGTGTCATTTCATGCGATTTTTTTCCCCTTCAGATTGATGATGTTGAATATTTGAGGGAATGAAGAGGGACGGATTTTGAACTTGAAGTGAATGTTGAATTGTTGATGTGAAAATTATTAGAATTGAATGAAGTGACAGCCTTGATATGGTTTCTGATGGTTGGTGGGGCTCCAAACAACATGAGTTGAAGTGAAATGAAACCACTGATGTCTGGTTTGGTTGTAACAGACTCGCTAGCTCTTCCTAACTTCTGGTTTTTTGGTTGTTGTTGTTGTTTTTTTTGTTGTTGTTTTTTTTGCGTTCCGTGGCAAGAGCTCCAAGGTTTACCAATTGTGAGATTTTGTGTGTGCGACCGTTTTCACCCACAATGAAGGTAGCAGCATTTTTCTTCTGGTTAATTCTTGTTTTGTTTTTCAGTAGTTGTGACCATTAACTGTAAGGAGTTTTTTTTCCCCCAGGCAACCATTTCAAAGCCTGTAAAGTATGTGGAAATCTTCCGTTGTGCCCCCACGGTCCATGGGACTACGGGACAGGTGAAGGTGAAGAAGGTGAAAGTATGTGGAACACTCCCCGCAGTCAGAATGCCGTTATCGGCCTAGAAGTGAACAAGTCCACATCAAAAGTGTGCCGGGGTTCAGTCCCTGTTTGGGCTAGAAACTTGTCCCCCATCCACTAGACTGTGAGTGGTGGTCTGGGTGCTAGTTTTTCAGATAGGACAATGAACCGAGGTCCTGTGTGTTACACATCATTATTTGACACTTGTAAAAGAACCCACTGCAACGAGAGAGTTGTCCCTGGCAAAATACTGTCAGAAAAAGCTAGTCTGATAGGGAAACAAGTATAGTTGCAGACAAGTAAAGAAAAAATAATGGGTGGTGCTGCTCTTGTGGCAACATGCTCTCCCCTGGGAGAGCAGCCTGAATTTCATGAAGAGAAATCTGCCATGACTTACAAAAACGGTCACATATGCAAAAATCTGACCACTAGTGAACCTAGGAGCCCTAGCTGAGGAACAACAAAGAAAAAAGGAACATATAGAAAGCGTTGTTACAGGGAAAAAGCTTTCTGACTGTTGCTCTTTTACACCTTTTATAATCTATCTTGCTTTTTTTCCCCCCCAACATAATATTTTTTTGTATATTATGAAAAGATGTCTATAAAAACTGTGATTTTTCTTTGCATGTTTTACACTTTTGTATAATCGATAATTAAAAAAAAAAAAAGTGACAGAATTGTGATGTGAATGGGTGTGGGTGTATACCTGCTTGTACACTGATTTGACCGCATTTTTTGTATTGTATTCCTTTTAAAAAAAAAGAAGAGAAATACGTGGTGTAATACCCCCATGACGATACCTTGGTCTCTTTCAGTATACAGACACAGTGTACAAAGTGTATAACCTGTATTAGTGTGTGCATGCGCGTGCGTGCGTGTGTGT
>CM060337.1:2744985-2759985 GCA_030674155.1 Stramonita haemastoma
CGGGTCGCACCAGAAGTCTGGGCGTGGCTCCCCCGAAAGACATGAAGAGGAAGACCCCGGCCACACAGGCTTTGCTGCCGAACCCCACAGTCCATAGCAGGTACTGAAAGACGCCGTGACCGCCGATGTATTCCAGGAGTACTTCCAAGTCCTCCTCTCGTTTGGGCGCCTTGGAGTCTGCTTCGGATGGGCTGGCTGGCTTGGCTAAGTCCTTTCCGTTGTTTTCCATGTTGTCTGAAAAAGACAGAAAGTACATAAGTACGGAAACGAAGAAAATACCCCTCCCCTCCTTAAAAACTTATTTATAAACTTTATCCCCGAAGTCGAAATAATGCGGGTACCTAAATGTTGGGCAGAAAACAGCCCTACACGCATAAATCTCACCTTTGGTGAACCTCGGAGCTCTAGTCGAGAAGAACGAAAAAAAACCCAACCCTCAACCAAACCTTTGAGCAATTTTTTTTCAAGCCTGTAACCTCTAGCTGTTTTCTGAGCACTAGAATCCAAGGTATCCCACTTCAGCCCACCTCCCTACCCCCAGCCCCTACCTGACCTTGTCCTTGAGAAAAAAAGTATTACAGAAAGACAGGCAAAGGAAAACAAGTGACGCTCCACCACATAAGGAGTCGCATTGCACCAGAGGTCAAGTTTTAGTTATTGATATTTATTAATCTGCAATGAAATGGCTATACAGTAGAAGAAAAAAACAGATTGAGAATCGGACAATTCTATGAAAAGTTATTACAAGTTGAAATGATAGACTGCAGGAAATGACAAAACGAGAAATATACAAGTTTAGCATCATAATAAATGATCAGAATGAAGGCTTTGGCATTTTTAAAGCACATTTAAAAGCAAAAGGATACATAATTATTACTTGATATTTATTACAGGATAGAATATTGGCAATAGTTTTATAACCATTAAAAATCTGAAAATTGCCAACTTGACCCCACCTGCCTTTAATGGCTTCTAGCGGAAAAGTGGGTTATGTGCTAAGCGACTCATTTCGTGGTGGAGCGTCACCTGAATGGTAAGATGCACTAGAAAACAGGAAAAATAGGCCAGGGAGGCATAGAGTAAGAAGGGAGAGAGAGTGGCCTGTGGTTAGAGCGGTGAGCTCAACATTTGACAGCGCAGGTTCAGGTTCGAGCCACCTATGAGCACCTAGCTCGTTCGAGGGGATTTTTCCCTGGAGTGGACATTAGTACTGACCCCACTCCCCCAAAAGTCCTTCAGGTGAGACTAAGAGCCGACGACCCGTGTACAAACACATGCACGCAGAACATCTTGCGGGCATGTTAAAACTCACGCCACCTTTCGCAGGAGTACGCCACTGCATGCCAGAAGAAACCAATGACAACCCCCTCCCCCCAAAAAAACAAACAAACAAAACAAACAAACAAACAAACAAACCCCACAATGAAAACAACAAAACAAACAAAGAAACCCTACAACAACAACAAACCCGTATGCACACTGGTATTATCAAAATGCCGATATACTGAATATCACCAAGTGAGAATAGACTTTGAATTAAACACTGGTGTCGTCATGTTCAGACTACCTCTGAAGCCGGAATGCAGCTACCTTTTCCATGCCACTCCTTCTTGTCTATTTTTTACCTTCTTTAATAAAAAAGAAATTATTTGTAAAAAGTCTGTTTAAAATCAATTTTAACCATTGGTTGTAATTCCTATTTATCAATAGAACCAGAGAGAAACAGATATGTTGATACTGATCTGCTACCTTGGAAATAAAGATTATCAATCTTATGCATATCAATCAATCAATCAATAATCAATCAATCAATCAATCAATCAATCAATCTCTCTCAAAACAAAAGTAAACAAAACAACAACCCCTTCCCCCAACCCCCCCCTCCCCCCAAAACAAAAACAAAAAAAAAGCACAACCTTACAAACAAAGAACAGAATTAGTGATAGTAACTGTGCTAAACCCGTTTCATAAAAAAAAGTAATTATGTGTACAATCTCTCTCTCTCTCTCTCTCTCTCTCTCTCTCTCTCTCTCTCTCTCTCTCTCTCTCTCTCTCTCTCTCTCTCTCTCTCTCTCTCTCTCACAAAACAAAAGTAAACAAAAAACAAACCCCCCTCAAAACAAAAAACCACACAACCCCCCCCCCCCCCCCAAAAAAAAAAAAAAAATCAAAAAAAATCACAACCTTACAAAGAAAGAACAGAATTAGTGATAGTAACTGTGCTAAACCCGTTTCATAAAAAAAATAATGATGTGTACAAATGTACCAATTCAACACACTACTATATCTCAGTTTGAAAACGAAAGTTAAATCATTGTGAGCATTGCTATTGAAATGATACAAACGAACAACGCAAAGTACAAGGAGATGGATGTAAGCAACATACCACTGAGCAGTGCAGAGTTGAAAAGAGCGGACTGTCCCTATCTACACTCTTCTGCTTTACATGTATGGGCACGGGAGGGGGTAGGGGTGAGGATGGGGGTCGGGGCATGCTTTAGTAGGGTCTGTCGAAATGACGACGGAGGTTGTTGTCTTATCAGTGGAGGAAATGATAATTATAATTATGTTAATGTACTGCAGACGTTGCTTGCTTGCTTGCTGTTGTTGTTGTTGTTGTTGCTGTTGTTGTTATTGTTAAATTTCGCAATGCTGCGCATTACATTGAATGTACAGTCTCTGTTCTCTTTGGCCTACATTCACATGTCCCAAAACTAGACTGCTTAAAAATATTTTTATTCATTTCTTATGAGGTAGTTTTGCTTTGCTGTTGTGTGTGTGTGTTGTGTGTGTGGGGGGGGGGGGGGGGGGGGGGAGGGGGGGAATTAAAATAGCGTAGGCATTGTTTCCCGAGACAGAAGGAGCATACTGCTATTTATTTATTTATCTATCTATTATTGATTCATTTATTCTTTTATTTCGAGGATAATGGAATAAACACCCTTGAGCTTGTTCTACACCCAGTCTCCGTGTGTGTGCAGTTGTGTATAATTATTTTGTTATCCGTTCCCAATGGCCTACTCTTCCGGAAATGCCACTACAATGTTTGTGAGCGATTTCGCCTGCAGAACTTTTTTGTACAGATTTTTTTCTGTTGGGGGGGGGGGGGGGGGCGGGGCGTCTATAATCAAAGACTAAGAGGGGGGGAGGGGGGAAAGCACGCATGCAATATTCTTAAACGTATGCTTAAAAGACAAACATAATCTGCATGAAATGTCAGCCGTGATCTGTACTTCGTTTTGCGGTTTTGTTGTAACGTAACCTACTAAACAGCATTAGCATAATGTTTACAGTGTTTTTTTAAAAAATATATTTTTATTACCAAGTGTCACTGTGCTGCTCTTGTTCTCGCGGACCATATCGTGTGCGAACGCACGCAGAACACCTTGCGCACATGTTAAATTCTGCTCCGCTTTTCGAAAAAGTAGGCCATTGTGTGCCGGTGGGAAAACCACATGCGCATGGGGACTGGATGTAAAAAAAAAAAAAAAGCACCGAGTGCTTACTCCATTATCCTTGATATAAAAGCTTAAAATAGAATAAAAGAAAATATCCTTGTTACTGTTTTGTTTTGTTTTGTTCTTCTTGGTTTTGTTACGTTCTGTGGGTGTTCCTACATCGGTGTATTTGTTTGTTTCATTTGTGAGACGTTTTGCATTTTTTGTTTGGAGTGTAACTTGTTTGGTTCAGTTGGCGGAGCCTGTTTCTCTCCGATCTGTAGACTGCATGCTGGGTAGAGACAGGTGACTGCACGGGAGGGAGTCGAAACAACTTTGTTGAGCATATTCCTGTCGTCTGTTACAACTCGCATCTTTATCACAGTTCTTGATTAAACCATTGACGCTGGGGGCAACAGCAAAGTGAGAGGTGCTGTATGGTCAGTGCTTTGCCACTCATGGAATTCCATTTTACAGCTTAGTCTTCAGTGATCGACTATGACTCTCTGACCAGGAGGCTTGACTTGCACAGTCTTTATGTGCTGCAGCCCTGGGGGCTAGTTGGCCTTTGGAGAACATCTCCAACGCTGACTGTCCATATGCCCTCTTGGCCGAGAGAGTGGGGATATACTGTGGGCAATGCATGTCCACTATAATCAATTTTCTGCCCAGTTTCCGAAACACCAGCTGCCTCCTCTGCTGTTTTGGAAGTCATCGTGGAACACGACGGACAAACAAACAAACACACAAACAAACACACAAACAAACAAACACACACACACCTCACATCGTTCTGTCCCTGCTTTTAAGCAGCCTCCTCCATCTCCATCACCTTGAGCGCACACACGCGCGAGTGTGTTTGTATGCACGTGCGGGCGTGCGCGTGCATCGTGCATGCATTCTTATTCTTCCCTTTCCTTCTATCCTCCTCCTCCTCTTCTTCTTACTTTCTCCTCCTCCTCCTCTCTATTTCTTCTATAGAATTTCACCTCTGAAAACAAACAGCCGCAAAGTAATCGTTAACCCCTAGGTCTGTGCTGATATAACCACCACTTTAACTGAGCACAACGGTAGCAGCTGCTATACTCCATCTTCAAAGCGTTTCGTAAATTCAGATATGAAGAGTTAAATTCTGATCTCATGTGTGCGGAACTCTTCAACCAAAATATGTGTGTGTGTGTGTGTGTGTGTGTGTGTGTGTGTGTGTGTTGTGTGTGTGTGTGTGTGTGTGTGTGTGTGTGTGCGTGCGTGCGTGCATGCGTGGTGTGTGCATGCGTGTGTGTGTGTGTGTGTGCATGTGCGTGTGTGTGTGTGCGTGCGTTGGTGCGTGCGGCTGCGCGCGTGCGCCGTGCGTGCGGTGTGTGTGTGTTATAGTATGTAAATATCGTTGCTCATCTCAAGCTTCAGCCCATAGTTAAGTAGTTAAGCTGCTATGCGAGCTCGGTAGGTATGTGGTATGTAGGTATGTCAATATCTCCGTCACTATTCAGGTGCCACCTTCACGTGATAAACTGGTGGGGAAAACTGTTCCACGGTCGAAAGGACATCAGTTAAAAATTCGTTGAATTTTTTTTTTATGATGGGGACGGTAGATGGATATAGAAGATAATAAAAAAAAAAATAAATAAATAAAAAATATAAAAATAAAATAAAGAATAATAATAATAATAGATGGTGGTAATAATAATAATAATAATATAATTAATAATAATAATAATAATAATAATAATAATAATAATAATAATAATAACCATGTTACAATAATTTTTGGCCTTCTTCTGTTCAGCATGATTTTTTGCTGATTTATCCTTTTAGAAACAGTCTATGTGCTAAACGTTTATAATTTACTGCTGATTCGCAATCTCTAGTCACCAAACATTTCCAGAATGTTTAGTTGACCTTACTGGAGAACATTTAGGGATAGATAGATTAGCAGCTTGTAAAATAGAATTAGCTATGTCAGAATACATACTATCCACATTATAAATACTCGCATTTTCTGTATTACAAAAGCCAGAAAACTTTCAAAATTTTCCCAATCAGCCTGCTTATAATTATATTTTGGGATTTTATCTTCTTCAATATCACACTGACATAACGTTTTGTTAAAAGTTATGATGATAGGCAAATGGTCACTACCCAGGGTGTCTGTATGAGTTAACCAATCACATTCAGTTACAAGTGCAGGCTGATACTAGAGATAGATCTAAGCTGACGCTCTATGGCTTGATATATCTGGTATTCTACTAACCTACCATCGTTTAATAAACATAAACATGAATCTACTATGTTTTCTACAAATCTGTTGCTGGAAACAGATATACAGTTTTTATCCCAAAATGGTGCATGAGCATTGAAATCTCCACCAATTAGCCATTTTTCATTATCTTGTAAAATACGAATCCACTCTGTGTTCAGATCGTTGGGTCCCTTAGGCAATATACGACACGATGTTCAGAATCAGGTGGTCATTAAACTTGACTCGTACTGCACATGAATAGAGATTTGGAACATTGTCAGGCATTGGTGGAGATCTAACGCTATAGCTTATCCCTTCTTTAATATAAATAGCGGCACTGATCTTTTCCAGACCTTCTACCTTCTGATGAACAGATTGAAGAAGATTGTAAAATGAGAGTTTGATAACTATTCTTTGAAAGGTGTTGAATCAAATAATGTAGATTTGTGGAAATAGATCTAGCATTCCGCTGCATTACTTTTACTACCTTGGGATTTCTAGAGGACATGATATCAGGGAAAGAGGAAGGTATGAGGAAGAGAGACAGTATGGAAAATTAGAAGTTCTCTACCCCCTCCCCAACGAAAAAACACCTACCTCCTTCACTTCTTGAACAAATACAACAGAAAACTGAAAAAGAAACCCTTCTTAAGTAAGCGTAATGATTAGATGAAATAAGAACAAAAGAAAATAAATAGATAATAATAAATGAAATTAAAGGGAACCAGGGGAAATTAGTAACAACAAAACCTTTGATAATGTGCATATACAGCTGCTGCAGATGTGAGTAAATACTATGGTATTTTATCTATTACTGCAGGTGCAGAACAAGATGATGTACAAAATGTCACCTGTCTCTCCACAGGCTGACATAATCATAATGTGTGTGTGTGTGTGTGTGTGTGTGTGTGTGTGTGTGTGTGTGTGTGTGTGTGTGTGTGTGTGTGTGTGTGTGCGCGTCCGCGTGTGTGTGACTCTCTCTCTCTCCTCTCTCTCTCTCTCTCTCTCTCTCTCTCTCTCTCTCTCTATCTCTCTCTCTCTCTTCTATCCGGGGGACGGATAGCCTAGTGGTCAGAACATTGCGCTGGCAATTTGACGACCCGGGTTCCAGTCCAGCTCGAGGAGATTTTTTCCTGGAGTTAACATCAGTGTTGACTCCACTCTCTCCAAAAGTCCTCGGATGAGACTTTAAACGAGGCCCGTGTGGCGAACGCACAGCAGAACATCTTGGCACACGTTAAATCCTGTTCCACTTTTCGTAAGAGTAGGCCATCGTGTGCGGTGGGAACAGACATGTGCAAAACTGCATACACACGGGGGCTGGATGTAAAAGCGCAAGAGTGCTTATTCCATTATCCTCGAAATAAAACAATAAATCAAATCAAATCTCTCTCTCTCTCTCTCTCTCTCTCTCTCTCTCTCTCTCTTCTCTCTCTCTCTCTCTCTCTCTCTCTCTCTCTCTCTCCTCTCTCCCTCTCTCTCTGTTTTGCTTGCTTTTTACTTTTCTTTTTACCCAGAGGGCTGCATTTTTAAAAGTTATTGTTATGCTTATTTCATAACCCTCTCTGTAAATAATTTTTTCTCTTCATTTCTTCTTCTTCTCCATTTTCATAGGCTACGAGAGAGAGAGAGAGAGAGAGAGAGGGAGAGAGAGAGAGAGAGAGAGAGAGAGAGAGAGAGAGAGAGAGAGAGAGAGATCGAGCACGAGAGAGAAGACAGCAAACACACACACACACACACACACAAGCAGGCACACACACAACACACACACACACAACACGACACGCACGCACGCACGCACGCACACACCCACACATACACCCTTCATACCCCCCCCCCCCAATCCAACTTACGCTCACCACCCTCCTACTGCAAACCCCCCCCCCCCCCCCTCCAACATAATAAAATCCTCATGCATGGACTGACAAACACGTACATACCAGCATTTTCTCGTTTCTGAGACAAGGGGAAAGTTCGGACTCTGTCATCTTTGAATCCTCACAATGCATGCTGACCGTCACAACAGTATCTTGCCCTTGGAAGCTGCTTGCTCTTCTTCTGCTGAAAAGAAACGACAACAACAACAACAACAACAAAATAAAACAACAAACAGGAGAATCGAATCCTACAATGGCTACCACCATTTGAAACATGTTTTTGACACATAACAGCAGTCACAAGAGAAGAGAGAATGAATGAAAGAATGAACGAATGAAAGATCTTTGTTTTCCAAAAGTTACAGATAAGTACTCGCATACTTTTTTCATCCGGCCCTTGCCCTGATTATAGGCACTCTGAGCAAAACCAGAAGGAACATCCCTCCCCCCAAAAAAAACAACACATCCACACCAATCTGACAATTACTACGATCAAACAATCAAGCGGTAAGTGAACGCACAGCTCATCACAGGTGCACAGTCTCTCATTCCTTTAATACCCCTTTCCCCCCAATTTCCTGGGAGAATAAAACTAAATTGACAACAGCCTGAAGTGCAGTTTATGTTAGTGCTTCTTTATATAGCCTGCTATCTCACCTAGAAATTAAAATTCAAGGTGTGCCGATGCGATGCGTACTTTCAATTAGGCCATCTCTCTCCTCTCTTTTCATTGGTGTCGGGATGTGGGCCCCAATAGTCTATGTCAAGTGAGCAAAATCATAACATACACAAGATTATACAAAGGTGTCATCATAAATAGAAATATAATGTGCACCTAGACAGTTCAGTGAAATAGAAACCTTTACATAAGAGACAACAGAATGGTGGGGGGAAAGAAGAAGAGAGGGGGGGGGAGAGGGGGAAAAGAAGAAGGAGAGAGAGAGAGGGGGAGAGGAAGAGGAGAGAGAGACGAAGAGAAGAAAAAGAAGAAGAAGACGGAGAGAAAGAAGAGAGAGAGAGAGAGAGAGAGAGAGAGAAGAGCAGACAGAAGACAGACAGACAGACAACGAGAGAGAAGAGAAGAGAGAGAGAGAGAGAGACAGACGAGACGAAGACGACACAGAAGGAAGATAGAACAGAGAGAGAGAGAGAGAGGAGAGAGAGAGAGAGAGAGAGAGAGAGAGAAGAGAGAGAGAGAGAGAGAGAGAGAGAGAGAGAGAGAGAGGAACTCGAACTCGAAATTTTTAATGAGGGTAATTGGGTAAGCCAGAGGCTTCTTTACACCAGGCCCTCATGGGGACAAAATGAAAAAAAAAATCAATCAATGAATTAATAAAGAAATGAATGTAAGATACCAAGCAACTCAATCATTCATGTTGCCATTCAATAATTGATAAATCAGGAAATCCATGAAAGGCATAACAAAGGGAACCAATCAAACGAATAAACAAGACCAATCAAACACGAACAACTACCTCCCTAACACCCCCTCTCGTAAACAAACAATTTTCCCCCAAAGTCAAAATCAGATACACACACACACACACACACACACACACACCACAACACACACACACACACACACACACATACACGCACACATAGGCGGCGCATGCACAAATAAATCATCTAAATACATATCCATACACATGCACATTCTCTTCTATACAATGTGATATGCTCATATCATAAACATCAAAATGCACATTAGATCCATGGCTATACATTCCAAAGCGTATCATTATTACTGACATATCTTCATATAGACGCAAATTAATAGCTGGACAATACAAATTCTACAAAATCGTATGAGCTGGATTCAGCGACCAGGACAAAAAAATGGCCCAACCTCAAACACAATGTCATAGATAGGCAAAATCACGAACACACGACTGTTACAAAATGTCCTACCTAATATTATCTCCCAAAAATCTTCTACCTACCAAAACACAGAGAGAGAGAGAGAGAGAGACAGAGGACAGAGAGAGAGAGAGACAGAGACAGAGAGAGAGAGAGAGAGAGAGAGAGTGGTACAAAATGTTTAAAGTGCATATGGAAACTGTGTTCACACACACACACACCCGCACACACACACACGCACGGGCACGCGCGCACACATACACATCACACATTAACCCATAACAATAAATATTAGTGAACACAAAAACCACACACACATAATCAAACACACGCACGCACACACACACACATTTAACACTCAAACACACACACACAACACACACACACACACACACACACACACACACACACACACACACACACACACACACACACACACACACACAAAACACACACAAACACACAGACACACACAACACACACACAGACTCACACAACACACACAAACACACCCACAACACACACACACACACACACACACACACACACACACACACACACACACACACACACACACACACACACACACACACACACACACACACACACACAAAAAACAACAACATAGCACAAAGATCATTGTCATCCCAAAGCACAATATAGCATACTCAAAACTGGAACATATTTAAATTGAATATAGTAACAACAACAAAAAGTTTTTTTATATCAAATATTCATACTACACTTGGCATGAAAATGATCTATAACATTTCCTAATAAATATCTGTGATACTCCCTTTTGAATGATGTCAAAGTGCATTTATTTTTGATGGAGGATGGTATTTCATTCCATAATCTGCTACCTGAGTATACAAGAGATGTCATAAAAAAATCAGTTCTAGGTCGAGGAGTAACAAGGATAATTTTATCTCGAATGCTTTTTACTGTAAATCTGTCACAAAGGTAATGCGGGGAAAGGTTGCTCATAATTTTATACATAAGTATGCCTTTATTGTACGACATCTCATACCAAAAGGGAGAAATTAAGCTCTTTGTAATGACTATTTCTAAGGAAGAAGATCTGAGAAGCATTAGCTTTAGTGAACGTCTGTATACACTTTCCAAGGGTTTTAAGCAATTCTTGCTAGCCAAGTCCCAACAAGTTGATGCATAGTCAATGTCAGGTTGGATGTATGCATAAAAAAATAATTTTCTGGTGTGCTGGTCAAGAAAATGCTTAATTCTATTGAGTTGGAAAACTTTTTTTTAGCTATTTTCTTGGACAGAGTATAGACATGACTTGACCATGATAGGTTATTATCAATATTAAGCCCAAGAAGTCTGTGTGAATTTACTTCTTCTAATACATCATTACAAACTTTTAATATATTTAAGTCACATATTTTAGCTTTAATGTTCTGACGTTTCTGACGTGTTGTAACTAACATGAATTTTGATTTATTTGGATGTAGGGCCATATGATTTGAGCCCGTCCATGTTACAAGTCTGTCAATATCAATATCTGTCGTCAAATTGCCAGCGCAATGTTCTGACCACTAGGCTATCCGTCCCCCGGATAGGGAGAGAGAGAGAGAGAGAGAGAGAGAGAGAGAGGAGAGAGAGAGGAGAGAGAGAGTGAGAGAGAGAGAGGAGGAGGATGAGAGAGGAGAGAGGAGAGAGATTTGATTTGATTTGATTTGATTTGATTTGATTTATTCTTTTATATCGAGGATAATGGAATAAGCACTCTTGTGCTTTTTTTACATCCAGTCCCCGTGTGTATGCAGTTTTGTAAATGTCATCTGTTCCCACCGGCACAAGCGGAACAGGATTTAACGTGTGCGCAAGATGTTCTGCGTGCGTTCGCACACGGGGCCTCGATTTTAAGTCTCATCCGAAGGACTTTTAGGGAGAGTGGAGTCAGCACTGATGTTAACTCCAGGAGAAAAATTAATCTCCTCGCCCGGATTCGAACCCGGGTCGTCAAATTGCCAGCGCAATGTTCTGACCACTAGGCTATCCGTCCCCCGGATAGAGAGAGAGAGAGAGAGAGAGAGAGAGGAGAGAGAGAGAGAGAGAGAGGAGAGAGAGGAGAGAGAGAGAGAGAGAGAGAGAGAGGAGAAGAGAGATGAGAGGAGGAGAGGAGAGAGAGAGAGAGAGCATATTAAGGTTACGCCTTTATCAAAACAAACCAAGTAGGCCTTTCGTTCACTAAGTGTTTATTTTCTCCTATTCAATTTTCCCCCCAACGTATATTCTAAGCATGAAGAGACGGGTAGAGAAGGGGGAATTCCTAACACAGAATTTCCAGAAGGTGGGGATGCTGTTTTATACTGACAGGCCCCGGGCATCCTGACGGAGGAGTTTTTAATTCTTTAAATTCTTATTTTGTACCACTTTATGTCACAGCAGATTTCTCTGCGTGAAATTCGGGCTGCTCTCCCCGGGGGAGAGCGCGTCGCCACAAGTGCAGCGCCACCCATTATTATTTTTTTCTTTTTCCTGTCTGCAATTGTGTTTGTTTCCTTACCAGAGTGGCTTTTTTCTACAGAATTTTGCCAGGGACAACCCTCTTGTTGCCGGGGGTTATTTTACGTTCGCTAAATAATAATGTGTAACACACGGGACCGCGGCTTATTGTCTCATCCGAAAGACTAGCACCCAGACCACCACTCATGGTCTAATAGATGGGGAGAAAAGTTTTGAACCCAAATGGGATTCAAACCACCGCACACTTCCGACCGTGACTTTTCGCTTTCTAGGCAGGCGCGTTACCTCTACACCACCGATCCATGGCACATTAGACCAGAGAAGTGTGGAGAAGATTCAGTATCAAACGACTGTGTATATGGCAGACCTGACAAAATGGTATCGATATCATAGCTGCTTTTCATCTGTAATATTTAACACAACTACCTGCACACTATCCCCCCCCCCCCAAGAAAAAAAATCATTCAAGTGTTCCACATTGACATCACGAAAAAAAACCGGTAATTATCGTAATGTTATTAATGACAACATCAATTCATGCAGATTTTCAACCCTAACACCACGACATCCGTACCAGCATCACATTTTCAAATTCAAATTCTTTATTTCCTGTCATCCCTTTAGGGATATGGAGGATTTTACATAACATCAATAAACAAAATCATAACTGAACAACATACAAGCGCCATGTAACTGGATATTTGAACAATTACTGTAGAACAAAAAGTGTCTGTTGACACTTATCACACTCTGAACAAAGTCTACATATTATTTCTGATACTATCAATCATTTTTAATAACATTGAACTGAGACTTCTTATTTGATGAAGAAAATATTTGCTCATATTTCAAAAGTGTTTGGATGTTTAGCGTAATATTTTGGTAAACATTTTTTTTTACGAGTCTCGTTGAACACAGGACAAATAAAAATGTAATGAAATTCGTCACCAGTATCACCACTATTGCATTTTTTTTTTTACAGTATCTTTCATTTTTTTAAAAAAAATCCCTCAAAACGTAGGATATTAATTGGCAGATTCTTGAGAAGTAATCTTGCCCACACAATCAGATTTTCAATTATGACATAGGAATATTTTTACACCGTTTTTTCTTCATCTTCCCTCGTGCACCTTCCTTGCATGTTTGTGTGATGCATCTTGAGAATTGATACGTACCTGTGGTATCATACGCAGATCAAAACGTACCAAGAGATGAACACAGAAAGCAGAGGGGATTGTCTCCGCAGGGATCACGCATGCGCTCAGGCCGATGTGTTACACGCACACACGCGTGCACACACAGACCTACACTTGTACTTACCACACGCACACGCACACGCGTGCGCCAACAAGTTTTGATGAGAATTAACATTAGGAGTATATTGCCATATTACGTTATTAACAACAAAAGCTGCTTTATTGATATTGCACAATCAGTTGTTCGCACTGCAGGGTTTTCATAGGTAATGTTATTTGTTTCATTGTTCACACGCTTTTCATTCCCCCCCTCCCCCCCATCATGATATCGAGTACACTTTTTTGACTTTAAAAAAATCCACTTTTGTATGGGAATTTCCCAATTAAGTGTGCTTCTGCCAATTAGACTTCTTCTTCTTTATCCTATCTTTAATATTACTGATAATGCAAAATTTATAACATGAAGTAAACATTTTTGGCAGGTATACATTCGATGTGCAATTGCTTTTTTTTTTTTTTTATCGCGTCAAACATTTGTTTAGCAATTTCTGCAGTACCGCGCGAAACGCCCCTCTCCCCATCAAGAAAAAACAAACCCCAAAACATTTTCTTTCGATATGCATAAAAAGAAAGAAAGAAAAAAAAAAGAACGAAAGATTGAGGAAAAGTAAAAAGAAAGAAAGAAAAAGACCCATTCCAAAACCTACCCCCTTGCCCGCCCCCCCCCCCCCCCCCACCACAACAAAAAAAAAAAAAAAAAAAGAAAAGAGAAAGAAAAAAAAGAGAAAGGAAGAAAAAAGTGAAAGAAGGCAAGAAAGGGGAAACAGAATGAATAAAGGATCCTTTGCTTTTCAAGGGTTAAAGATAAGCTTTCACATACTTTTTTCATCCACCCTTGCCCTGATTCGGACTATAAAAATAAAACAAACCCCAACCCCCCCCCCAAAAAAACCCCAGCCCACTAAAGACCTAACAACAACAAAGTTCAACCTATGGTTAAAAAAGGAGATAAAAAAATGTATTCTACATACATATAATCCAGAACTGATCCAAACATGAATGTCAAAACAGATACACTGATGAAGTTTCCCAGATAGTCAGCAGGGAAGGGCTATTCAACATCCTTCCAAAAATTGGTTGCCCCCCAAAACTCCAGAGTCTCATAAGATCCTTTCATGATGACATGAAAGCAACAATCCAGTATGAGGGCAGCATGTCCAACCCATTTGACATCAAGAGTGGACTCAAGCAAGGCTGTGTGCTTGCTCCCACCCTCTTTGGCATCATTCTTTGCCCTGCTCCTAAACACGCTTTTGGAACTGCAACAGAAGGTGTATACCTACGCACCAGACCAGCGGTCGACTATTCATATCTGGCTCGGCTGAAAGCAAAAACAAAAGTGATGGAGAAAACAATTAGGGACATGCTTTCTGCTGATGCTGCTGCTTGTCACTTCTCACACTGAGCAAGAACTCCAATGCCTCATGGATAGGTTTTCCCAGGCCTGCAAAGACTTCGGCCTGACAATCAGCCTGAAAAAGACCAATGTGCTGAGCCAGGACGTGGTTACTACACCAGCCATCTGCATCGATAACTACCAGCTTGATGTCGTACACCAGTTCACATACTTGGGATCCACCATCAGTGACAACCTGTCCCTTGATGCCGAGATCAACAAGCGCATCGGCAAGGCTGCTACGACCTTAGGACGCCTCACCACCCGCGTCTGGGAGAACCCAAAGCTGACAATTTCCACCAAGATGGCAGTGTACAACGCCTGCATCGTCAGCACTCTCCTTTATGGCAGTGAAACATGAACAAGTTACTCCAAAGAGGAGCACAAACTGAACAGCTTCCACCTGCGCTCTCTCCGACGCATCCTAGGCATCCACTGGAGTGAC
>CM060337.1:2764985-2767485 GCA_030674155.1 Stramonita haemastoma
CTTCATCTTTCTGTGTCACATTACATAATGGACATAACAAATCATGATAACTATGTTTTCTATATTGTCACAGTGATTATGACGTCTTTAGTTTGTTTTGGTAGTAGTCACTAAAATTACGACGTCTGGAGTTGTTTTTTTGGGGGGAGAAATTGAAACGTTACTCGCTATAAGGAATAATTTTATCAGTAGCCAGTAATTTGCTTTTTGGTGAAGGTGGGTGCCTGTGTACGTTTTTTTTTAACGGTCGGGTTGTTTTGGGGCTGGGTTTTTCCCCCTGTTCTGTTTGTTTGTTGTTGTTTTTGTTTTCTTTTTTGTTGTTTTTTTTTTTTTTTGGGGGGGGTGTTGTTTATTGTTTTGGGTGTTGGGTTTAATGTTGGCGGTTCTTTGGCTGGTTTCCAGTGGTATGTGACTAGATGCTAGTTTGTGTGTGTGTGTGTGTGTGTGTGTGGTGTGTGTGTGTGGTGTGTGGTGTGTGTGTGTGTGGTGTGTACAGCCATAGTTTTGGTGATTGTGACATAGGAAGTTTTTTTTGTTGTTGTTTATGGTTGAAATTTGTTTAGACTGTGGAGAAATCCTGCTTGAATGAAGACAATTTGTGACTGGCATCCTAGATGTGCCAGAGGACTTGGAAACTTTCTTCGCATTTGCTTATTTTATTTATTTATTTATTTATTTTTGCTGCCTCGTCCTCTGTTCCCACGCCGCTCATTTCGATCTCCCCGCCACAACCATACCCTGATTCGTTGTGTCTCATCCCCGGGATCGCAGTCCACAGGGAGCACATCAATATTAGCCGCGTGGGGCCACCAGCCAGAGGGGCCCGCATTTCTGCTGGTCACTTGGTGGTGTTCAGTGGTGCCTGTTCTGAGCTAACATACGCAGAACACCACATACTAACCCCCATACAAACGACAGTATTATCTCAGTCGCGGAGCCAGACTGTGTGAGTCACCCACCTAAGGTGGCGACCACCACAACGTCCCTCCAACGACCGCCTCCCCGCGAACCTCCAACCCCAAAGGCTTTGACACAAATTCACCACAGAAGCGTATGGGGAAACCAAACCTGAGGTCACCATGAGACCAGAGCAACGGAAGCCACCGAATCAGAGGCAATTTTTATTATTGCATGATGATCAGTGATGATGAGGATGATGTAATGATGCTGCTGTGGAAGTGCATCCGCTTTGAGACTACTTGATAGGGTTGTACTCTACGCTTACTGTCATAATATATCCAGCGTCAACCGGCCGGAGATATACAGACATCTGCAGTGTTGGTCAGGTAATTAGAGCAACACTCTCAAATTCGCATCCGTAAAGTGGATGAAGCTCGACTGTGTGGTCCCAGTCTCCCCACTGAGCCCACAGCACACTCACTCTCGGTAGGAGCCGGCCGGAGTCCGAAAAATCCCTATGACTCTTATGGGACTCGAACCCGCGACCTTCCAGTCTGAAATCCAAGGCACTAACCACTGCTAGTGTGCTTATTTTTTTATTTCATATTTTTGTGAGAACAATCTTCCTTTGAATCAGCGTGTGTTGTGAATTCTTCAGAGGCTTTAGCTGCGTGGTGGTTCTGGACTTCAGAGGGGGTAGCTTGCTGACATGCGGGACAGCTGGTGTGGACAGTGTGTGTGATGATAAGGCAAGGGCGGAAGGGATGTTGAATGCATGATAAGTGGTATCCCTTATGTTTTGAATGGCTCTGATGTTTTTTTTTTATATCTAGAACATGATATGACTGTGTAATGTTTGGGTGGAGGTTTAAGAATGGTGAGCCTGTTGATATTGGTAGAAAGGTTTGACTTAGTTTTGTTGTGCAGAGATTGAAAAATAAATGGGGTTGGGTTGTACTCTGGGCGTGAAGCTGATGATGATGGTGTATTGAATCAGTAGAAATGTTTGAGGTTTTGTTTGGTTGAGTAAATGGTTGGATGTTTTTTTATAATAAATGTTTGAAATATTAATTGGTGTCTGTTTTGTGTTGTCTGAGTTAGTGTGATAGGTGAGGAGGGGGATTTCTTAATGCATCCCATTAGGGGGTGACATATATCTTAAACATGTACGTTCAGGTCAGATATACCAAGTCTAAATTTTGCTGTGATATGTTTCAATTGTCGATTCATATCATGTTGTAAATAACATTTTAAATCATGGCCATTACAGTATGTTCTATAAAATTTAAACCTTTGGCTAGTATCAATGTGATGGCTTAGTTTTTGACAACTGCAGTCAATCAATCATTGAAGAAAAACTTTAAGGAATACACAAGCATCACCCACACCTTGATTCAACCAGACATCTCCAAAACCATTCTCATATAAACAGACACGCACGCTTGATACCCACTGTATCTTTCCTCTTGCATCTAAATTATACATTTTATACATCTCATATGGTAGTCTCAGCTCTTCCATTTAAGGCACCTTAATCCAATGACAAATACAGTTAACAGCAGAATTTATGTACAAAGGACATACGTTAGCTTCACCATAG
>CM060337.1:2772485-2787485 GCA_030674155.1 Stramonita haemastoma
TGTTGTTTGTGTGTGTGTGTTTGTGTGTTGTGTGTGTGTTGTGTGTGTGTGTGTGTGTGTGTGTGTGTGTGTGTGTGTGTGTGTGTGTGTGTGTGTGTGTGTGTGTGTGTGTGTGTGTGTTGTTTGTTTGTGTGAGTGTATGTGTGTGTTTGTGTGTATGCGCGCGCGCGTGCGTGCGTGCGTGCGTGTGCGTGCATGTGCGTGCGTGCATGCGTGCGTGTGTGTGCGTGTGCGTGCGTTCGTGCATACGTGCGCGCTCACAGTGTGTGTGTGTGTGTGTGTGTGTGTGTGTGTGTGTGCGTGTGTGTGGTGTGTGTGTATACGTAAGCAGCTGTGGATTGATCCCATTGACGTTACGATAAAGGTCATACAGGTCACATGGGGGGGGGGGGGGGGGCACTTCTTGGTCATTTTATATGATACAACACGACTACGATAGGTGTTTGTATATCAGAGAGAGAGAGAGAGAGAGGAGAGAGAGAAGAGAGAGGAGAGAGAGGAGGAGGAGATGGAGAGAGAGAGAGAGAGAGAGAAACAGAGACAGACAGACAGACAGACAGACAGACAGAGATAAGAGAGAGAGAGAGAGAGAGAGAGAGGAGAGAGAGAGAGAGAGAGAGAGAGAGAGAGAGAGAGAGAGAGAGAGAGAGAGAGGACATAGAGGTGGACAAGACAGAGAGACAGACGGTGTCGGAGAGAGAGAGAGAATGAATGAATAATCTTTATTTTTCAAGGGTAACAGAGTAAGTATTACATACTTTTTTTCATCCGGCCCTTGCCCTGATCAGGGAATAAAGCTAAGAAACCCCCTCCCTACCCTACATACCAGCATCACCACCAGAAGCAGTTCAACCAATATTTTAAAAGAAGAAAACAGAATACATTCAACAAAACGCGTCATCCTAACTGGATACACTGATAATTATTTAAACAAAAAAAAATAATATAGCAAAAAATATTAAAAAATAGCAAATATTTAGGACCATGAAACAGAAGGCATTAACAAATCTATAATGCATGAGCGTGTGAGTGTGTGTGTGTGTGTGTGTGTGTGATGAGAGAGAGAGAGAGAGAGAGAGAGAGAGAGAGAGAGAGAGCATCTTCAAGTTACATCGTCATCAAAACAAACCAGACTACAAAATATGTCAGAAGATTCACACTTCTATTTAAAAAAAAAAAAAATCAAAAAAAATCAATGAAACCTAGATCTATAAGCTCACAATGTGGCAAATCTAACAAGGAATAGAAAACCCGAAAAGCAACACACACACACACACACACACACACACACACACACACACACACACCACACACACACACACACACAGAGAGAGAGAGAGAGAGAGAGAGAGAGAGGAGAGAGAGAGAGAGAGAGAGAGAGAGGAGAGAGAGAGAGAGAGAGAGAGAACACACACACACACACACACAACAGAGACAGAGACAGAGACAGAGACAGACAGACAGACAGACAGATACACAGAGAGAGGAAACACAGAGACAGAGAGAAGCGGACAAGACAGACTGACAGACAAACTAACAGACAGAGAGACGACAGACGGACAGGCAGACGAACAGACAGCCAGAGTTGTGGTCAATCTTATCATCTAAAGCTATCAGAGGGCCACTTCAATACGTTTCTTTTCCATCTGTCCCTGGGCCCAAGAGGCCGAAGTGTAACGGAGTAATGTTGCCTGTCACTGCTGCAGTCACCTCCATGTGTGAAATGATTAAAAGGAGAACTTCGTGAGATAGCAGAGACAGGCCGACAGACAGACAGACAGACAGGCTGACAGACAGACAGACAGACAGACAGACAGACAGACAGACGGGCAGACAGACAGACAGACAGATGCACACATACGTACAAATACAGACAAACAGGAAGATGCACACACACATACAAATACAGACAGACAGAGAGATGCACACGTACACGGAAATACAGACAGAAACAGATGCACACATACACATACACAAAGGCAGGTAGGCAGACAGACAGACAGACAGACAGACAGACAGACAGACAGACAGACAGACACACACACACACACACACACACACACACACACACACACACACACACACACACACACACACACACACACAGAGTATCAACTTCACCCCCCACCCTCACCCCAAAGTCCTGCAGATGACATTATAAACAATTTGGCCTAGGCCAAAAGTTGTGTCAATTATTGATGTCAGCTCATTGCCAAGGCCTATACTAAAATGTTGTGATGTTGTAAAATGTTATGTTGAGATTGCCTTCAGCCATGACAAGCTCTTAACAGAACAACCTGCACTCTCCTTCAAAGGAGAATAAATCCTCTGAAGTCGGAGTATGGCTGCCTATATGGCGAGGTACTTGAAAACAGTCATACACGCAAACTTCTCATTCATTGTGCAATTTCAATCTCACAGTGATTCCCAGGTGGGATGAGTGAGTCAGAGTGCACATTCCGGGTGACCCCCCAGAGTGTTAAGCTGGGGAACAACAACAACATTATAAACAATTAATGTTAAAAACTCGTTCCATCTGTCGGAATTCTACACCATAATTATTGTGCCAGAAGGAAAAAGTAACCAGATCTAAAACCCACAATCACACAGGCGTCGTGTTAACACGTCATTGCGGGCACCTTAATGGTGGGCAAAAAGGGTTGCGTACGCAAAATCTCACCATTGATTAATCTTGGAGCTGTTGCCGAAGAACAACAAAAACAAACAAAGTGTTAGCCATTCCTAACACTCTCTGACCGTTTTCTGAAGACTTCAGGCAGCCACATGCATAGTTAAAGTTAAAGTCTGTCCCGAGCCTATGGCTCATCAGGCCGGTGCTTATCCCGGTTTCTGTGGCGTTAAGCAACTGAGAGTCATAGACTCCCCCCTGGATAGGACGCCCGTCTATCGCAGGGTTAACCCCCAACACAAGGTTGGTACCCCTTTTACACCTGGGTGGGGTGAGAAAATAGCCGTAAAGTGCCTTTTCCAAGGGCACAACGCCATAGCCGAAAGCTGGGATCGAACCCGCAACCTTTAGATTACGAGTCCAACGCCCTAACCACTAGACTACAGCGGCGGCTAAGGCACATGCATAAGAGAACTCTACAACTTTGAACTCCGAATTTCTCATGACTACAGGCCAACAGCCCCCCTTTTCATTGGGACAAACACAATCGTCCTACGTTATTCTGACGTGATAATATATATATATATATATATATATATATATATAACATGATCAATAAACACCATACTGGTGCTGCATGAAAGTGTTCATAGAGGTAACTGCAGAAGGCAAATGAAAACAATCTGAATCATAAGAGACAGAGAATGAATGAATGAATAATCTTTATTTTTCAAGGGTTACAGAGTAAGCATTACATAGTTTTTTTCATCCGGCCCTTGCCCTGATCAGGGAATAAAGCTAAGAACCCCCTACCCCAACAAACCAGTATCACCAACAACAGCAGTTCAACCAATATTTTAAAAAATTATTTACATTTGTTCGAAAAATAAAGATTATTCATTCATTCATTCTGTCTCTTATAATTCAGATTGTTTTCATTTGCCTTCTACAGTTACCTCAATGAACACTTAAAAGAAGAAAACGGGATACATTCAACAAAACACGTCTGTAACTGGATACACCGATAATTATTTAAACAAAAGAAAAAAATGTATTCGCAAATACATAGTCCACAAGTGACTGGAACATTATGTAGACAGATGCACTGAATATATTTACGTGAAACAAGCAGAGAGAGAGAGAGAGAGGAGAGAGAGAGAGAGAGAGAGGAGAGAGAGAGAGAGAGAGAGAGAGAGAGAGAGAGAGAGAGAGAACACTGAAATGATTTAAAGTACATTGACCTTGGACCACAATACATTTGTTGGCCCTGGGGGTTCGGCAAGGATTCATTCAAATTATTAGCAAAGCAAATGCATAAACATTTATCAACGATTAAAGAGAAAAAAACACAATTATTCCATTTCATGATTGAAACCCGAAATCAACCATGATACAGCTACAAAAGAACAAAAATCATGTCCAATAAAACATGCATATTAAGGATATATATGATCGTAACAGCTTGTCAAGAAAGCACTTGGGTCAACAGTATTTTCCTTTTGTTAATAGAATGAAAAATATATCTAGACAAACTGTGCCTGTACTCGTCATTTGTGCTTTGAGCAGATCTGGTAATGGCACATTGACGCACTTGCTTAAGAACTTTTCCCTCAAGTCTGTGTACATGCAACATTCCATGAGAAAGTGGGCTTCATTTTCAACTATTGTTTTACAAAAAGGACACATTTTTCTTGAGCATTTTCATTATATCTATATACATTATTATTAAGAGGTAGAACGTACATCTTGCTTGTGTAATTGCTACTCGAAAGCAGTAGACATCAATAGAGTTTATATATTGCTCTTTTTCAAAAATACTTTTAAACATCTGTAATTGTCATACCTCTCTCTATTTCATATAGTCCCATCCCATTCTTGAATGAACAGATCCACTAATCTTTGTTTAAACATACCTAAGAAAGCTTTTACATCTCCCACACTTTGCTGCATCCAAACAATGTTAAAACCTGTTTCACACAAAATTTCTCTTATTTTTGAAATCCAGCAATGTTTCCCATGTCTATCTAACTCTAGCTGCATGCAGTAAGCATTATATGATATTCTATTTTGATCTAATTGCAGTAGTTTTAACCAGTACTTAATGGCTCTTATACAGGAATTGACATAAAGTGGATATCTTCCTAAATCACCGTATACCATCTTATTGGGTGTCCTTACTGGTACTCCTAAAAATCTTTTACATGCCATCAAATGAATTTTCTCGATGTGTTCTAGTCTGTTTGTGCCCCATATTTCTGATGAGTACAATAGAATTGGCTGAATCTTAATATCGAAAATCTTGAAGAAAGTACGAACGTTCATCTCTTTATATCTATGAAAGACTTTATTTAACTGAATCACTGCCTTCCTTCCCTTAGTGGCTAAATGTTCTGTACCCAATTTACAGCTAATCTTTGTTGTGGAATTAAACCCAAAATAACAATACTGATTCACGACTTCTAACCTAATACCACTGTAATACCATTGTTCTTGTTCTGAAAGAAATCCCCTTTCCTAAAGACCATCACCTTTGTTTTATTGATGTTGACACTCAATTGTAAATTATTACAGCAGTCTTTTAAAATATTTAATTGATGTTGCAAACCTCCTGGGGTTGTTGAAAACAGTGCAACATCGTCTGCAAACATCAGAATAAAGATATCCATAATATTTGGTAATAACTGGACTCCATGCCTTCCTTTTTCATTCATATCATCAGCTATCTGGTTAATGAATACTGAAAACAACATAGGACTCAGAACACAGCCTTGCCTGACTCCTATTGGACATTCAAGAAACTCTGATAATTGGCTGTTTATTCGTATACACGATAATAATGAGTTATACATGGCTGATAATGAAGCAAAAAAATTTCCTTTTACCCCCTGACTTAATACAGCTTAAAAGTTTATCATGTTTAACCGAGTCAAAAGTTTTTTTAAAGTCAACAAATGCAACGTACAGCTTTTTACCTTTCTTAGACATACACTTCTGAACAATTGAATATAGATTGAAAATCTGGTCTATCGTAGAATATCTTTTTCTAAAACCTGCTTGATTTTCACAGATCAAGTGATTATTTTCTAGCCACGAATATAACCTTGTGTTTAATTTAGAAGTATAACATTTAGATAGTATACTCAGTAATGATACTCCCCTATAATTGTCTACTAGCTCTGGATCCCCCTATTTATAAATCGGAATAATAATGGCTTTGGACCATACCTGTGGATATATACCTTTACTGAAAATAGTATTGAAAAGCTTGAATATGAACTGTTTAGCTTCACTAGTTACATTTTTTAGCATTTCTGCAATAATTTTATCAATCCCGCATGCCTTACCAGACTTCAGTTTATGTATAGCTCTATTTATTACTTCTTCTGTAATCTCTCTATTCAGTTCATGTTCATTTTCTTCTAACAGATCTGCGTTTGTGTGTATGCATTGATTAAATACTGCTTCCTTACTTTGAAATACCTCTTTGAAATAGTTAACCCAGCCTGTCTTATTTATTTTGTTTGAAACTCTATCTTTATTAAAACAACCCATACTCCGCAGGTCTTTCCAGAACAGTGCTGAATTTGAACTATTGTTAGCTAGAGACTCTACTTTTGTTTTCTAAATGTTTGGCGTTTGGTCTTTGATAACTGTCTATATTTTTCCGTGTTGTAACATAAATCTGTCTGTCATTCTCGTCTTTTGTTTTTCTAAATAAATTCAAGGCTCTTCTTGTCTCTTTTTTTAACCTGATGACACTCATCATCAAACCACCTTGACCGTTTTTTTCTGACAAGTATGATGTCTAGTGAGCATACAACTGCTAGCCTCATTCAGGCATTGTGTAAATTGCTCCAGAGCATCATCTATGTCATTATCAAGTAGGTTTAAGGCACTAATAATTCTGTTCTGCATGGTAAGGCTGTTAAGTGTTTCAATAAATTCTTCTTTCTTATCATCTTTCCAAACAACTTTTTCTACTACACTATGTTCCTCTTCATTAGTTTGTTCATCATCATTTTGTTTAGTCACATCCCATTTTAAACCAATCCTCATAAAAACAGCAGATGATCTGACTCTGTAGTACTACTAATGTCTGCAGTTACAATATCGACAGATGCATGCCATTCACAAGACATTATAAAATAGTCAACTGTGCTGGCTCCTGAGATTGAAATATATGTATATCCGTCATCAAAGTCATGTTGACACAGACCATTCAAAATTAAATAATCAAACATATTACAAATTTCAAGTAGTTGACTGCCAAATAGATTCCTCTGTTTATCTTGTGAGTTTCTAATAAAATCACTTGTGACATACACTGTTTTTAAGTCCCCATCAAACTCATCATCAGAAAAAGAATTATTCTCACATGCTGTTCTTGCATTCAAATCACCAGTTAATAGAACAGAAAAATCATCATTCAATTCTTGCAAGTCCAATATGCACTGCTCCAGCATTTCCATACCATATCCATTTGGGTGATGTTTCCAGAACACAGAATCATATGGAGGTATATAAGCACAGGTTAAAAGTACATTTTTATTAGTTTGCAACAGATTCTTCTGAATGTTTAGCACAACTATATTATCATATTTTATATCAACCTTATCAATGTAGCAGGCATACTTCTTTCTCACCATCACAATCACTCCTCCAGAATATCGGCCTTGATGCGACAATTTCTTGGCCTTTGATGTAAATACAACAAAATCACTGAAAAGTGGTGATTCAAAATCATAGTTCATAAACGTTTCTGCTAAACATATAAAATCATGTAGCTGAAGAGAGTTAACAAAATCATTATTTTCTAATTTTTGCAATAAGCCATTAACATTATAATTTAGAAAATTAATATGTTGCTTATGTACATTATCTACAAACCTGTGTGTCTCATTCTCTTTGGGTTCACCAAAAAATAAGCCACAAGGTTGACTTTTATTTTCATTATATTTAGATATTGTTTTTGTGGCCGGGCCAATGTCCTATTTCTTGGAGACAGAGGCTCCAGAATTAGCAGGCTTCCTTTTATCATGTGAGGCCACTCCACTCTCATGGGGATGTTCCCCCACTGAAACTCTCCTGAGAGAGTTCAGGATGCTGGACTGACTCACTGACCTGCGTGACTCTGTGTGCATGCTTGGAGCTTCTTGTTTCTGAGAGGCAGCACGCGTGATAGGCCTTGGCTGCCTCCCTGTTCCTGATGGCTGGGCATTACACAGGCTTACAGGCCCTGTCTTGCCCTGCTCTGTCACCTCCAACTCTCTCTGAGGATCTGCTTTTTTTTACTACTGCTGGTGTCTGACTGTTTACGGACTACTTTACCCACTTTGCCTCTGCTTTTCTTTAACTTTACTGTCACCATGGTTTTCTGTGCTTTTCACTCTGTTGTCTTGGTCTCCAGTGCCAGTCGATTCGTCAAAGTTGATATTGGTCAGTTCTTGTGATTCATTAACCTTTGTAGTTACTTGGTCAGTGTCTGTAATATTCAGTTCATGTTCATGACTGTTAAGACCAAGTTGCTGAAGTGTTTCCATGTCATATGTCACCTTTAATTCAGTCTTGTTCCCTGTGATTTTGTCATCACTTGTCTGCATTTCCTCCCTGGGTGAAGAAGGAAAATGGCTGTCTTTGTCCTCAATGTCTTTGTCCTCAATGTCTTTGTCCTCAATGTCTTTGTCCTCAATGTCTTTGTCCTCAATGTCTTTGTCCTCAATGTCATCCTCATTTTCATCACTGTTACGTCTGTCTTCATTTTTCTTTGAGTCATCATGACTGCGGTAACACTCCCCAGCAGCTGTACACACTGTGTATATGTCACTTTCTTGTATATTTCTGCCTTGGTTTTGATGACTGTCTGTACCACAATCACAGTTATCTTCTCGTTTATTACGAGTTGCTCTGGTCCCTTTGAGGCTCTGGTCTTCAAGAAACACAAATCGTTTGTGCTCAGGCATTGGAGAGTCATTTTCTTCTTCACTGTAAGCTGGAACAACTGGTCTCCTGTCGGAATCATCATGGTAGTGTCTTTGCTGAATCCTGGCATGGACAGAGTCTCTGGAATTGGCCTTCTGCTTCCTGCACTGCTTCTTGAGACAACGTTCCCAGGTTTTTGTTGAAAGACCCTGCCAGAGTAAGGTTGCCGCTGACGTCTGACGTTTGGTGGAGGAGTTTCGAACTTGTCATCCTTCGGTCGGAATGGAGGTGACCTGGAGATTCTTCCTGGCTGACTCTTGCTTGTGTTGCCAGTTGTTTGTCTGCTGGACCAGCCTCTGTCTCGTCCTCTCTGTCTGTTGTATTGGAGATGTGGCCAGTCTTCTGCTTTCTGAGCTGACCTTGCTGTACTCTGTTGCTCTTCAGGAAACCTTGGTCTTGACTCCTGTCTGTCCCTGACCTGTAGTCTTCCATTATAGAAATATGCTAGTCTGCCCTGACTGCGATGAAGTCAATCAGGTCCTTTTGCTGTGAGGTGAGGTCAGATGCGACGCTAATGCCATTTTGTCTGAGGTCTTCTCTGAGATATGAATTCCCCAGCACAGCCCTTTTGTCTGCCATCCTGCTGAACTGCAGCAGGATTGGGTGTGGTTCGCTTCCTTGCTGCCGCGGTTTCCCCAGTCGGACTGCTGTAACAATGTCGTCTTGATGCCAGTAGGTTGCTGGGTTATAAGAGTTCAGAAGATGTACAATGATTTGCATTGTAGTAGCCCTGTCCTCATATTGATTTTCTTCTATATTGAAAAACACAACATTGCATGCCTTTGTATCTTGTTCAATCACTTGTACGTTCCTTTCCAGAGAGAGAGAGAGAGGGAGGGAGAGAGAGAGAGAGAGAGAGAGAGAGAGAGAGAGAGAGAGAGAGAGAGAGAGAGAGAGAGAGAGGAGGGAGGAGAGAGAGAGAGAGAGAGGGAGAGGGAGAGAGAGAGAGAGAGAGAAGAGAGAGAGAGAGAGAGAGAGAGAGAGAGAGAGAGAGAGAGAGAGAGAGAGAGAGAGAGAGAGAGAGAGGAGAGAGAGAAGAGAGAGAGAGAGAGACAAGGCAAGGCAAGGCAAAGTCTTTTATTCGAGGATAATAGATAAGCACTCGTGTGCTTTTTTACATCCAGTCCCCGCCCTTTTCAGAGGATACATCAAGTTGAAAATATACTAAACAATAAGACTTTACGCAGTACCAAACAACACACAAGAATAAAGGACACTATATATGATAAGGTAATAAAATGCACTCATTCAGAAGACAAAAATCAGAAGTCACAATAAAAAATTTTGATTATGGAAAAAAAGAAAAGCGTTAGTAGATAAGGAGCAAACAAGAGAACAAAATGAAATAAACAACCGAAAACATCAATCCACCACTATCTATCAAAAATTGTACATGTAATATAAATCATACATTTGGATAAAAGGGGATTTTTTTTTTTTTTATTAAACTAGCATCCTTATTGAAGGGGGGGGGGGGGGGAGACATACTACCAATAAAATTATAATAAAAAAAGAAAAGAAAAAACAAACAAACATAAAACATCCTAGATGTTTAAAAAAAAAATAGGCATATCATTTTTTTCAATCAGAGAGAGAGAGAGAGAGAGAGAGAGAGAGAGAGAGAGAGAGAGGAGAGAGAGAGAGAGAGAGATGAGTGAGAGAGTCACAGAGAGACACAGACAGAGAGACAGACAGAGAGACAGACATAGAGACAGAGAGACAAACAGAGAGAGAGAGAGAGAGACAGAGAGAGAGACAGAGAGAGAGAGAGACAGAGAGAGAGAGAGACAGAGAGAGAGACAGAGAGAGAGACACACACATATATAGAGAGAGAGATACAGACAGACAGAGAGACAGAGAGAGACAGAGGAGGGGGGGGGGGACAGCGACACAGACAGTCCTAGGGGTGGGTGGTGTCATCGACCCTCAAGACCTTGACCTTTCCCCTTTCAAGGGAGGCGATCGGTGCAGCGCGGGAAAAGAGCCTCTGTAAATATTGGAGAGAGAGGGGGGGAAGGGGGAAGAGAGAGAGAGAGAGAGAGAGAGAGAGGAGAGAGAGAGAGGAGAGAGAGAGAGAGAGAGAGAGAGAAGGCAAGGCAAGGCAAGGCAAGGCAAGGCAAGGCAAAATATTTTATTCGAGGATAATAGATAAGCACTTGTGTGCTTTTTTACATCCAGTCCCCGCCCTTTTCAGGGATACATCAAGTTGAAAAGATACTAAACAATAAAGCTTTATGCAAACCAGACAACATACAAGAATAAGGACACTATATATGATAAGGTAATAAAAATGCACTCGATCAGAAGACAAAAATCAGAAGTCACAATAAAAGATTTTGATAATGAAAGAATAGAAAAGTGTTAATAGGTAAAGAGCAAACAAGAGAAGAGAATAAACAACTGAAAACATCAATCCACCACCATCTGTCAAAAATTATACATGTGACATAAATCATACATTTGGATAAAAGGGGGGAAAATTTTTTTAAAAACTAATATCCTTATTGGAGGGGGGGGGGGGGGGGAGATACTGCCAATAAAAATATAAATAAAATCAACAATTATAATGATCCAAATACCAAAAGTAAGGAACCATACCAAGTATCAAACAACAGGCAAGAATTAACACAGAGATACAATAATAAGGTAATGTTATAAAGTCACTGATTCAGAAACGAAAATGAGAAGTAAGAATCAATGATGATTTTGAGTTGAATAAAGAAAGCAAGAAAAACAAAGAAAAAACAAAAACAAAACAAAACAAAGAAAAGGCGCAATAATTAAGAGTAAACATGAAAATATGATGAGGTTAAATGACTGAAAGCATCAATCTACCACCATCTAACATCAAATAAGTCCCATAAAACAAGATTTTGATAAAGGGGAGAAAGAACAACAACAACAGGTAAGGAATACGACAGAGATACAATATTATGGTAATGTTATAAAAAGGCACTCATTCAGAAGCAAAATATGGAGTAAGAATCAATGATTATTTTGATTTGGATGATAAAACAAAAACAAAACAAACAAAAAAAAAACAAATAAACAAACAAAAACAACACACACACACACACACACCACACACACACACACACACACACACACACACACACACACACACACACACACACACACACACACACACACACACACACCACAAAAAAAGGCGCAATGATTAAAGAGCAAACATGAGAACATGATGAGGTTGAATGACTGAAAACATCAATCCACCACCATCTGTCATCAAAATAGTCCCATACAACATAAGTTTGATAAAAGGGGGGAAAGAACAACAACAACAAACCCAACTCAACACACACACACTCACACACACACACACACACACAACACACACACACACACACACACACAACACACACACACACACACACACACACACACACACACACACACACACACACACACACACACACAAAAGGGCGCAATAATTAAAGAGCAAACAGAGAATATGATGAGGCTAATGACTGAAAACATCAATCCCACCACCATCTAGCATCAAAATAGTCTCATAAAACATAAGTTTTGATTAAAGGGGAGAAGACAACAACAACAAAAAACCCAACTCACACACACACACACACACACACACACACACACACACACACACACACACACACACACACACACACACACACACACACACACACACACACACACACACTCTCTCTCTCACACTCTCTCTCTCTCTCTCTCTCTCTCTCTCTCTCTCTCTCTCTCTCTCTCTCCTCTCTCTCTCTCTCTCTCTCTCTCTCTCCACACACACACACACACACACACACACACACACACACACACACACACACACACATACACACACACACACACACACACACACACACACACACACACACACACACACACACACACACACACACCACACACACACACACGCACACAGAGGGAGGGAGGAGGAGAAGGGGGAGAAGGAGAAGGGGATATAATTGGTTTATTATTTTTGGTGCATCAAGTGGATTAGAAGGTGAATTTTGAAGGTTGTCAATGATTGATGCTCTTTAATTGAATCGGGAAGGGAGTTCCACAGCACAGGGCCTGAGTATAGTAAACTAGATTTAAACAAGTCTATTCTTGGGATTGGGACACTTGGCTTTTCAGTATTTCTGGAATGATTCATTGCGAACTTATCTCTTAAGGATGTGGGGACAGCTCCTGCCATTATCTTAAACATAAAAATGTCTTTGTTATATTTTAGTCTTTGTTGTAGGGGAGAATATTTAACTGGGTATAATCCACTTCAAATAAAGTTGTTTTCTTCAGGAGGATAAGTTTGAGAGCACGTTTATACAGACTTAGTAACGGTTTCATAGTGTTTGCACTGGCAGAATCCCATAGGGTTGAGGCATAGTCTATTGAGGATTGTATGTAAGCTTGGAAGAATAATTTCCTTGAATTGTGGTCAAGGAAATGTTTAATTTTAGTCAACTGGTATACTCTTTGGGATAAATATTTGCATAGATGAGATATGTGGTAGAACCAGCTGAGATTTTCATCGATTGTTACTCCTAGAACTTTGTGATGAGAGGTTTGTTCAATTGCTTCCTTTCTTATATGGATTGGAAACTGTTTATGAGGTAAATTTTGTCGCTTTTGTCTGGTGGTGATAAGCATGCATTTTGTTTTTTGGGGGTGAATAGACATATGGTTCAGTTCTGTCCATTTGACAAGATCATTGCAGCTTTGTTGTAATATGGTTGCAAGAGAGTCAATGTCGTTATGGCTTGTATGTATGGTTGTATCATCAGCAAATAGTTCACATTTAGATTTGATAAGTAGAGGAAGGTCATTTATGTATAAGGAAAAGAGAATAGGTCCTAGTATAGATCCCTGTGGTACTCCATAATGAATGGGTTTTAGATTGGATGTGGATGTAGTTGTTGAGACACACTGTTGTCTGTTTTTAAGATAAGAAGCAAGTAGTTCTAGACTATCTGATGATAGATTGTACAGTTCTAGCTTTCTGATGAGGAGTGTGTGGTCAATTGTATCAAATGCTTTTTTGAAATCTACAAATAATACTCCACAAAATTTGTTTTCATTAATGTTTGATAGCCAATTGTCTATGAGACTAGTCAGTGCAGTATGACATGAGTGGTTTTGTCTGAATCCTGATTGATTAGGGTGAAGAAGGTCGTTAGTGTCTATATGACGGACTAAGTGTTTATTTATATGTTTTTCCAGGGGTTTTGAAAGGAGGGATATAATAGAGATTGGCCTATAATTTGAGGGATCTGAAGTGTCACCAGATTTGTGGATGGGGATTACTTTAGCAGTTTTGAAGGCATTGGGGAAATAGTTCTTTTCAAGACATTGGTTATATACATATGTTAGGGTGTCTGTGATAACTGGAGCTGACAGTTTCAGAATTCTGCTGTCTATTCCATCAAGACCTCGTGTCCTTGATTGTTTGAGGTGAATTAAATAATTATAGACCTCAAAAACTGAAATGAATGGTATGTGAAGTTTTGACGGAATATGCTTGTCTTGGCAGTATTGTCTTAATGTGTTGAGGTTATTGGATTTTGAATCATCATTTTTAACAACGTTAGTAGAGTCGTTTATGAAATGATTGTTGAGTTGTTCAGCAGTAACATCTTTGATTACATTTGATTTGGAAGATGATTGTTTATTTGTTATTTGATTTATGGCCCTCCACATAATTTTTTAGTTTTGTTTGGAAGACAGTAAATCTTGGAAATATTTCTTTTTTTCTTGACGTTTCTGTGAGTTTATGGCGTTTCGTAATCTATTTGACTCTTCATGATATTTATGTTTTTTTAATAAATCTCTAAGATAACATGCTTCTTCTAGTTCTTTTGTAATCCAAGGCGGTTTGGGGACATGTTTGACCCTTATGGTTTTAAGTGGAGCATGTTTGTTGTAGATTTCAGTGAAGGTTTTTATCCAGAATTCAATGGCCCTGTCTGGATCAGTAATGTTTAATGTTTCTGAGAGCATAGAGTTACTTAGATCAAGAAGGAAAAGCTGTTCATTAAATTTTGCAAAAGAACGATATGTTATGGTTTTATGTCCAGGTTTGGGAATTTTTGCTCCTTTTTTTGACCATGTAGTACAGACTGGGTAGTGATCGCTGCAGTTATAGACAGGGACACATGTTTCTATGATGTTTTTGGGATTTGATACGTAGATGTGATCAATTATTGTGCTTGAATTTGGTGTGACTCTCGTGGGTAAACTAACTAGTTGGTGGAAGAGAGAGAGAGAGAGGAGAGAGAGAGAGAGAGAGAGAGAGAGAGGAGAGAGAGAGAGAGAGAGAGAGAGAGAGGAGAGAGAGAGAGAGGAGAGAGAGAGAGGAGGGCAAGGCAAGGCAAGGCAAGGCAAGGCAAGGCAAG